>VWZO01015113.1:0-18415 GCA_013396975.1 Bucco capensis
TGGATCTTCATTCACGAAGCCTCGCCATACACATAAGGAAGCCTATTTCTTTTACCTTTAAAATGTCTCTTTTACACAAAGAATATATTACAAGATACAAACACAGTTTCAGGAAGACCGACTAGACTAGCTCAAAGAATTAACAGAGGATCAGCATTAGACTTTCTTTATTCATACAGAATATGAAATTCTGGTTGAAACACATACTATAACCTAATAAAATCTCTTTCTGCTATATCTCTGCTAATTTTCTCCAAAATCAACTCTTACACTTGCATATTATATCTCTTACACTGATGAAATTCTACAGGTCTGCATAAACCACTTGCATCCCCTTAGGTAAATCTCATTTTACGACATTAAGTGGAAGATGAAAATAGAGGGGTATGAAAAATCATAGTATGCTTCTCTAAGAAAAACTGCACAATATCACCTAATTGATAGCGCTGTGCACCACTCATTTAGAAATGACAAACTGACTGCAATGGTTATGCTGATGCTCCATTCTTCCTCTCCATGACCATCTAACTCATCACATCCTTCTGCTACCTAACAGCTGAAATTAGGTTCCAGTTTTGCAAACTTACTTAATTTCACATCTCCACACCCAAGTGGAAAATTTAAATAAAGTGCATAAAATGAGGCATATACCTAACAAGACATAACAAGGAGACAAAGTAGAAAAAAGGAGATGCGCTGTCCTCTACTGCCTTGATGCATAACTGAATTAGTCAAATAAGAGCAATGAAGCGTTGATTTGAAAATATTTTCTCCTTTTTTTAAATGGTGAGTGACTCAGAAGAGCACATGCGCTCTAGTGCTTTCAAAACATGTTTTCATCTTTCAGCTTTTCAAACATAAGTCACCAAACCTCATTAGACAGTAAGAGAAAGGAAGAAAGGACACAACTTACCTTAAGTCATCCAGCAGTGACTGATATTCTTTCTTTGCATCAGCTACATTCGCTGCTTTATTAGCCTCATTAATTGCATTATCTACTTGCTGAAGTACTCCTTGCTCCAATACATCCTGGTCATAGACATCAACTCCTAAATCTCTGAGCTCAGCAGCCTGTGCACTATATGAGATGGACTGAATCTGTTGCCTATTGATCTGTATAAAGGGTTGTCCTCGTCTGGGCACTTCCAAAGGAACAGCCATGGAAGTGGATGCCTGGCTGGTACAGTTGTGAACTCCAATACCGTTACCCACATCACTGTTACAAATGTTATTTTCTTGTTCAATTCCCAATTCCTCATCATTATGCAGAAAATTATTGCTTGAAGTAGTAATAGGGTCTTGTTCTTGAATACTGTCCGGCAGGTGGCTGTTGTCTTTAGGCATCCTCTGCTCAAAGGCAACAAAGAAGAATCACATCATAAGAACATTCACACACACAAAGCTCCTTATGAAGAATGTGTCCAAATACAAGTAAGCAAAACAATAAGCATGTTTCTTTATGAGAAATTCTTTTTTAAAACACCTAATCGTTTACTCTACCACAAGTCCCCACAAATGGTTCTCCACACTAATTTCCAAAATCAAAAGAAAAAAGTGGCCAAAAATTCTTAAAGACAACTATGTGGAATACTCCTGGAAAGTGCAGACAGCAAGACAAATAAAATAACATATAAAAATTTCTCTCCTTGCCAAAGAGTAAACTTAATCTTGCATGTAAATGGTCATGCTACAGAAGACTCTGATATAATAAAAACATATGCAACTTAACACATCCAAACCCCAAAAATACAAGTGTTTGAAACAGGGTAAGACTTGCAAGTGAATGCACTGATGAGAACAGTTGGCTGTAGACTTCAGTTTGATAGTTCAGTTTTCAAGTAGAACATAAAGCATCTTAGCCGTTAGGAAATTAACACTGGACTGACTTACGAAGGTAAGCCTCATGCAGGTATTGTTTGGAGCCTTCAGGGTAGAACTGTCTTTTGATAGGCAGTATTTTTTATCAACTTCAGGGAGAAACAACTGTTATTAACTTGCAGGAAGGCATTAATAAGACAGGTAGGCTTCATCAGTAACCTCTCCGAGCACAGCAGCCGGTGGTTCTCAGCCCCATCTCACGCTTTTCTTCTATCCGCTCCGAACACGCACGCAACAGATTTGGGTCTGTATTCAAGTAACAGGTACAGTGACAAACCGGCGCACCAACCATATCCCCTCGAGGGTCCCTGGGCCCCACTCGCCCCGCGCCTACACTGGTCCTTACGTTCTCGTGCTTCACCACCTCTCTCTGCGAACAAGCCGCAGCTGCCGGCCCGGGCCCAGAGTAACACGGCCTTCAATGCCCGACGGCCGGAAGGCCTCAGCACACAAATACGCCGAGCGCATATGCGTCACTTCCTTAACGCTTGTGACCGTCAAGGCTGCGCTTGCGCCGCACGGCAGGCGACGCGAGGTGGCAGAGGGTGGGCGTTTTCCGGGGCTGCACGACAGGCTGTGGAGGGGTAGCTAGCGGCGGAGCAAGCAGTCGCCTGCGGCTGCCCTGAGACCGCCGGCAGGTGCTGAGCCTTTACTCTGCGCTTGGCAGGATGCCTTGTGAATGTATTTGTACCTGTCTCGGTGCATGGGCCCAGCGGGGGCAACTTGCCGTGGCACACAGGGGACTTCGGGCTGGCCACCTTGCAGACAGTGATCTTTGTGGGAAAAGTGCTCGCACACCAGAGCCGCAGAGGAACTGGTTACAGGGACCACTTCAGAAGTTCAGGTTGCTCTCTTGCCGTGCCTTAACGTCAAGTGACTGACCTTTGAAAGGCTCAGGGAAGGAAACGGGATCTAGGGGTTGAGCAAATAATATAATTTGATTGCATCACGGTTCCTCCAAAGGAACAAAAGAGAGAAAGATGCTATGCAGCTTGAGATTCAGCAGGATTCCTTACAGGCTTTGTAATTGATTGGTGAGAGGAGTGGTCTATTAAGGGGTACGGGTCTATCAGCTTGCTGGGAACTGTAGCAGCGTTCACTTATGTTTACTATGCTCTTTCTTTTTTCTCCCTAACTCTGACAAAAGCAGAAAACCAGATTTTCTTCATGGGTCCTTTTGCTTTCTTTACCTTCCCCCACTCCCCCACCCCCATATTTCTATCTCCCCACTACAGTGTCACCTGGACCCAGCTCCTCTTTCGAGCAACAGAACTGAATTCATTGGCCGATAGCCTTGAGCCAACTATGAGAGGATAAATGCATAGCACAATATATTTGGAAATCATTTGCTGATTAAATGTTGAGGCAAATAGGGTTTAACTCTTGGCTTCACAAGACAAATCGTAATTCATTTTGACTACAGAGTTGCACACTTCATTTGCCTTTTATTTGTCCTGCTCTGTGTAGTCTTAATGACTTCTTTTTGCAGTGGGTATCTTGAAACAAGACGCAGATTAAAACAAAAAAAAATTAGGAGTGGAAACAAGGCATGTTTTAGTAAGCAACAGAGACATGATAGCTTACCCGTGTCACACTTAATGTCAACAAAACGCTACAGACTAACAGAGAAAATAAAGCTTGTCCAGTAATGATAATACACGTATAGTGCACCTTTGATCCAAAGAAATTCCAGATCCTACTTATTTGTTACCCTGGATGTATAAGTTGTGATTGCTGCTTTGCAGAAATGTTATGGTTGTTTAACAGTAGAATAGCAGAGGTGGTGTCTGTGTATAACTAGAAGTAATGCTTTGATAATGTAAGTCTTAAAGATGTGGGTTAGGGTGCATAGAGAGAGAAGATATCTACTAGATTTTGGGTTTTGTCTTCTTTACTCTGCCTTTGGATATTTGTACGTATTGATGAGATTTTATCTCCTTTAGGCTGTACAGTCCCAGCTCTTTTCAGTCTTCTGTTATAGAGGAGATGGTCTAGTGCCTGCTCATCTTAATGGCCCTTTGCTGGACTCTGTCTAGTAGCCCCATGTCTTTCTTGTAGTGGGAAAGTCTTAGCCTCTCTAGACATTGATTGTCTTACATTTTCTAGACTGTATTCCTACAGTGCATTGATGGGGTACACAGTGCTGAAGTAAAACTGTTGATAAGCGAAGTACCCATTGATTCAAGCATTTCAAACATCATTGTAACTTTTTTTTTTTGCCAAATTTGTGGCATACCTAACACACCCAAAGGGTCCCTACACACTTGCGTCAAGAGTAGGAGTTCTGTTACTTTTTCTCATAAATCACTACTACTGTCAGTTTTTGTAAAATACAGTATTCTGCCAAGTTCCCCATGTTGACAGCTCTCTCTGGCACTGTATACTATTTCCTTAGTAGCCACTGGTGTGAATATTAATGTATGTATGTATGTATGGCGAACANTTTACCATGGGCAATGAGTTGAATATTAATGAATAGTTACCAAAATTGGTGATGGCTTTATTCTGGGTCTATTCTGAACTACAATTTCAGGTCCTTGACTGAGAATGTTCCTTTCCTTCCAGTCCCTTACTCCCTCCTTCCCTCAATGTCTGGAAGTCTCAAGAAAACAAAAAATGGATTCTCTAAGATTTGTAAGACCAAGATCTAAAAGATCAGCAGTCAAATAGAACAGTGCTTAGTTTAATATACTCTTGTTTGTTTTCTTTGCTCTGAAATTTGCTACTACTGCCAATACCTGACTAGAATGAGGGGGCTTATTTTAAACCTTTGTTGCTATGTTCTAAGTACAAGGGATGATGCTTTGTAATTGCTGAAACAAATGAAAATTGTGGAGTACAAAGTCTTTCAACAGAATGAGAAAGGCAGCAACCAGGGGGCATTTAAGGACAAAGCAACATCAAGCTGTTGTCAAAACTAGACTGCTCTGTGGAGTGGTAGGCTCAGTTTTCCAGAAACTGATTAATGAGTGGGAAAAGATAAAATTTTGTGGAAGATGAATAAAAGACCTTTTTATTATTTTCTAGGATAAGTTTTGAAATGGAAGGCTACTTCTTTCTCAAGCTCAAGCGGAGAATGAGTGAAGATTTTCGTACATGTTAACAGACTTCTATGGGTTAAGAAATTACTAGTATGAGAGATAGTTAGTATTAAGTCCAGAAGAAAAGGTTATAATCTGACAAATACTATTGCTTCAAGGCAGGTACTTGCAAAACAAAACAGTTAACACTGGTATCCTGACTGGTAGAGCATGCTCATAAAGATCCTTATTGTGCTCTGTTTATAAGGGGATGTATGTGACTGAAGATGATCTTTGTAGAAGTGATCTTAAAACATTATATGAAGATGTGGGAGGCCCTCCAGGCAGAGACTGATCGATGTTATCTGTCTGTGAAACACCATAGACGCTGGGAATGATGTATAAATAATAAATATATTGTACAACTAGTCATTTGCAAACTGGGTAAGACTCCCAGGTGGTGTGAAAGCTGTTCAACTCAAGTCTGCTGAAGCCAGGCCTCCCAGCAATTGAAAATCAATATGACTCCCTTAAAGTCATAGCAGGGATAGATTCTATAGGTCTTTAAAGCTCATTCTATGGTGGTCTGTTCTTCATGTAATTGCAACGCTACGGCTTTCTTCACCTCTTCTACCTCAACACATACTTTTGCCTAAGCGGGTGAGATCTATGGTTTTGAACTATTCTCAGCTTCGGCTGTTGTCTGGAACTGTCCATTACAAAGGCTGTAAAAGTACAAAATCTGTGTTAAAAAACAGAATTACTTAAAAATAACATTTTCAGTGCAGTCATTTTCACATAGAAGATTAACCTCTGATGAACCAGAAGTTCAATTCTGCTGTTGGCTACATACACATATGGCTTCTGATCTTTTCACATAGCGTGCATACATACCTGTTTCTCTACGTTTTACTGAAATATTTAATTACATTTACCTTCAATTTTTAATTTTCTTTGGTGCATGTAAATGACTGCTAGCTGCGGCACAGCTACTCTGCTAAACTACTGGCTCTGTGGTTTCCTGGGCATGACAAATTCTGCTTGTTTGTTTAGATTTTTAATTTTAGTGATGTTAATTTTTCAGTGTTGTTTATAATGTTGTTAATGTAACCACAGTCTTCACCCCCCACCTTGTATGCAAGCAGTAGTGATGACATCTAATCTTGCTAGAGCTGGTTCTTTCAACTTTTGACATGTAGTATCATAGAATCATACGATGTCCTGAGTTGGAAGGGACCCATAAGGATCACCAAATCTAACTCCTGTTGACATGCAGAAATTATGCTCTTTTACTTGAACTAGCAAGACTGAGAAATTAAATTTCATGGATATCTTTCACAGCCTTGAGGGATTACTGGGAAGGACCACTGCTCAGCTGTTGGTTCTGGAGGACTGTGAGGAAACACAAACAGGCTTCAAAGAAAATATTCAAGTAGAATATTCAAACAGAATAACTTGGAAAGGAAGAAATTTGTTTCTGTGACTCTAAATTAGATCTAAATCAGATTCTGTAAATTATTGTCAGTGATGTGGGGAAAAGAGCAGTGGTTTACTGTTTTCTACTCTAAAAAGTTGTCCTGAGAGTCATGGCCTGGTAATTCTATGAGAAACACATCCCAGTGATGTACCCAGTGTATCCAGCAATAGTCTGCAATGTGTAAGTCCCTGCTTTGTAGCAGGAGATGATCCTCTCAAGCCCTTTAGTGGCCTGGTTGTGCTCCTAAGGGTGTGCCCTGCTGAGAGCTGGCCAGTTCCTTTTTCAATTAGGCCCTTCTCCCACAGATTTTAGTATGTATTTTGCCAAACTGAAGGCTGAGGAAGGTCTTTGTGACAGAACATATTTATGGATTTTGTTCTCAGGAAATCCTGTACGTGAACTATGACTAATTGCAATGGAGCAACCACACAGAAAGGCATGGACTGACCAGGTAAGAAAAACATAATCTGAACCACTACATTTTCAGAGTTAAGTGGCCTCGGGATTTGAACATCTTCTTCGAGCTCTCATCACATAAGTATTTAGATGCATTAAGGTGACCTGAGATGGCTGAGCCTCAGGCATGTGACTGCTACTCTTATTTATGGAGCAGTCCCAGTAGACACTGTGCTTTGCTAAATATTTAAAGATGCTCTTTGTCCCAAAGTGCTTAGGCCTAAGATTTTCATTTATTCATAGATTTAAGGCCAGATAGGACCATTAGAGCATTTCTTCTGACCTCCTGTGTAACACAGAGCCAAAATTTTCACGCAGTAACTCCTACATCAGGCCTGTGTCTTGGAACTGAGGTACCACAGATGGCTTAGCAAGATATCACATTTTAATTTGAATACATTGAACAGTAGAAAAAACATTACATGACTAGGGTCTAGTTCCCCTTGCTTTGAAAAACAACTGTCAAGTAGCCTGAAATACACTGGCTTTAAAAAAACACAGATACTTAAATAAGGGACTGGCCTTTAAATATAGTAGAGGGAAAGGTTCCAGTGAAATTTTGGAAGAAGCCTCAAACACAACTTTGTTAGATCTTGAGACTGAGTTTCAGGAGAACAAACTTTCCCTTACCTGCTTAGAGGTCTGCAATGGCATGAACCCTCAGGCTCCACCTAAAACTTCTTTCAGCAAATTTGTGCTTCCCTGTGCTATTGCTGTTCCTAGAAATTCTCCTTTTGTAGCTAGGCTGATCAACTAGGTACACTTGTCCTGCCTGAGGGCAGCTTAGGGGCTGAAAATCCCAACACTATGGTGGAGGGGTCAGTTAGTCAGGCATGGAGTATCCTAGTGCCCACAGGCAGCACTGTTCTGTTAAAAAACAGATGGCAGTGGCAGATTTTAGTGCATACCAGTGAGCTTCTCTAATTTTCAATCTTTTCCTGATGAAGTATTAGCTTTGTGTCTGAGCCAACACCTTAGGAGATTTCTTTGTTGGTGGTGAAAATGCTATACACTGAGTCACACTGACACTTTTAAAACACAATACTAAAACTGTGTAGTTGTGATGAAAATAGATAATAAATGACGTAGGGGCTACATTACTTCTCAGGAGGGCAAAGAACTGCTGGCAGCATTGATAGAAATGGGAATTTCATCTGCAATAATGAAGCATTTGTATCTCTGTGTACCAGCAAGCTGAGTGGCAAGTATCTCTCAGAGCCATGCCAATGTAATAAAGCTAATATATTAACTTAAGAGAGATGCTAAGCTCTTTGAAAATAATTGTGTAGCTGGCAAGCAATGACTCTTAGTCTCTGTACTGCAGAGAATGAAAACTGTGGGGTTTTTTTTTTTTATTCCCTCTCTCTCCTTGCCATGGTGCATTTAAGAAATTACATGCAGAAATCTCCTAATGCACTGCTAGGTTGGAAAAATCATGACTGCAAATGGGAATAGATTCTAGAAGTGAAGGTTTCTCCTACTACTTTACTGTGGTTAGATGGCTCACCTGTATTTACCACAAATATTACTGGACTAAGACTTACATGTAAGGAAGCTCTTGACAATACCAAACTTTAAGGAAAGTTCCATGTTTGTGCTTATTTGGGTTGCGTGTTTCTCCAGAAAAATTATAAAATTACTTTCTAGCTGAATCTGCTACAGCTTGTAGAGAACTGTTCCTGAGCTGGCAGCAGATCATTGTTTTACCTGTGTCTTTGTTATCTGTCTTTTATAGCTGTGTATACATGGCCCTGTATATAAAGCAAGAAAATATATATTAAAGTACTAAGCAAGGATACAATAAGAAGTTGCCAGAGCAATCGCATCAATTTCCTGTAGGCAAAGACAGAAGTTGAACCTGGAAGTTCATTGAGTGTTTTAAAACCAGAATTTCACATTTTGTGTACTTACAGCTGTTCAGCAGAAAGCTTATGATGAGGCACCGGTATCCCAGAACGGGGATCTTCTGCTGCCATCTTACCCAAGCAGCTGTAGGCTGCTTCTTTGTCACCTGCTGATGATGTGTGTTAGGTCTCCTTACAGTCACTAGCATATATGGTGATTCCTAAAGCTCACTGGCAGAGTCATACTAAGACCATGTTTGTACTGTTAGATGGTGCCAGGAAAAGAAGCATTTAAATGTTCAAGTACTCGAAAATTTTTCACCTCTTCAAAAACTGGGCTGACAGACCTGGTAGAAGCTACCTACATGCTGTAACGCTAGAGGGAGGCATCACCTAGCAGAAATTGCAAAGGCTTCTAAACCAGCACAATTTAAAATGGTTTATGTGTCTTGGAAGGGAACAAAAAACTGATTTCTTTTTAAAGCCTCTGTTTTTATTGGAATACATTATGAGAGGCCTCATTTGTTGCCCAGAATGCTCTTGGCCAGAGTGAAATTCAACCTTCCAGATGAGGCAGGCAGATTCAGCTTGTGTAGCACTGCTTTGTCTTAGCTGGGCTCTCCTGGGACAACCTTATGCACAGGGCCTGGAGGTAGTTCAGCCTCTATAAATAGCTCATTGCTGAATTCTTGTGTGAGCAGATTTTGAGGACTGTGCTAAAGGATAAAGAGGTTTTTTTTGTTTTAGGTCACTTTAGACTGACACTCAAATAGATTTCCCTGTCTGGCCTCAGTTTATACACAGATCAGAGGCCAGGAAGATGAAATGTCAGTGCCTTACTCTGTATTTATTTCTCCCTAATTGCAAGCCTATAAGCCAAATAATAGGGATTGACTTAATTATGGTGGCTGTGTAGGGATGGTTGTGGTCCCTGAGTGGGCTTTCCCTCTCTCCCTCTATCCCATTAGCTTCTTCTGTTGCAGCATCAATCCTGTACCGTATAAGGGATAGATAATGCACAGCTTCCATATTCATGGTAGGACTGCTTCCATGTCTGTAAACTGCATTTTGCTAGGTTGCACAAAAAGACCACAAAAATGTGAATAGTTACTTGAAGGCTCCACAGCAGCTGACAGTAACCTAGAGTTGTATAATCATATATTATTCTGAGTAGAGAGCTGGAAGTCACATTTCTAAAGCAGGGATCAGGTTGCTGAAAATCCTGCAAGTTAAATCCATCAAAAAGGGAAAGGGAGTATGACCAACAATTCTTTTCCCCCACTCCTCATTGTCAGGAGTAAAGGTGGTTCACTAAGAAGGGAAGAGGGGTAGGAGAAAGGGCCCAGGAGCTTTGGGTATCCTGCCCAAATATTTCAATGAGCTCTGTGCAATGGAGGTGCTTATTTCTTCTTCTTCTAGACTTATACCTGTCTTGCCTCGGCTGATGAGCACAGCTACACCTAGCAAGAAGAGTGGGAAAAAAGTGCTCCGAGGCAGTATTTTCCAGTCAGTTAGGAGGCCTGGAACACTGGTGAGGTAGCAAGAGAGGCAAAGCTGGGGTGTGTAGATGGGGATAGAAACAGATGTGAAAAGGAAATTTGTGGAGAGGGACTGGAGAGAGAAGAACAGATGTAAAGTGTGAGGGAAAGGCTGTTATGAAATCTGGGGACCCGAATTAACTGCTGAGCAGGGCAGAGCAGAAGTATATGGGTGGCTGTTTTGACTGGACTTAAATCTTTGAATTTAAGTGAGGGAGAGCATGGGCATGCGGATGGGCCCAGGTACTCTGAGATCACTGTGATGAAGGCCTTGAGACATAGAAGATCTGTTGTCAGAAGTTGCAAGTTACAGACACTTCAAATGGGTGGCAGGAATTAAAAAAAAATAATAAAACGTGTAAGTTACAGCTATCAAGACCCTATTTAGAGTCACTTAAGCTATTCTGTGAATTTGTCCCTTAACAAGTTCCTTTTGTTCTTTTGGCAATATTTAAAATGTCCTGAGTCTCCACTGAAGTGGGATTTGGTCTATTGTTCCTGTTGCATCATGCTGCTCCAGTTCAGCCATATACTTCTTCTAATAAAGGAACTTTAACAGTGTCTGTCTGCAGTTCCATTCTGTTCAAGTCCTTGGACACCTCATCATCTATGATTCTCACCAAAGACCCTTAGATACATTTTGTTAAATGGAAAGATGCTGACGTGGTTCATTTTCCCTTTCAGAACATACTCATGCAGATCTGTAGTTGTTGTAGCAGATCTCTGTTTAGAGAAAGGAAGATTTCTCAAGGTGCTATTTAAGACTTCCTGGTTTGTGCTGCAAATTGTTAATCAGTCCATGACAGCATAAATAAAATTAAAGAGTTTAATTAAAACTAATGAATGAGCGAACAGAGAATATGCAGCATGTTCTACTTGCAGAGCACTGGTGCTGTGAATAATTAAAATGTCACAAAGTAGGAGATGTCTTAGTACAAATGTTGGAGCTGTAAAAATTGAGCAGAAAGATACACAGACGTATACAACTCTGATTTTTATTAGAATTGAGTCAAAGTTGGAAACTTGGTGCCAAACAAACCCTACCATATTTTGGTTTAGTTTGCACATCTCTGAAGATCTAACCATTTTTGTAAGACCTTATCACACAGGGGATTAGTTTCTTCTTTTGACTCATCTGTGACTGTTTTCTTGCAAAGTAAACTTGTTATTACAGGCTATTAAATTGTTGTTACTTGATAATGTTCTGTCTACACAATATACAAGCACTCTTTTGCTTTAAACACCAACTTGAACCACAGCCTGAACTGGATCTGCCTTTGACCTGTGTTTGTTATATGGTCAACTAACAGGCCAAGAAAATAATTTTAGGTAGACTGTTTTAAACAGATCCAGGGGGCATGAGGTAGGAGTTAGAAAGCTGAGGCAATCAGACTGACCAGACTGTTGCAAATCTTGGGATTACAGATTAGACCCACAATATCAGTTCTAGGAATAATAGGGAAACAACTTCCATCTTGCTGCTTTACCCTGGCTTGCCTGTGGTAAGATGTGTTTGACAGCACCCTTTTGTGACCTATTCTGAGGTTGGCATTTTCCTTCTCCTCAGCTCTGGACTTTTCTCCAGATGTCCTGACCCTATGATATCTTCTCAGGCAAGGAAACTGTTGGAGGTTGAAATACAATCTGAGTAATACTGACATCACTGATGAAATAGTAATGCCCAACAGCCTGTTTCTGTGTGAGCATCAGTCAGGAACCTTACTCAGTGTAGGTGTTTACATGTGTTGGGAGGTTTAAAAGATACTGTACCTAAATCAAGTGCCTCTAGACGCCATCATCTAATGGTAGGCAGTATTGGATGCAAGTTAGAGTGGGGTGAAAAGGTGAAAATCATCTATGAGGTAAGTGGTTATGCTGTTGTATAATCCTAGCTCTGTATGTAATTTCTTAAAATGGCTGAGTAAATAAATTTACCTTGAGAATTTCCACCAATTTAGCCTGGTAGGTTGAGACCAGAAGAACAGTGCAACTTCCAAGTGGCACCATTGAGTCTTCCATGTCCAAACTGGGTATACAAAGCCTCACAACTGACAAGATCCACAATATCCACAAACATCCCTTTCAATGCTTGGCTATCTGTTTAGCAGATCAGATTAGATTATAATAGTAGTCCCTCTGAGTCTTATACAGTTATAAAGAAATTAGTAGGCTTTGCCAAGAACTCCAATTATTTCTTAATGTTATATTAAAAACATTTCAAAGAGTGGCATAACCCTAATCTATTAACCATTGGCTTAATGCCTTGGTACTATGAATAATGTGTAAAAAAAGATACCTCAAAAATGCATTTCTTTCAGGAGAAAAGACATCTAAAGAATATGGAGGTTTTATGCATGAAGTTTTCTCTTTCCATATATGTTGTTGGCTTATTTTGGTCCAAGCACTGAGAGTCTGCCTAAGAAAAAATATAGTTCTCCCTGCACCTCACTTTGTATGTGTTTGAGTTGAGGAAGTTATACTGAAGAAAATGTAGTCCTTTCACAATGCTACAATTCCCAGATATCTACACATTACCAAAGCAGATTAGACTTTCTGGCTCACCTTATCTCATTAGGGGCCTTGGTTACTCACAAAAAATAATAATTAATAACCAACAACTGGAGCTAATTAGGTATGGTCAATTCCTCACATAAATTATGCTGATTTATGTGAATTATTAGACTTTAATGACTATATTAATAATTAACAACAAATTAAAAATAATCACAAGTGCAATTGAGAAAATATCTTCCCACTGGTTACTTTATGATTCAGTTTCAATTAAAGGGTTTGATACTCGTTTTCAATCAACTAGGGCTTGTATGCTGGTCCTGGTGACATCACTGTAAATCTGGGGTTAGGTTCTTTTGAAGTCAGTGGCATTACTCCAGATTTACATAGATCTAGCCAAAAGCAAAATAGAGTCCATCAACTAAAGCATTCCCTTATCTTCAGAGGGAATTGGTTTAATCTGTAATAAAATATCTCAGGGCAGTCTAGGCTAAGCCCAGTTATTTGGCTTCACTGAGACTCTTTGTGTGAATGAATCTTTTTAAATTTGAGCCTAAAAGGTTGAAATCCATAAGCAACCTTCCATAGACTTCACTGGCACAGATCCAGACTCTATAGAGCCTCTGCTATGAGGCTTTTCATTATGACAAGATGCAGTTCAAGTTGCAAAAATTTGTTGATGTTTTCATAAGCACACAGTATCCCTGATACAATTTATACTGCATCAAAAACACAAACCTCAGCAAATACAGAAAGTGAAAACAATTTTGGAATGATCTGTGCTAGAGCAATTCCCTCTACAGTAGGTCTAAACTAACCCAAACTGATGCTTTTTACACAAATAATTATAAATAGAAGCCAAATTTTTGTCAGACCAGTAGTGCAAACTTAACATATTGGCCCCTTGGTGTCATTTGAAGAAAATTAATGCAGAGGGCCAAAGAGACAGAATCTGCAATATGTAATGCTCTGGAGACAGAGCTGAGATTTCATTCCTAGTGTAGCAGAAATAAATGCTCTTGGCAAGTCATAGGGGAGAAATAATACATGTGCATAAATAAGATTAATCAGTAAAGCCAGTGTCTATCTGGTGAGTCATGTCTGACATCAAAAAGGCCAAGGTTGTTGCACGTTAACTTTGTGGTACCAAGGAAAGGAAAAATAACAAAGAATGTCCTATGCAAATTGTGCTGTACATTTGGAGAACATGCAGTGAGAATGCACTAGTGAGAATGGAGGCAAGGGAAGAAGGAGGAGGTCTTTTCTTTCCGCTCTCAATAGAACACAAAGTATGGCATCATGACCCAAGCAAAATCGGTGGCAATGCTCCTGTGGCTCCTAGTGGAGCCAGGTCCTGCTCATGGTTTGTACACACTGTGTTACCATGGAAGGGCTGAATTTTTCAGCCTTTACTCTGGTAAACTCTCAGAGAACTAAGTAGGAGCAAGAACTGGACAAAAATCTTGATTCTCTCTGCAGAAAATACTAGATCTGTTAAACGAAAGGCAAAGGAATTTTTCATTACTGAGGGTCAAATAGGCTTTTCCTATACTTCTGTGAGTCACCATACTCTAAGTGAATAGAGAGGACTGGGGAGAAAGAAGTGGCCTCCAGAGCGTATGGCTGCAGGTCGCTGCTCACCTCCTCTTCCATGCAGCATGTGCAAGAGTGACCTGACACAGAACTGCCTCTTCTCTTGTGCATTGAATAGTGATGGCTTGGTGTGTGTTGCTTTCTCTCCTTTTGCAGCAAACCATTGTGCTGCCTGTCTACCCTTCCACAGGGACAGGGAGGTGTGGAAGGAAAGATGATGTGTTTCTGCAGCATTGCTCTGTTTTGCTCCTAGGTCTCCTGGCACAGTTGAACTTTGTGATGTGCTGGGTGTGTTTTTGCTCTGCATCGAAGACAGCTCTTGACAGGTTCCCAGAGAAAACACATCAGCAGAACCAAGAGATGTTCTTTCAGGACATGTGGCAGAGATACATTGCTTTTTAAAGGAAAACTGTGCTGAAGGGGACAGATGCAAAGACTCTTTATCTTTTTACTGCTCTTTTACGGGTGGTCCCTTCCCCATAAATTTTCTGGATCTTGCTTTCAGAGCTCAGTGGATGTGTCAGTCACAGGCTGCCCTCATTGTGAGCAAGAGAAGGGGGCAATGCTTTCAGTATAGCAGAGATGACTGTTAGTCAGTGGAAGGACTGCACCTCCTCTTGGAGAATCACATTTTGAGGTTCTGCCCATGTTTTACAGCTCACTGATGCTCCCACATGGGCCCAAGCCTTCAAAGCACAATCTGGCTCTACTAGTTTTGTGTTAGTGGTTGTCTAGGCAGGTTCCCTCAGGATTGAAATGAGAGACCTCCTGTGCTGAAAACACTTAGGTCTGTCCTGACTGAGCTAAAGTGGGCTCTGTAATTAAGGTTTGTAATGGGTTTATATCCTTGGGGAAATGACCACAAGCCTTGTGGGGAGGGTGAACAAAGAATAGTCAGGCAGTAGCATGTAGGAAACTGTCCACACTGGTGTCAAGTATTTGGAATCCTGAGCACCAGTGCAGGAAGATGGGTGGATAGGGGTCCACATTTCATTTTCATGCAGGATTTGGTATGAAAGCACTGTGGAAGAGCACTTGTTGCTGCAGTGTCAAAACTGAGCTGTTAAGCTGGAGTTCCATCTTGCTCTCATGGGTAGGATGTGCTCATTAGCCTTCTGGCAGTCATCCTAGGAGAAGGACAACTCTGATTCCAAAGCCAGGCAGATGGAGCTCATTTAGCCCTGTAAGGCCTTCCAGCTAAGAGAAGGACACTCTAATAAAACCTACGTCCTAAGGACTTCACTTGCCAGCGTCCAAGCTTGCTAGGCCCTGACAGATGAACCTTAGGACTAAAGGGTGGGTCCAGCTCTGCACATGCTGCGTCTCACCTAAAAAAATCCATTGCGCAGGCTCGAGGGTGCTATCCGCTATCCTCTTTTTATCAGCGCGCTTGTAAAAGGCACTGATGAGGAGCGTGGATGGAGCCCTCCCTGGATCTTCGTTCGCGAAGCCTAGCCATACATCTTGCTCTCTGTGTTAAAAATGCTGTCCTGCTCTGCTCTGGCAGAGGGAAGGCTAACAGCTGTCCTGCTCTTCAGCACCACTATTCCTCTTTGTGTTCAAATCAATTTTTCACTTACCAGTTTCCCCAGAACAGGAAAACCAAGAGCTACCCTAACATGGTTTAGGAGACCAACCACTCCGCAGGCAAAATAGAACTCAGTGGAGTAAAATCAGAAGTGGAAACTGTGCCCTGCTTGCGCCACCAACCCATCCATTGTGAAGCATTTCCAAAGAGTTTTGGATGCTGATGCCAGTAAGGAAGAAACCAGCATCCATGGGATCCTGCTAGATGGGAAATAAGGGGGAAAGCACAGCAGGACTATCCGATGAGCTGGCAGTAGCGGCAGTGCCAGTGGGCTGAGCAGCCCTGACCAGGTGGCCTACTGGTGCCCAGAAACCTGCTTGTGTTTTGGCTTTGGGCATAGTGCCAGGCTCTCTGAGTGTGCATTTACAAGGCACCAGTGCCCATTTTAGTGGAATGCAAGGGGATGCTTTGTGAGCACTACACCCAAACCAGCATGCAGATATAGAACTTTTTAAAAGCAGCAGGGCTTAAGGCTAGCTCTTGTATTCGTAAGAGCTGCTAGATGTGCTAGATGTCCTGGTGCTGGCTTATTCATATTGAGTGTAAAAAGTGCAGATGAGAGGGACTGGTTGCCAAATGCATTGCTAGATAAAATATGTTAAGATGGAGTTACAGGTGAGTTTTTTTGTCAGTCATTTAAATGTTAAAATTACGTTGTAATCAGCTATAGAGTTCCAGGAACTTCTGAATAGAGATTATACTGGCAAGACAACCTGCCATGTTAAGACTATGCAAGGCTTTTTTGCCTTCAAGTGATGAGGATGAAAACCCTATAAAATGATAGACCTAGATTGAAAAATCAGTCTCTCAGCCCTGCCCTGCAAGTTGTGAAAGTCCCACTCATACAGTTAATGCACAGAATTGTGCAGTGAATAGACCTTTTAGCTGCCATGCAGTTTATTTCTCTGTATACAGCCGCTCTGCTCACTGGATACAGGATGGAAATGAATGGATGAGTGTAAGTGCTGATAAACTTATCTGTTTCTGGAGTCCCCACATAGTACAAATATCTTGGGAAAAGCACTTGCCCTGCATTAGAGAGTTTGGTGACTTGTGGTTCCCTATTTTCTGATCCAGCTTTGTATTGTCTCATAGCAGAGACATCCTCTGCTCTGCAGCTGTCATAACACTTGCAAACCACCCACTCTTCACAGGAGCAATTACATGTAACCCAAACCCTTGTTGTATGTGCAAGCTGATCTCTCCCACTACCCTAATTCAGGCTCCAGAATCCCTTTGTTTGCAGCACTGTCACCTCTGTAGCAATCACAGCAGACCAGCTTCATTATTTTCCAATTTGTGCTCCAGGCTCTGAGACCTCAGACCTGCTAGCCTTCTGCCAGGGGAATTCCGCTCAAGCTGCTCAGAGAGGGTGCTGTCTGCTGGAGATTCCCTCTCATGCCTCTTTCAGAGTAACTAATAGGATGATTTATCTTTATCCTAATTATATCAAGCTATTTGTCAGCCATAATTTTTGCCTCTGACTTAATTGTCACCTCTTGATCATCAGCAGAAATTTGTCACAGGGTTTAGCTGATTCATGCTGATTTATTCGAGCACTTGTTGGAGTTTACCATGGCCCACCTTTCTATTTCTGTGCTGCTGCATCCTTTACTATATCCTTGGCTGATTCTGATAAGGAACCTGGGAAAGAGCTCTGACAAAAGAGGACCACCCTCTCTCCCATGAAGTCCAGTTAGTTTTATATTGTTTCATCCTGCATTTTTAGATCAGGAAATTTCCAGAGATGTTAGGGCTGGAGTTGTTGCGACTGTTAATTTCTCAGCAAGTGTTTGATTTGGGCTGAGATGTTCTAATTGGGATCTGGATTTCTGTTTCTCAGGAAACTTCCATTCTAGTTCAAACTAAAATATAGCCTGTACTGGCTATGTAATTCACTGATATCACCAATAGTTTAGTTCACAGTTACTGCTCGTTACATTTATTTATCCAACTTTACTCTGCACAGCTTCTGCAAAAAGTCCCTGGAAAACTACTGGAGCTGGAAATGCTCTTGCAGGTACAGACATCTGCATGTGATGCAGGAAGTCCCTCTGTGATGCCCTACTCAGATGGTTCAGAGCCTTCCTTACTGTCAGTCAAGTGATCTGCATTATTGGACATGTCTTAGGCCAGTCTCCCTGGGTGCAAGGACAGCATTAACTACATTTTTATGCCTTCATGGTGTTTCTAATAAATGCAAATGGCAATTAGGAAAAAAAAAATCCATTGTGCAGGCTCGAGGGTGTTATCCACTTTGTAAAGCCCTGTAGTGAGTAAGGGTTGAAACAGCAGGTGTTAAGATGCACTGGTAGCTGCAGACCCAACCCTGCATGCAGGCGGTTCAGGACATTGGTCGCTAGAGACTGACCCGGAGATGACAGTCTCTTTCGGCAGCATCCTGAATGACTGAGCAGCCTTTTTTAAGGAGAGCACTGCTTGCTCCATTTGGAGCAGGGCCTAGAAAAGGTGGCCTCATCAAAGCTCATCTCCCGCTCCACCTGGTTGGT
>VWZO01015116.1:0-21244 GCA_013396975.1 Bucco capensis
ACCCTAACTTCTGGTCAAACCAGGACAGAACCCAAGCATAAAGCTGCAGTTCTTGGAAGTGTTTTGCCTCAGGGTCCAAGTCATGCAAAATGCTAGGCAGTGATATCTGCCTCAAATACGATTAGATTATTTTCAGATCCAATTTTGTGAGCTGGTGTAGATCCTTCAGTACAGACATAATCACCATCTATTAAACAGCATTTCAAGATGCCTAAAATTTCTCATCTTTTTGACAAATCTGTGCACATTGGTTTGAAACCACCATAACACTTTCTCCTTCCTACAGTGTTCTGAAGTTTGTAATACAGCACACTGGGTATTTGCTGTCTATTCAGCTTTAGTATAGTAAAACTAATGTTGCATACTTCTATCAAACAGATAAGAAAATTAATTCAGATCATGAGCATTAAAAAAATTCTGTCATCTGGAAAATTAAAGATATTTCTCCTGTAGTCTAATAAAAACAAACACACACACAAAAAAAACAAAACAAAACATACTTTTCTCCTTCTCTTGCTTTTAGTTCATTCATCCTTCAAAGGCTTTCTGGTTAAAAGAAAAATGAGCTCCCTCAGTTTCCAGTGTGGACACTTTCTTTGAAGAAGGTCCATGTACTGCTGCTTTAAAATTAATTCTCACCTTGTGGCAAATGGAAACCAGTAAAGCAATCAGTGTCTAGTAACTGAAGTGGAATAGCTTTTGCCAACTTTTTACTGGGAACAGGAAAACAGTAAATAAAGCGCTGAAAGTGTACTTATGGAAACAACCGAAAACACAGGGGTCTTTGACAGGAATAATAAAAATGCTGACTTCTCCTTCTCCCTTTCCTAAAAGAAGTGGCTTATAGTATAAACAAAAATGATTGATTTGGGGTAGGATTTAGGAACCTGAGTTCCACTGATAGTCAGTGGGATTTATCCTAAGTTTCTTAGTTATTTCTGAGAATCTTAACCTCGAGAAAGATCTGTTGTTAAGCATACTGTTATTTTTTTTTCACTGCATGTAGCAGAGACATGCATTTTCATTATTAATCAGTGGTTTATTCCCTACATCCTATACTCACAGAGGTATTTTCCTTGACTTTGATTCTTAAAGAATACGTTCTGTTTACAGATCAAGAGCTACTGTAGAAACAACTTTCAGACATAAATGTATTACTTGCTACCAATATCTGTTATAGTTCTGTAGCATGGAATATTGTAACAAAAATAAAAATCAATACATTAACATAGCCTATAAAATGATAAATAGATACCAAACTTGACTGTATGTTGACAGTTGATCCTGAAGAAATACAGCTTGGCCACTTGGATTTTCTCAAAAATTTGAGCCTTATGATAAGTCTTTAAAGTTTAGGAGTGCCTTTGAGAAGGAAATATAACTGACTGCAAATTATCAGGCTGTCATGGGGGAGTAAGGAAAAAAATGTGGTCATTATATCCTAGGACTAGAGTCATCATTATGGAAGTCAAATAGATGGTCTGAGGGGACAGAATCACTGTCACATTATATGCATCAGTTTGAATGATATTTTTTGAATAGATGGGGTGAGTGAAGGCACTGAAATTTTTCTGACTTTAACTGTCTCTCTTACCTAATTTATCATCATTGGTTTTCATCCTTTCTTGTCTGCCTCATACTCTTTCTAGTAATCTCTTTTTATTTCTTTTTTCCCCTTGTTTGGAAAATATTCTATCAGGTTGATTTCCAGTACAAGGGTTATTCCAGAAAGCGGAACTATTCAGATAGAAGTATAATGGGAAATCCTTCTAATGGAAACATGGCTGCCACCAGCAGAAGAAATATCTGTTTTTCCTGATAAAATTAATCCATTCATTGGAGTGACAGATGGTCTACCTGGAGAAAGATCATCAATGTACTGGTGCTGAATAAAAAAAAAAAAAAGGTGCTAGGGGTTTTCCTAGAATTGTTTGTGTTGAAAGGGATCTCTGGAGGTCATCTAGTTCAACCCCCTGCAGTGGCCAGGGACATCCCCAACCAGATCAGGTTGCTCAGAGCCTTGTCGAGCCTTACCTTGAATGCCTCCAGGGATGGGGCCTCAACCAGCTCCCTGGGCAACCTGTTCCGCTATTTCACCACCCTCTTGATGAGGGACTTTCTCCTAATATCCAATCTAAATCTACTCTAATTTANGTTGTGCCCCTGCAGCTTATCAACAGCACCACAGCACCCCATAGCTTGGTGTCATCTGCATCTAGACACCACCAACACCTAGACACCAGCATCTGGACACCATCCCCAGCACCCAGCCTGGGAAGGACAAAAGTCAATGAAGAGCCAAGAGAAGCTCGAAGAACTTTAATGAGAAGCAAGAGGACAGAGCTGGACACAGGAGGCAAACCCCCAACTGCCTGCTTTGGGGTGATTCTTGGCACTGCCAGCAGGGGGAGCTGATGGGAGCAGGGGCTGGAGGAGAAGAAGGAGGAGAATTGGGGAAAACAAGGAGAATTGGGGAAAGAGAGGAAGGAAAATAGGAGAAGAAAAAGAAGGAAAATCAGTGAAGAAGAAAAATTGGGGAAAATAAGAGGGAAAATTGAGGAAGGAGAATTGGGAAAAAAGAGGAGGAAAATTAGGGAAGAACAAGGAGAAGGGGAAACTCGTCCCTGGGCATCTCCAGGCACCGCGGACACTGCAGAACATCTCCTCCCACCACCACCTCCAGGCTGGAGCTGCTGGTGCCTTGCAGGCATCTCCCACACTTCAGGCACTTGCTGCCAATATCTGGGTGGGCAACTAGCTCAGCTCTTCTCCTGAAGCTGCTCCCACACTCCTCACACTTGAAAGGCTTCTTGTTGTGGGTCTTCTGATGGTGAGCCAAGATGGAGCTCTGACTGAAGCTCTTGCCACACTCCTGGCACCTGTAGGTCTTCTCTCCTGTGTGGATCCTCTGGTGGGCAAAGAGCTGGGACCTCTGCCCAAAGCTCTTGCCACACTCCCCACACCTGTAGGGCTTCTCTCCTGTGTGGCTCCTCTGATGCTTCTGAAGGTGGCAGCTGCTCCCAAAGCTCTTGCCACACTCCTGCAAGATCACACTCCTGGGTTTTGATCTCTATTACTACAAAAAGAGATTTTGTAAGTTTGTAATTGTTTACTCATTTCACCTGAATGAAAGGTGTGACTAACACTTCCTCTCAGCAAGGCACAATGTGCTTCTAATCTCAAATGTTATATTTAAACATCTGTGCAAATAAAACATTAATGCAAAAGAAAGTTTTTGAGTAAATACCGAAGCAGCCCAAGCTTCTTATGCAAAGCCATATTTTTAAAAGTAAGACCTTGAAGTATTCAGTGCTTTTGTACAAAAATTATTCTTTTCCTTATGTTTTTTTTCCTTAAGCCTCATTAAAGTGTATTTTTCAACATCAGATATAGTATCTGATACCTAGAGTTGGTATTAGCAAGAATAAAATAAGAATTTAGGGAAAAGGGAATAAAAGAACAAAATGAAGAGAAGCAAGAGAAAAGAAAGACAAAAATATGGGTGAAGCATGCAGGCTTAGGAATTTGTAATGTTCCCTGGTTGCAGAATCTGTCATTGCCTGAAGCACCAGGCTGATATATGAATTGCACTTTTTCAAGGTGAGAACACTTAAGGAACAAAATGAGGGTGGAACAAGTGTGAGCAGAATTCACACCAGACAGATGTGTGAAGTCACCTAGGGAGCCATAGAGACAAAGGTTCCTCTCATCAACATTACAACCATGGCATAATAAACCTGTTAAGGACATAGAAATGAGAGCATAGTTCAAGTTCAGTGCAAATTAAAAATTCGGATCTCAGACAACACTAACTTTTGAAGAGCCTTTCACGATTTCTGTACAATGCCAGAAGCCCTACACGTTTTAGACACTTTTTTAAGATGAGTTTGGGTCTGTGCTGTAGCAAGAAAAATGTATGAATAACATTAAACCCCATGAAATAGTGGGATCAATGCATTTTAGCATAGGCTTTCTTATTTAACTTCTAGTAAATGTCTCTGTTCTCGTTGCTGACAACTTCATTTACACTGGCTTGACTGAAAGACAAGCACTCAAATTTGCTGCAGTTCTGTACTGTACCTTGCAGCACTGAGTGTAAAGCAGAAGTGGCCGCTTGAGCCAGAAGAAATCACAGGGATGAGAGAGAGGGGACATTTGTCAGAAACATTTCTCTTTCACCAACTTATTTTTCAGGTAGAAATTACATCCTGAAGTTTTAAAGCTTAGCTTCTACTGAAAACAGAAACATCTTGTATGAAAAAAGTAAATTATTGGCTGCCCCATATATTATTCTCATCTATACAAATCCTTCTGCACTATTCAGCACTTCAGTAAGTTCTCTGAAACAAATGCAGCAACTTAAAACCCCTTTTATCCCTATAAGAGACACTGGAAATGAAATTGTCAGTAATGAAAATTGTGGTGTCTTTGATGTATAAAAGACTTGCTGAAATGAAGTGAGCCTTACAGTAATTAACTATGTTCTGTAAGTAATTTGATGGTCTCTTTTCCACAGAATCACAGAATATTCATGGTTGGAAAGGACCTCTCAGATCACCAAGGTCAAGCAAAAAGAACCCCAAAAATCCCTGTCCTTCATGCCTGCCACTAGAGCATGTCCTGGAGAACCATGTCTACACATTTCTTAAATACCTCCAGGGACAGTGACTCAATCACCTCTATGGGAAGGCTGTTCCAGTGCCTCACCACTCTTTCTGTAAAGAATTTCTTCCTAATATCCAATCTAAACCCCCCCTGTTGCAACTTCATACCATTCCCTCTGGTTCTGTCATTAGTTACTAATGAGAAGAGGCCAACACCCACCTCTCTACAACCTCTTTTCAGGTAGTTATAGAGGGCAATGAGGTCCCCCCTCAGCCTCATCTTCTCCAAAATAAACATGCCCAGCTCCCTCAGCCTCTCCACATATCACTTGTTCTCTAAACCCCTCACAAGCTTGGTAGCTGTCCTCTGGACATGCTCCAGCATCTCAATGTCTTTCCTATAATGAGAGGCCCAGAACTGAATACAGTACTCCAGCTGAGACCTCACAAGTGCTGAATACAAAGCCACAATAACCTCCCTTCTCCTGCTGACCACGCTATTCCTGATACAAGCCAGGATCCTGCTGACCTTCTTGGCCACCTGGGAACACTGCTGGCTCATATTCAGCTGGTTGTCCACCAGCACCCTGTCTTGGTTTGACAAGGCAATTTTTAGGAAGACCCAGATAAAAGAGTCTCCCCCTCCCAGGATAAAGGAATAAATATATAATGAAAACACATTCACACCCGAGGCAAATTGATAAAGAAAAACTTTAACAAATAAATATATATATGTAACAGTGCAAATACAGAAACAGGTAAGAAAAACTTTCCAGGTCCCTCCCCCCTCATCATGCCACAAGGTTTCTTCCCCCCGCGCCCGATAAAACCTGCAAGAAATATAGTCCGGTTGGGGTGGGAAGACACATGAGATGAGTTGAGATGGTGGATGAAGCCAGGGACTTGGATGACTGAAGAAGAATAGTCCCCAGTCTAGATGGAAAGCAGAGCACTGCATAGTCAAGATGGTGGAGGCCACTTGGCAGTCCTCTCTCCCCTTTGGTGTGCTGTCTCAGTGAAGATGCAGGGGCAGAGAGAGTGAGCGAACAAGAGTGAGTGTGACGTCTCTGTCCCCTTATATAGGGAGCGGAAGTATCCCAGGGCTTCCTGCACCAGGCGCAGCTTTTGTCCAAGTGATTTGCACATGAAAGCTGCTTCTGGGATCGCTGGAACTCAGTGCTGCCCAGATCCAGCACCTAGCCACGCCGTGGCTGCTCAGTGCCAGGGCTGCTCAGTGCCACACCAGGGCTCCCTAGGCCAGGCACAGCTCAGCTACTGCTTTAGCCTGCCCTGCACCCACCCATTTGTTACCATGGCCACCAGTGTTAACTTGCTGGGGGAGGGGGGCTAGGCAAAGCAGTTTGGAAAACAAAACAAACAGGTTTGTGAGAAGAAGGAGGAGGCAAGGTAGACACAAAAAAACTTCCTGTTTCATGTACCCCATCACATTACTGCTGGCTCATATTAAGCTGGTTGTCCACCAGCACCCCCAGGTCCTTCTCTGCTGAGCAGCTTTCCAGCCATTCGTCTCCAAGCCTGTAGTGTTGCCTGGGGTTGTTGGGACCCAAGTGCTGAACAAGGCACTTGGCCTTATTGAATCTCATATAATTGGCCTCAACCCATCGATCCAAGCTGTCCAAGTCCCTCTGCAGAGCCTCCCTGCCCTCCAGCAGATCAACACTCCCACACAATTTGATATCATCTGCAAACCTATTGAGGGTGCTCTCAATCCCCACGTCCAGGTCATCAATAAAGATACCAAACATGACAGGCCCCAAAACTGAGCCCTGAGGAGCACCACTGGTGACTGGCAGCCACCTAGATTTCACTCCATTAATCACAACTCTCTGAGAACGGCCAGTGTAGGAGCCTGAAACCTCCTTAAAGGACTAATGTCTCAAACCTGGAGTGTTGATCAAATAATATTGTCAGCTGGGTGGAGAACGGGAAAGTCCCCCCTGGAGGGGGAAGGTGTGAAGTGCAGGCAATGACCGACAATGACCCTGCTCACCCCTGGCCTGAGGCAAGACTTGCCCCTTGCTGATAAAGAGATTAATATTGGAAAGAGATAAGTTCTGCAGAGGTGGGACAATTTTGTTTTCCTGAGTTAATCTTCCCTTTACACGGCTGTGACCACTCCACCCATGTCCTGCATGTATAAAAAAGGATGATGGCACATCCATCGGTATGCANAAATTATGGCAGGGGAATGGGACTCACCGATCGGGGGGAGGCAAAACCTAAAGTGCACATTAGGAGGGTAGAAGGACAGAGGGGAACAAGATCTGAGCCTATACATGGCTTTCGGTCTTTCCCTGAGAACCATATGCAGGCTCCTGATAACAGGAGACATATGCTCTGGATGGAAGGTATTTCAAAAGGGATTCCTCGANCACTCTCTCTCTCATCTTCTTTCTCTTTTTCTTTCTGTCTTTAAGTCACTAGAGACCAAAAGCTTTCCAAAATACCTATAACGCTCCTTACCTGCAATAAACCTAGCAATTTAATCAGCCGTTTGGTGTCGTTTCACCTTAATTTACTCCAAGGGAATTTTCGAATCTTGCACGANACAGACTTAATTGATCTGAGTAATTCCAGGTTGGGAAACTGCACTCACTGTCCTCAGTAAGTGAGCCGGAGGACGGCCAGTGCATTCATTTAAGAAGGCTCACAGAAACTGCAAANTGGCTGTTTGGGACTAGACCTTTGTGAGATTTTCCCCAGGTCAAAGCAATACGGGAGGAAATAAAAGGGAGCTGATTCCTGTACTTATAGGCTTTTTTGGTTTTGTTGTTGTTGCCCCATCAGGGGATAACCAATTTCCATTTGTAGGCTTTTGTGGCCCTGTTAGTGGGGGGGACCGGCTTGTACTTGTAGGCTTTTTGTGTCCCATTGAGAGGACTGATTTGCATTTGTAGGCTTTTATGGCGGGTGGTTTGGATTGCATAGAAAGGGGTGATCCATTTTCTANCTTTGGGGCTAGATTCACTCAAAGGACAGGCATGGACAGACTCAAAAGGAAAGGAATGGGTGTTTGACATGCCAAATGCTTCAATTCGCTTGCTTCAACNATGGCGGGTGGTTTGGATTGCATAGAAAGGGGTGATCCATTTTCTATCTGAACACCCACAGCTGGACATATTTTGGAGAGTNTTTAAAGGAGAAGGGGGTAGTTGTTCCAACACACTACCCTTTTGATTCCCTTGCCTGGCCTGTTCCTAAACCTAATGGGAGGTGGCAATTGACCATTGTGGACGCCTGGATGCGAGCACTGCCCCTTTAACTACAGCAGACATTTCTGAACTGATAGTAAGCATACAGGAGCAGGCTCATCTCATCCTGGTGACCACTGATGTAAAAGACATGCTTCTTATGNTCCTGAACAGACCTGGGGAGAAGAGGCGCAACAATTGATAAATTATGGCAGGTGAATGGGACTCACCGATCNGATTCCCTTACAGGAGTCAGAGAAGGACTGCTTTGCTTTCACGTGGGAAGGGATAAGATACACCTTTACAGGTTTTCCCCGGGGGGATTGTCACTCCCCTACTATTGCCCATTATGCTTTAGCTCAAGAGCTCACCCTAATTACTCCGGAGGAAGGAGTCAAGATGTACCAATATATTGATGATATACTAATTGGTGTCTCTGATACCAATGCAGGGGGGAAAACACATCTGGGCTTTTGCCTTCCTAATTTTCTCTCTGGTAACCTGACATGGTCTCTGTACTCCTATTGAGCTGCCTGGCCCACCAGAGGTGGTAAACCCTCCTTTTCTTCCTAANACTCCAATTCAGATACCCTTCCTTACCCTCCTGAGGGCTGTGCACAAGTAGCCCCCTCTGCTCCTCCTGAAACAGNTCATCAAAAGCTCCTTATTCAATCAGGTTGGCCATTTTCCCTGCCCTTTAGACTTATGGGGATAGCCCTCTCTTGGGCTGTTATAGGGTATGTAAATGGCTGAAGGTATCTGTCTTTTCCCCCTTCACCCCCCCCGACTGTTAATGTGTTTGTTTGTAAACCCTCGGTGAGGGGTAAACCTCCTAGCCTTCCTGCTCTCTGCTGTGTTGTATTTCCAGCAGATGTTTGGTAGGTTGAAATCCTCAACCAGAACAAGGGCTGACGATTGCGAGACTTCAGCCAGCTGTTTGTAGAATATTTCATCTGCCTGCTTCTCTTGGTTGGGTGGTCTATAGGAAACTCCCAGTATAAGATGGCCCTTATTTTACCCTTCCTTTTCATCCTTGCCCATAAACACTCAATATTATTATCATCGAAATCAAGTCCTATACACTCAAAACACTCCTTAACATATAGGGCCACACCCCTGCCTTTCCTTCCTTGTCTATCCCTCCTGAAGAGCTTATGTCCATTCATCACAGCATTCCAGTCATGACAGTTGTCCCACCATGATTCAGTGATAGCAACTACATCAGAGCTGTCCTGCTGCACAATGGCCTGCAGCTTATCCTGCTTGTTGCCCATGCTACATGCATTAGTGTAGTTGCACTTGATCTGGGCGAGTGATTTCACTCCCATCCTTTGTCCTTTACTCCTAGTCTCATTACTGGTGGGCCAGGTTATATTCCCTTCCCCCTTCAATTCTAGTTTCCCTGCCACTTCCGTGGCTACTAACATAATAGTGAACCCTATGCTACTTTTGTTCCCTGTACCACTGTTAATTACCTTGAGTAGGACAGTACACTAAAAGCTGTCCTTAGGCTCATCTCTAGTGAACGTGGTTTTATCCCCTTCCCCCTTCAAGCCTAGTTTAAAGTCCTTTCAACAAGCCCCACCAACTCCTTTGTGAGGATCGCTTTTCCCTTTTGAGACAAATGCAATCTATCTGTTGCCAGCAGACCTCGTGCCATATAAGCTTCCCCGTGATCAAAGAACCCAAAATTCCAACGGTGGCACCACTCTCTGAGCCACGTGTCAATCAGGTGCATTTTCCACCTTCTTTCGGTGTTTTTTCCTACCACTTGAGGGATTGATGAGAACACCACCCATACACCTGAGCCTTCAAATAGTTGCCCCAATGCCTTAAAGTCCTTCTTAATTGCCTTCGGGCTTCTCTGCAACCTCATCATTACCCAACTTGATAACTAACAAGGGGTGATAATCAGAGGGCTTTACCAGAGTAGAGAGCTTACTTTTAACATCTCTAACCCAAGCCCCAGGGAGGCAGCTGACCAGATAGGCCCCTCTGTTTCCTTTTCCCTATGTACAGAAGTAGAGCTCCTAAGATGAAGCTGCTGGTGGCATTTAGAATGCTTTGTACCTGAAGCTTTATTAAAAAGTTTGTTCTAAAATATTTTACAGGTTCGGCAGTGCCAGCCTATCAATACTGTATAAAGTAATGTGGGTACTGACAGTGGTCCAGGCTACTTTCTGCTGCCATACTTTATTTATATGTGACACAGCCATATGCTGAAGAGCACTGTTGGTAGCAACCTAGGTTTTCCCTTAGTAGCACCTAGTGTTTACCAACATATCAATGATGAATAGGTCTTGGAGTTAATAGGTAGGTAAAGACTTCAGATTTCACTGGCAGCTCAGACATACCAGGATCAAGCATAAAGAGTTTTTGAAGTCAACAATTTTAAAATATGTGAAATCTTGAATGGCAGCTGCTACCCTGAGCTGTAAGAGATCACAAGTGGGAGGAAAAGGGAAAAAAAGAGTATCTTCATGGTACACTGCAGTGGTTTGAAATTTCTTCTATGAACAAGAGTGAGGTTGAGTCAAGCTTAAATAACTTTATGTCTTTCTCTATCCCAGTAAAGCCACACACATTCCCAAAGCTCCTCTCCCTGTGGAGACACTGCAAGGGTAACACACTAACTTTATCTCTTCCTATCATGGGCTGAAAAAGCTTAGCTGCTCATGCAGACACAGAGAAGGCAAAAATGGTTTGTGTACATAAAGCCCTTTCGCAGATTAATGGTAATAAGGAGAATACCATATTTCCTAGCTGGTCCATGGAGAAAACCTGCTCTGTTTAATTTTGGTGCATAAACTTTGAAAGCCAGGATTTCCTCCTCTAGATTATCAAACATGCTCACTTTCATCACTGTGCTGTAGAGGGAACGTGGGCACCCATCTCAGGTCCCAAACACAGTTTGATCATGAGCAATCATGGCAGAAAAGTAGCAATCATCCCATAGCTGCAAGACTGCCTACTCTAAAAAACTGTCATACACCCTCTGGCAGAGAGTATCTTAGAGGGATTTTTTTATTCACAGGATGCAGAGATAAATAAGGTCTTTCCTTTTAAAGCATTATTTTCCTTCACTCTCCTCCCTGCAAGCAGACCTTTGCACTCTGGAGAACTCAACTGGAATCAGTGTCTTTCAACAGGGGCACAGGGCTTCACAGCTCATACAGAACCAGAAGATAATTAAGGACAAGACATAACAAATGCATTACAGACACCGGGAGGCAATAAGAGAGAAACGACAAGATTATAACCTATCTTGCCATTACGTAGGGTAACAGTGTGCACAGATTGACAGTTCAATATATAACTTGTAAATTGTATGCCATTTTACAGTTCCAAAATATTCTACTGAATCAACAAATCTACTAATCCTTGCCCTGGATCTAAAAGCATATCCACAAAAGCACCAAACATCTTTACTTCTTTTGAGGTGCTTGGTATTTTCTAAGTTTGAGGCAAGGCAAATTCATTCATAGCATTAACATTTTCTACCCTTATTCCACAAAACAAAAAAATTCACACAGCTCCACAGTATTGCTGTGAAGATTCAACAAGAGATTAAGGACCACATCTGCAAAGCCAGCTTCATGCCCTGTCTATCTCAGTTACCATTTAAACAAAGGAGAGCTGAACATGTGTGTGGAAGTGGTGGGTATAAGGTCTTCCGTTGGGAACAGCAGCTGCTTGTGACTTAGAAAAGGCATAACTTCAAGTTGTTGTATTGAAACTACCTATCACTGTCAAATTCATCAAGTAAAATGACTTAGCATTTGCATGTAGTGAAAAATATTACTGTAGAAGTCTGACATGTTGCTATACATTATCAATTCTGTCTAGCTTGCAATAGGAAAAAAGTCAGCCATAGCCTATGTTGGGCAGGAATGAGACCAGAAAGGAAACAAAAAGCTGGTGAGTTAGAGATACCATAAAACCACAGTGTTCTGGATTTGGAGACATACTTTTCTGTCATGGCCACCCTTTCAGGTATCCATTTTTTCTGTCCATTCATGGCAGCTCCCTCAATTAACCTCACCTTCCTTCCAGATTCTGACAATGGCTTCAACAAAGGGGTGTCCTATGCCTTGAAAAGGAAAAGGCTTTGGCCTGTATGACACATTTGGTTTACAGTTGTACTCTATCTTGCCAGAGTTTTTAAGTTAATAATGAGAAAGAAAAATGGAAGTTTCTACATAACCTACAACAGGTTTCTTAAAGCTGCCATGCATAGGTCTCACTTTGGCTTCCTCTGGCCTGTGGTCAATGAGAAATGAAGGCCCAAACAGAAATACATATATATTTATTATGTGTGAGGTGCTGTGGAAGCTACTACAAATGTCAGAGTTGAATAACCAAAGAAATATCCATGTTGCCAGGCCGAGTCTGAAAATCACTTGGGGTCTTCTGTGACCCCTGGTGCAATTACTGTGCCGACAGCAGAGGGAGCATTAAACTCATTGCCCATGCTAAAGTGTGGGGAGTGATACCCATGTTCCTATAATCCTTGGATGGGTAGGATGAGCTCATTAGCCTTCTGGCAGTCATCCTAGGAGAGGGACAACTCTGATTCCAAACCTGGGCAGATGGAGCTCATTTAGCCCTGTAAGGCCTTCCTTCTAAGAGAAGGACACTCTAATAAAACCTTCATCCTAAGGACTTGGCTGCCAGTGTCCAAGCTTGCTAGGCCCTGGCAGATGAACCTTAGGACTAAAGGGTGGGTCCAGCTCTGCGCATGCTGTGTCTCACCTAAAAAAAATCCATTGCACAGGCTCGAGGGTGCTATCCGCTATCCTCTTTTTATCAGTGCGCTTGTAAAAGGCGCTGATGAGGAGTGTGGATGGAGCCGTCCCTGGATCTTCGTTCACGAAGCCTAGCCATACATACAGTACATCCATTTTGCTGAAGACCTAATATTTGGATTAAATATCATGAAAGCTGCTGAAAAGCTTTGAATTATAGACTTTGTAATTATTGTATTTCATTCAAGACTAGTATGGTTCTCTCTCTATTCCTTGAAAGTTTTAGCAAGCACAATTTTATCAAATATCTCAGTCACAATTTAATTCAAAATGCAAATAAATTATCCTACAACTTCAGAGGAGAGATCTCATTATTCAAATAAAATCCTTTCTAGATAACCAGTGTAATTTTGTAGAGACAATGTGCAAAATAAAAGTGTGCATTTGAAAAACTGTGAGTGAAGCTCTGACCCTGATAAATCATTAGGAATATGGCAGCTGATTTAAAGGGGAACAGACTTCCAAAAAATATCATTATTTCAACAAAACACCTAAGTTTGAGTGATGATGATAAACATGAAATAGAATCATAGAATCATAGAACAGTTACATCTGGAAGAGGCCTTGGAGATCATCAAGTACAGCCTTTGTCCTAGCCCTATCAACTTACTAAATGATGCCCCCCAACGCAACATCTACCCATCTTTTAAACACCTCCAGGGATGGTGACTCAACCACCTCCCTGGGCAGCCTATTCCAATGGTTGACAACCCTTTCAGGAAAGAAATTCCTCCTAATGTCTAGCCTGAACCTCCCCTGGAACAATTTACATCCATTTCCCCTTGTCCTATCACTCTCCACTAGGGAGAACAGACCAGTCCCAGCCTCTCTACAACCTCCCTTCAGGTAGTTATAGAGAGCAATGAGGTCTCCCCTCAGTCTCGTCTTTTCCAGACTAAACAGTCCCAGGTCCCTCAGTCTTTCCTCATAAGGCTTATGTTCTAAGCCCTTTACCAGCTTGGTAGCCCGCCTCTGTACCCTCTCCAGCATCTCAATGTCCCTCTTGTAGTGAGTGGCCTAAAACTGGATGCAGTACTCGAGGTGAGGCCTCACCAAAGCTGAGTAAAGGGGCAGGATCATCTCCCTGCTCTTGCTGACAACACTGTTCCTGATACAGGCCAGGATGCCATTGGCCTTCTTGGCCACCTGGGCACACTGCTGGCTCATGTTCAGCCAGCTGTCAATCAGCACCCCTAGGTCCCTCTCTGCCTGGCAGCTCTCCAGGCACTTCTCCCCAAGCCTGTAGCACTGCTGGGGGTTATTATGGCCAAGGTGTAGCACCCGGCATTTGGCCTTATTGAACTTCATGGAATTGGCCTTGGTCTAGCGATCCAGCCTGTCTAGATCTCTCTAAAATTAAATAATTTTAAATCTATCCAAAATCTCTTCATTCTCATTCCAGCAATAAAAAATTCAAGTTTGCTAAATGCTTACATTTGAATGAACAATAACTCTTTTATTTTAATGATATGAAAAAGGATAAAGATCCAGCGGACTCTCTTCTTCCTGCAACTCAGTAGAATATAGGTGCTTTCTACCTTAAGATGAAGCTCTAGAAACAAATAGTGCACTCTCTGCTCACATTAAAAGCCATCAGTTGCAGAAATTTTATCCTCCTTTTCTCAATTTGAGAGAGTGCCTTAGTGTTGGTTTTATTGTATCAGCTCCCCTGAATATAAATATTGATAGAAAATACATGGATTTTGTTAATGTCCAAATCAAGTATATTATTTTTCCTAGAGAATAATGATCTCTTTATTTTATGCAGTATTTGTCACAGCAACCTGGCATCCACTTTTACTCAGGACAGGAGTGAGGTGAATGTGGTGTAGTAGATTGATGATAAATGCTCCCACTCAGATCTGGACACTCAAGTGCTCTGCTGCAAGCAGAGGATCAAAGACAAATATGTTAATGTAGCTTCAAGAAGAGATATATTTTTATACCCAATAGCTGCTACAGCTTTTCTAATCTCACCCAATGTTTTATGGCATCACACAAAATCATCATTCTAACTTGCAAATGTTCTTCCAGAATTTGCAATGTCACTGAACACAGAAATACCAGTAAGTCAAAAAAATCAATCTGGATGACTCCATGATGTTAATTTTCCCTTTTACTGCTGCTGGGTAGATCAGTTACAGAACTGTGCATTGGTAATTATGTTAACTATTTCTAAATTCATCTTCTCACCTAATTATCAGACCTTTGTTAATGGAAGAATGTGCTTTTAAAATGTGTGAGATTGTTTTGGTGAGATTGTTTTGGTTTCCAATCCAGTAAGTTTGATAACACCATGAAAAAGAACCTAAACTCCTTTCTTTTGAGTTTCTTTATTATATATCAACTATATATTTTCTCATGTTACTATATAATACACAGAAAAATTATATAGTCTTGTTCTAATCAAAGGCACAGTGACTCAGAAGTTCTCCTTAACGACCACTAAGAAGTACAGTTGTTGGCACACAATGTCCACATGCTTTCACAAATGCCAGCAGCACTGCTAATATGAATGTCTCTTTGTATTCTGTCTCCCACAAAACAGCAGTCTGCACAAAGTCATTATTCAGAGTATACTAGTATCAGCAGAGTGGCTGGTGCAAAACCGAGAATGCATCCCCATCTTTCTCCCAAGGGTTCCAGGTGGAATGGAGCCAAAACGGAAGTACTGATCTGTTGGCTTCTCATGGAGAGAAAGAAAAAGTAAATGAGTCAATGACCAGATCTGAGACACATTGTTTATATATATTTTTTAATAATATGTGGGTTTTTTCTCTGTTAAGAAGAAATCATACAATGTTGAAGATTAAAAAAATTTATGAAGATGAAGAAATGTGAGGGAGCTAACTATGTCTGCATATTGACTCTTTTTGCCCTCCATTAAGTCAATCATTTGCCATTTAGGCTTCAAATGCCACATGTTTAGAAAAACAGTGATGTGAGAGAGACTACATAGGGGGTTTCTTATAAGTTAAAACTCCTTTGTACTCATTGCACTCGTATTCACAAGAACAGGACTCACTATGGAGCTGAACTTATTAGCAAGGGTGTGGTGAGCATTGGTAAGACCTGTGAGCACCAAGTGGCATGGGCTGGCAAGGCAACTGATGCTTCAGAGCAGCTCTGCTTGGGGTGAAACCTTCTTACCCCACACAGTAAATGTGGAACCCATGGAATTAGACAGTCTTAAATTAGAGAGAAGGCGTTACTACAGAAGCTGGAAAACAGCCAGGTGTCCTAACAGTCATCTTACCAAGGAGTTAGAGAGAACTAGCTTACCTTAACAATGTATAGTTGCCTAAACTATGGAGAAGGGGCAATGATGTACTTAATCTTTTCTTCTTTCAGTAAAGGATTGCTCTTCAAGCCAGTGATACCTTTATAACTAAAGGAAGAAATTTAACTTGCTGAGCATCAGGCAGCTCAGGTTTATCCTTGCAGACTTGCTAATGAAGGCTTGAGATGATCCCAAAAGTTTAAATCCAGACTTATATAATGACCATCAAGCACAAGGCTTTCACCAGGATAACTAGGCAAAACCATACAGATGAGAATCAGGGTTTGCATTTTACCTGTTCAATTCAACTAAGTTAACCAGTTAACTGAGAAAATAAACTCTCTAGTAAGAGTTTGTTTCTCTCAAGTCCAGGCAGATGCACTTTGCATCTGTAAGGGATTTACCTAAACTTGCCATCATGGCTCTTTACCACAAGAGGCTTCCAGAGAAATAAATGCATCCATTCTCCAGCTGCCTTAACAGCAAGGCTTAGAAGGTGAATGATGATTCTATAATAGTGACTTTCCAGTACTTAAAGGGAACTTATAAGAAGGCTGCAGAGGGCCTGTTTGCAAAGGCCTGCAGTGAAAGGACAAGGGGCAATGGTTTTAAACTGGAGAGGAGGAGATTTAAATTGGACATTAGGAAGAAGTTCCTCACCACAAGGGTGGTGGAACACTGGAACAGGTTGCCCAGGGAGGTGGTTGAGGCCCCATCCCTGGAGGCATTCAAGGCGAGGCTTGACAGGGCTTTGGGCAACCTGATCTAGCTGGGGATGTCCCTGCCCAGTGCAGGGGGGTTGGACTAGATGACCTCCAGAGGTCCCTTCCAACCCTAACCATTCTATGATTCTATGATTTTCAGGCAATTGCATACTGAAAAAATACTATGATTAGCTTGATTTTGCTGGGATAGTCATCGGCCAGCCATGATCTGCAGACTGTTAGGAGTTTTGAGTTAGCCAGCAGCTTAAGCTGAAAGTGTCAAAACCAGGAGAGCTGGCTCACAGGTTTATCCCACACCATAAATGTCACACAAAAACGGGGAAGTTTGCTTAGGAGGGGAGTTCTTTCTCCTCTTCTTCCTCCTCTTCCTCCTCCTCCTCTTCCTCTTCTCCTCTTCCCTTTCCCCTCGCCTTCCTCTTCCTCTCAAGGTTTACTATCCCAGGAGGGACTCATTTATCATTTGGCCCTACAGACTGTTTTCCTGTTAACTGTGACTGCTGTACATTCACTGGACTTTGTATACTTTATACTGGCATTAGTATTAATATTAGTTTTGCTGTTTCATTAAATTGATTCTTATTTCAACGCATGGATCTTAGCTGGGTAGAGGTTATTGTGCAATAGAACAACTGCTATAGTTTAGCCCGAGATACAGGCTAAACATAGACAACAACTAAAAAGAGTTTTTTACAATTCAATATTGTAAGGCTGAATATGTGCTGCACAGGCATGCCACAATTCAAAACATAATTCTGCTTTCAGATGTTGTATTCTTTCATGAAGCCTCACAGACTTTACAAAGTAATCTCTCAAGAGATGAGGGTTCACAGTACAGAGCTGTCCTAAGGTTCTTCAAAAAATAAATAATCAATAGAGAGCTCCCCTCCTGAGTGAGAATATGCAAGGAAACAGCATGCTATGGAAAACTACATCATCATTTTATACCTAAGCAACAACAAAAACAAAGGAAAGATTGTTAAAACTGCAAGATGTGCAGCAAGGCTGTAATCAGAGGAGGAACTCATAAGTGAAACTGAAAAATACTAAATTGCCTTTCTTCAGATACAGAGTTAGGTGGTCTGAACTGTTTTCTTTGCACACTCTCTGAAGGCATTAGGAGTGACACAAAGGACGCAAGATCGGGAGCCTGCAGAAAAATCAGGACTTAGCTCAGCCGCTCAGGGAATTTATGTTCTCTCTGCTAAGATAAATTAGAATAACAAATGTTGTGAGAGTCTAGACAATGAGTTCACCTTGTTAAGTGGTTACCATTTGTGCCATGAGTAGAAACATAATGTAACAAGTCTGACAGACAATTCCTTACTCTACTTGGAAGAAATAATGATGCATATGCACCTGTAAGTCTTTACTCATGTAAGGATTAGACTTTTTAAGCTGAAGCTTTAATTGTTTAATTCATTATTTATATTAATGTTAGCATTAATATTTCATAGCCATTGCCTATCTGTGAGATAAAAAAAGAAACCCAAGTCAGAGAAGCAAACATATAAAACTGTATTTTCAAATATAAATTTACTACTTAAATAATTAATGCAGGGGAAATTCATGCCCTCTACAGATAAACTGCATTAGTAATTTGAAAGCTAGGATAACAAACTCCAAAGGTGAGGTATTCCAGGTGATCTGGCTGACCCTGGAATCATTCTGTGGGCCTCTCTCAGTGCTCTTAAGTAGAGTCTCTTGGGCATTAGTGATATATCTTTTAAGCCTGGGAGCTTTCATCCTTCTCAATTCTCTCACGAATCACAGAGGAATGCTGCCAAGACACGCTGGATACATCCAACACTTCCTTTACCATTATGTAAAACTGTAAAATCTCTTACACCACTACCATTACACAGCAGGTACTTATTCAAATTAATGATCTTTACTTTTTTTTCCAGTCAGAACAAGAAGTAGACCACAATAAACAGAACTGCTGTAATGCAACTTTCTTATCTAAACACCAAGACGTTTTCACAGATAAACAACATAGCAAAGAGCACATCAAAGCAGCAAAATGTGAGATGCTTTTGTCACTGGTGCTCCTGCAGATCCTCAGTCTGGTGTGAGTATACTCAAAGGAGGTGGCTACAGCACCTGACAAGAGGGTCAGCTAAGACAAGCATGCCAAACGCCAAAATGTCTCATTACGATCCTGTACAGACATGTTTAGTTTAGCCCATATTCAGTATCATAACAGGAAATTTTCTGTTTGTTTTAAATTTCATTACTGATATAGGACCCCAGATTCCACCTTATTGTTTTATTGAAACAGACTTCTAACTTTGTATCTTCTGAATCTAGCTACTAAATTGAGTGAGATGATAAGGAACAACTTTCAGTTCTAAGCAGTAGAACTGTGTTTATGTATTATTTGCAAACAATCTCTCAAAAGTGAATCCTGGTTTTCAATTATATCTCTACTAATCTTTTCTTAGATCACTATGTAACACCAGCTAACAAGAAAACAAGTAACTTATGTATGTAAATACACATGTAATAGACTAATCATCGTCGTCGTGGCTAGGCTTCGCGAATGAAGATCCAGGGAGGGCTCCATCCATGCCTTTTACAAGCGCACTGATAAAAAGAGGATAGCGGATAGCACCCTCAAGCCTGTGCAATGGATTTTTTTTAGGTGAGACACAGCATACGCAGAGCTGGACCCACCCTTTAGTCCTAAGGTTCATCTGCCATGGCCTAGCAAGCTTGGACACTGGCAGCCAAGTCCTTAGGATGTAGGTTTTATTAGAGTGTCCTTCTCTTAGATGAAAGGCCTTACAGGGCTAAATGAGCTCCATCTGCCCAGGTTTGGAATCAGAGTTGTCCTTCTCCTAGGATGACTGCCAGAAGGCTAATGAGCTCATCCTACCCATACAAGGATTATAGGAACATGGGTATCACTCCCCACACTTTAGCATGGGCAATGAGTTTAATGCTCCCTCTGCTGTCGGCACAGTAATTGCACCAGGGGCCACAGAAGACCCCAAGTGATTTTCAGACTCTGCCTGAATAGACCACTAACTGTGATACAAAATTGATGATTTTAGGCATTGTCTTTAAAAATGAAAATTAAAATAAAAACCTTTCAAAAACATGAGTATGCGTCTGGATTCGTTTTTTTCTCCTAACGTACAAACTACTATTCTATGAGAAGATTTACTATGAATGTTGTGTGCTGTGTTTTGAAGAAGCTTTTGGAAAAAAAATGTTTAAGTCATACTTCTCAGGGCAACGTCTCATTGTTACTTCTAAAAGCTATTTTTATTGGGCTTCTATAGGCCTCTGCTTGTACAGTGCAGAGGTTTTCCTGAAAGAAACGTACTTTGAAGTAGGACTAACAACTCTATATTTGCTTCACTCACTCAATTGATTTCCTGGGACATTACTAATTTTACCTGCCACTCCCGATTAATCTCCTTTTCCTTGGAGTTATTTAACTCTAACTCAACCTTTGCTACCACAGAATCATAGAATTGTAGAATAGTGTTTTGGTTTGACCAGACACTTTTTAGGAAAGAGTCCAAAATAAGGACTTCCCCCTCTCAGGATAAAGGAATAAATGTAAAATAATACATATGCACACCCGAGGCAAAGTGATAAAGAATAATTTTAACAGATAAATATATATATAACAGTGCAAATACAGAAATAAGTATGAAAACTTCCCAGGTCTCCCCCTCCTCACCATGCCACAAGGTTTTTCCCTCCCCACCCCCGATAAAACCTGCAAGAAATATAGTCCCGTTGGAGTGGGAAGAAGGTGAGGTGAGCCAAGATGATCTCGATGGAGCCAGGGACTCGGATGGCTGAAGAGAAGAAGTCCCAGTTAGATGGAAAGCTGAGCAACACATGGTCAAGATGGCGGAGGCCACGTGTAGTCCTTTCTCCCCTTCTGTGAGTTGTCTCTCAGTCAGGCAGGAGGCAAAGAGGAAGAGGAAGTGTCTGACATCTCTGTCTCCTTTTATAGTCAGAGAGAAGATACCCAGGATCCTGTGCGGTGGGCGGTGTTTTCGCTCAGCTGATTTGCACAAGAAAGTCACCTCCCTGCTCTGTGCCCGCCCGATCCACCCAGCCCGTGGGGGCGTGCTCCGCACCACGCTGGGGAAGCCCCGGTGGGGACTCCTGCTGTGAGCCGCTGCTCCAGCCTGCCCCATACCCATTTGTTACCGTGGTTACCAGCGTCAAGAACCTGGGGGAGGGGGCGGCGGCAGCAGAGCAGTTCGGAAAACAAAACAAACAGGTTTGGGAGAAGGAGGAGGAGGTAAGGTGGACACAAAGAACTTCCTTTCTCATGTATCCCATCACAAATGGCCTAGGAAGAGACCTTAAAGATCATCTAGTTTCAACATCCTTGCCACATCTGCTACAGAGACACCTTACACTAGATCAGTCCTCAACCTGATCAACTAGATCAGGTTGCTCATAGACCCATCTAGCCTGTCCTTGAATACTCCCACGGACAGGCCTTCGATACGGTTCCTCATGACATCCTCATCTCCAAACTGGAGAGATGTGGATTTGATGAGTGGACCGTTCGGTGGGTAAGAAATTGGCTGGAAGGACGTTATCAGAGAGTCGTGGTCAATGGCTCTTTGTCCAGGTGGAGAGCAGT
>VWZO01015116.1:21401-43248 GCA_013396975.1 Bucco capensis
TTAGGCACTGGAACAGGTTGCCCAGAGAGGTTGTGGATGCCCCATCCCTGGCAGTGTTCAAGGCCAGGCTGGATGTGGCCCTGGGTGACCTGGTCTAATGATTGGCATCCCTGCTCAGTGCGGGGAGGTTGGAACTAGATGATCTTTAGGGTCCCTTCCAACCTGGCCATTCTATGATTCTATGATTCTATGATTCTATGATTCTATGACAGTGAATCCACAGCCTCTCTTGGAAACCTGTTTCAGTGCCCCACCACCCTGAAAAAGAAGAAATTTTTCCTTATATCTAATCAAAATCTATCATCTTCCAGTTAAAAGCCATTACCCCTTGTTCTATCACTACACATCCTTGTAAAAAATCCCTTCCCATTTTTCCTGTAGGTCCCCTTTAGGTACTGTAATGCTGCTATGTGGTCTCTCTTTGGAGCCTTCTCCAGGCTGAACAACCCCAACTTTCTCAGTCTGTCCTCATAGGAGAGGGGCTCCATCCCTCTGATCATCTTTGTGGCCCTCCTCTGGACTCACTCCAACAGGTCCATGTCCTTCTTACATTGGGGGCTTCAGATCTGAATGCAATATACCAGGTGGGCTCTCACAAGAGTGGAATAGACGGGGAGAATCACACCCCTTAACCTGCTTGTCATGGTTTTTTGTTTTGATGCAGCACAGCATACAGTTGGTTTTCTGGGTCATGATTTTCGTGTCAATCAACACCCCCAAGTCCTTCTCTGCAGGGCTAGTTTCAATCCACTCATTACCCAGCTTATATTCGTGTTTATGATTGCCCCAACCCATGTGCAGGACTTTGCACCTACACTTGTTCAACTTCATGAGGTTCATATGGGCTCACCTCTCAAAATGTGCAGGATTCACCTGACTAGGAATCGATATCTGTCTAGCTCTTACTCAACCAGTCTCAAATTGCTCAGAAAAGACTACAAATTCTAGGACATAATTCATCTCGTTCTAGTGGAGATGCTCAAAATAATGTACTAGATTGCATTCCTCGAAGTGCTTTTTTCATTCACAACTGAAAGTAAATGAAATGCAAGATGGCTGGTTCAGTGGAGATGTCTACAATGTAGACCAGTAGGTCACATGTGTAGATTTCTTTTAAAATCAAACTCTTTATAGTGAAACATTTTTAATTGCCTTCTGAGGACTAAGGCCTGGTTTTGTTAATTGTCGGCATATAGTGTCTTTTTCATGATGAACCAATAAATATTTAGATGTGATCCTTGATGACGCATTTGACAGTTTTGCAGCATCACACTTCCTATGTATTGGAAAGTTTCCAGTGGCAGCTGTGTACAATTAACCTGGCTTAACCCATTTCAGAGGTTAAATCATGAAGTATCTCTTATTATGATGTTTATTATCTTTAAAACTTAATGGCTTAGATGATCAATACAGTCTAAAAGCTCAAAGACAGAGATTAATATGTAGTAAATTTATCTCAACAATGATTTAGAACTAGAATATACAGTAATGCAGTTTTACCTCAACAATGTTATTATTTCACCTTCAGAACAATGCTGTTTTTCATTCTAGTTTTCATCTTTCCTGTTTTTAACCACTTCTGAAATAAAAAGTAACCTGAAAAAATTATAATATAAAATGAAAACAGGAGATAATAAAAGCTGCCTCCACAAAGAAATATCTGATTGAGCACCCTGCATAAATACAGGGTAGATCTAGATGGAAAACTTTTACTAAGAGCACGACAAATAAGTCTTGCTCTGAATCTTTTCGTTCCTCTTGGTGTATTTTTTAAGGGCTTCTTTAGTAAGGAGATATTTGAGATTCCTCAGATAGAAATCATTCTTTTTCTCCCCTCTTAATCCTAAATCATAAAGACATGATTGTCACCTATTTTTAAAGATAAAAAAATTAGTTGATCTTTTAAGAAAATCATTGACAGGCTGGACACAATTCTGGATTTGGTTTTGTTGTTGTTGGGGTTTTTTTTTGTTTTTAAATCATTCTACATCTGCATATATGTTTATTTAATCCATTTCTATGACCAAAATAAATAGCAGCAGTATTATTTGGTAGTTGGCCAGCTGTCTCTTCCACTGAGCTAGTGAGAGAAGAACTAATTTCTTTATAATGACTGATAATGCTTGGAAAAGGAGTCATCTCTGTGCTTTAGATAAGAATATACTTCAGAAGGCAGTGAAATACCAATTTATCTTGACAGATATTTGACTAGTAGTAAATCTAAATGAATGAGCTCATAGGATGAAATATGCTCCTAAGCAGTAGGCTTGCCTAAGATCAGCATTCTTTATAGATCTCAGGTAAGCCTTAATTTGCAAGCTTATGTGAGATTTACTTTTGTCTGGAAAAAGCTCTCAAATATTAAAAAGTCACCAGATACTTCAAAAGTGAAATCTGCAAAGTTTAAACTGAAAATACAACTCTTAGAAATGAGAGCCATAAACCACTAGGAGAGCTTATCAGCAAAGGTCATTGATTTCCCATTACCTGGACTCATTAGGTCTTGTTTTAGCAAAACACTTAACTTTCATATCCATAAATTCCACTGTATAGCTATAGCCAAACATTTGTATCCGGGAAGATGGGTTTTGTGGACTGTCTAGACAAGAATGTAACATGTAACATGTTTTTTGTAACATGCTCAAGGGACAGCTACAGAATGCAAGCATGAGATTAACCAAAGAGCCTCATGGAGCTATATATCATGCAGATATTCCTCTGAGCAATATCTGGTTTAGAAAAACTGCCTCTGTTTCTCCTGAAATGGATAAAACAGTGCCTGGGCATCCCATACATTCAAATGGGACTACATGCAGTGGATGCAGGCAAGAAGTAGGGTTACAAGGAGCAAATAGAGTCAAGGAAGAGTGATGTGGATCTGAATCTCCTTGATTGCTTAATTGGATGGATAGAAAGTAGATATTTGCTTGACTAAGTGGTAGTCCACTTTTCCTTGTACCTCAGCATAAACTTAATAAACAAAAAGATAATTTTTAAAAAAATTTTTCCACACAAACTACAACAGAGGCTTGGATCTCTAATATGATTTCTCAGGCTTTATGAGCATTCTCATACTTGTGCAAGTCATTCTGCAGAAAAATAGCATTTTAGCATTCTCCATATAACTATGCCCGTAAGCAATCTTGGGAGCTATAAATGCTCTAACTTTTGCATTAATAATTAATCAGTGAAAGTAGAAATCCTTTGTCCAAAATGATAGAGATTCAAGGATTCACGTGTTAACACAACTTTTTCTGAGATATCTGCAGAGATCTAATTCTGTAAGTTAAATCTTCTAAGAAAATGTCAAATCAACATGCAACCTCTGTTCTCCTTTTAGAAAGGATAGAATTATGATTTAAAGCAGGTAGCTATGCCATCGGCAAGTTCTACTAGGAGATTTTTCTGGAGATGATAACTGCTACTTTCTTATTTATCCTGCTGAATTCTGAATGCCTCTCTAAATCCTTCCCTGGGAGTCTTTCAGAAGTGTCATATCATAATAAACTGCTCTTTTGGATAAATAAGTATTGACAGCACAAAGGCTGATGGAAGGAAGTCTGAGCTTAAAATTTTCCTTTACCTACATGTTTTGCAGTCCCTCAAAGCAGCAATCTTTGGTTCATCTAAGAATCAATTGTATATCACAAGTCATTATTTCCAAACTGTTAATCTCCCACAAAAAGAACTCCATGCAGTTTAGTGTAGGACCTTAGTTCTCATTTGCTCCATGACCAAAGCAACTGCAGCTTTGTCATTCTACAGCCACTCCACTGAAAAAAAGAAAAACCATCAGTATCTTTGCATTCATAAACAGCTACATCTGCCAGAAATCTACACCATTCTGCTAGTCTGAGTTAAGAGGATTGGTCACTGTTTAGGAGCCCTTTTGAGTTTGAAATGTACAGATGGTTTGCTGGTGTGACACAGATCTTCTGTCTGGCTTTAGACAAATCTCCCAAACTGTCATTCCAGATTACCAATTCTGTCAATAGCAAACCTAGTCTAAGCTCCTCTGTCCAGACCCGCTTCCCTTCCATATCCTTTCTATCAGAGCTTACTTCCCTCCCAGTTATGCCAATTCAGTTGCTTATTTAACTGTGCTTCACAAAAGGTTTTGTGAAAACATGTTCTGTTTTTTTTCCTATGTTTTTAATTAAAAAATGTGGACAGTTCCACCTGGTTTAGAGACTGGTCACCAGACCAGGTACAACTGAGGGATGCTTATTTCTGGTCAGACATTGCAGCAATGTGCAATACAGAGTATTAAGGAGGAAGATGATTGCTGCGTTCCAAATACAAAGAGGAACTGCAGCCCTAGGTATTTCTCTGGATGCAAATCCACATCTGTAAACCAGAAGTAGCCAAGGAACATAACACATTAAAGATTGAATAAGATTAACATATTATTTACCCAGATAGCGTTCGAGAGTTTACTCTCTCTTAGAACCCACTTACAACTCTCCTTTGCACTGGTACTTGTTCAGGAAGTATATTTGGTGGGGGGGAGGACATTGGACATTGCTAGAGTTACAGTATGTGCCAGGTATATCTTATGGGATTTCTAATGCATTCCTGAGATCCTTTTTAGATGATGGAGAACGGTGTTTCTGAAAGCTTCCAGTGGACAAACCTGCGTGTATCAGATCAGGTACCTAAGTAGACAGACATTATCTGCCTACTTGATGCCTTTAGAGGCATATATCTCAAAGCTGAGCACTTCAGTTAAACAGAGTAGATAACACTCCAGGATAAAACACTCTAACCAACTCAGACTATGTGGTGCTCCTTTTGTATTGAGAATATAAAATATTTTACGGTTTTTTATGTTATTATTATGTATTTTACATTACTGCTATTTGTCACCATTTTCAACAGATCCTTGGAAGCATAGCAATGCGTATTAGCCTGTAAACCTTCTTAGTAGTAGTATTTTTCAGTATTAATGGCTTTTTTTGTACTTTATTTAAATAGGTGGAAGTACATATACATCAACAAGGTTGGGTGTTTTTTCTTAATATGTGGATTAATATATATACTACCTAACATTAACAAATATTAAGAATCATTATGTAAAATCTCCAAGCTCAGAATTTGATTTACCATGGAGTTCAAAGACTGCTTACCCAAAGCTAGATCTAGTGAGTTTATAACTACTTTGTCTTCTTTGACAAAATTCATGCCAATGAATGCAGTAAGTGGTAGCAACAGGTCTCAGTACCATATAACTTAAATTTCAACCTTATTGTCCCACAGTATTAAGTACTAGATGTCAAGCATGTCTTCACATTTAAACCTTATGATAGTATTCTCAGTAAAAAAGTTATTTTTTTCTCAAGCCTTAAAGACTTTTTGGATACAGAGATCAATGCTCCAATTTTCTTCAGAACTACCATGTACATTTGTCATCATTTTTAAAGTAAAAAAATAAAGTTATGTGGACTAGATATTGCTTACTTTAGATTAGTCTCATGGTTTACATTTTGGGAACACATATCATAAAATATTTTCTTGCTTCCCCTGTCCTACAACACAGAAGGTCATGTGGACAGGGGATGTCAAGAAACTATTGCATGTGCAAGAGTCATTACAAATTTTAATACATTTATTTTTACAAAGTTGCAGCACTGGTTAAAGGAGCCCACAGTAAGAAGACTCTACAGAGTATATTCAGCATAACTGTTATTACTAAGTTCATCGTTAAATTATTCTGATATTTTATTCTTAGAGCAATGAGACCATCAGAACTGGCTTCAAATCAGAGTTCTGTGAAACTCAGATTTAACGTCTCATGAAATCCATGATCTTAAATACTTTCACATATTCCAAATACTGTTTTAAGGAATATCTTCACAAAATGGTTAATTTTCCTTTGGCAGCAAGTAAAAAAGCACATGCACTACCAAAGATGGCTCCTGTAAACCATCTCTGTTGAGATGTCCTTCTGTCTTGTGTTGTGCTGCAAACACCATCTTGGCAACAAAGATCTCACTGAGGTAACTACATTTTTTTTTTTTCATTCCGCTTAATGTAAAACTGGGAAAGGGAATATCATGCCTCAATGATAGGATTCTCTTTCACATCAGTTTCTTGCTGAGACTTTGCAAGGAAAGCAGCTTTTGGGTAGTGATTTCCATTTCAGTCCCAGCCCTACAGTCCGATATAGTTTGTCAGCTCTAGCACAAGAAGTTAAAAGACTGTTGCTGGAGTTAATTTGGCCACAACTTTACCAACTGTTTTAGAAAAACCACTGAGAGAAATTGTCTTGAGTCCTTCTTTTCATGGTCATTCCTAAATGTATGTATGGCTAGGCTTCACGAACGAAGATCCAGGGAGGGCTCCATCCACGCTCCTCATCAGCACCTTTTCCAAGTGCGCTGATAAAAAGAGGATAGCGGATAGCACCCTCGAGCCTGCGCTATGGATTTTTTTTAGGCGAGACACAACATTCATAGAGCTGGACCCACCCTTTAGTCCTAAGGTTCATCTGCCAGGGCCTAGCAAGCTTGGACGCTGGCAGCCAAGTCCTTAGGAAGTAGGTTTTATTAGAGTGTCCTTCTCTTAGATGGAAGGCTTTACAGGGCTAAACGAGCTCCATCTGCCCGGGTTTGGAATTAGAGTTGTCCTTCTCCTAGGATAACTGCCAGAAGGCTAATGAGCACATCCTACCCATACAAGGATTATAGGAACATGCAGATCCAGATCCAGAGAAGTGATTCTGCCACTTTACTCTGCTCTGGTGAGACCTCATCTGGAATACTGTGTCCAGTTCTGGAGCCCTCAATACAGAAAGGACATGGATCTGATGGAGCAGGTCCAAAGGAGGGCCACAAAAATGATCAGGGGGCTGGAACACCTCTCCTATGAGGACAGGCTGAAGGAGCTGGGATTGTTCAGCCTGGAGAAGAGAAGATCTCGGGAGGACCTAATAGTGACTTTCCAGTACTTAAAGGGAACTTACAAGAAGGCTGGAGAGGGCCTGTTTGCAAAGGCCTGCAGTGAAAGGACAAGGGACAATGGTTTTAAACTGGAGAGGAGGAGATTTAAATTGGACATTAGGAAGAAGTTCCTCACCATGAGGGTGGTGGAATACTGAAACAGGTTGCCCAGGGAGGTGGTTGAGGCCCCATCCCTGGAAGCATTCAAGGTGAGGCTTGCCAGGGCTCTGGGCAACCTGCTCTAGTTGGGGATGTCCCTGCCCACTGCAGGGGGATTGGACTAGCTGACCTCCAGAGGTCCCTTCCAACCCTAACCATTCTATGATTCTATGATTCCCCATGCTTTACCGTGGGCAATGAGTTTAATGCTCCCTCTGCTGTCTGCACAGTTATCTCACCAGGGGCCACAGAAGACCCCGAGTGATTTTCAGACTGTGCCTACATTCCTACATATGACACTGTCTAAAGGGTGGCGGCCATTGTTTTGAGAAAGAGTTTTCTCTTTGGAAGGGTCTTGCCTCCTCTAGCCAGCTGATGTCTGAAGTGAGAGCTTCCTAGTCTTTCTTTTATCACCCCAAGGGCCAGGAGTTTAGGGACTCTCTGTAACTTTTGTTTCTACCATCAAGAAAACAGTCTGTAACGTCTTATCTGAGACGGCTGACAGAGCCTCTCATGGCTTGAGAGGCTGACAGTCTGATCTCATCTAATACCCTTGATTCATGAAAAAGTAAGTTCTCTACCTGAAATATCCCAGTGGTGTTGAGCAAAAGCTTTGCAGCCAGGTGTTTATTACACCAGGAGCCTTTCTGCTGTTCTCAGTGCTCTCTTTCCTCCTCTCAGCCTTCCCGTGGAGGATTCTTATGCATATGATGAGTCATAGCACATCACACTTGAAAAGCCCTGCACCCCTGCAGTTGCAAGTTTTACTACCTGTCTGAACCAGTCTGCCTGATTGATGCTCCTGGAGATGGAAGTCCTCTTTACAGGCAGAGCAGGTACACCTCAGGCAGCAGCCATCCAAGCCTCTCAATTAGTGGCTCAGACCTGAGCTGCATATGAACCAGTGATCTAAGTCACTGGACTTCTGCAAGGAACTGTCTTGTGTTTACTGTACCTGACAATAGATCACATGAAAGACATAGTGTTATTCCCTTCCTTCCAGCTGCTGACCTCTGGTGCTCAGTGTCTGTCTGTGAAAAGATATCTAGTGGTTGTCAAAAGCTCCGTTATAACCAAAAGGACAAGGAGGATCGTTGTGAAAGACATGCTAACCATTTTGAGAAGAACCTGTAATGGGTATGGGATCCCTACAAGCAGTTTATTTAACTCTTTCAGTCCTGCCGATGTAATCCACCACTTCAAGCATCAGCAGCAGTGAGAGGAACCTGCCACACTGCTTCACAGTGGAGCACAGAGAGACACACAGTCAAGTGTTGCACGACATTTTTCTGTGGTCAGAATGAAGTCCACATATTTGTTACAAGTATACTGGTCCTTCCCTTCAAGGAGCAGCTGGGAAAACACTGTTCCTAGTGGCTACATTCTCATTTGCCAAAGGGAAAATGAACATCGTATTTCTGCCTTGGGAAGCATTATGTTGTTCATTATTTAACCATTAGGAAGAAAGTACAAAAATTTGATTTGCATCACAGCAATGGAGTACCAGGAAAAAATGCCTATCTGCTCAAAAAGTGAGACATCACAGTAAATGTGTTGACCAACGCATACAAATTTTTATGAGATTTTTCCACAAGCAAGCCAAAATCATCTCAATTACATAAAAATACACAGTCTAGCTCACTGAACAAAATGATAACACTGCAAGGACTGTTCAAATTATTAAATATCATGAGGTAAAGAAATAACATACCAATTAACTGTAAAGCTATTATAAACTGTAGCTACAAGAAGAAGAGGGAGGTAGAATCAAACAATGATTCTCCCTCCTTTTTGTTTTTGCAAACCACTGGAATATATTATCACCTGATCAGGTCAGTTTTTCATTAGCGGTAGATAAATGCTTAGGCTAAGTGCTATTCCTTGCAGCAGCAAGAGTAATTTTTTCCACTACAAACTTTATTACTATTATTTATCACATTTGAAATACACTGTTATTTATACTGGGATGGGACTAACAAGGCAATCACCTGACAGGAAAATTTAGCAAATAAGAGTGGTGACTGCCTGCCCATCTCCAATATCATTTTCTCAGCAGAGCAGCAATTGACAAATAATTCAATCAGGTATTCAACAGAAAACTGTTTCTGATTTACAGACTGCCATCACTAACAGTAGGGCCTAATTTTGCTGCTTTACCACATTGGCATGCAACCAAGGAGCATGCCCTATTGGATTTTTCCCACGCTGTTTCACTGACAACAATGTGAAAGAAAGGAGACAGTACCTAAAAATGCAGACAGAGGCCTTTGCATGTTACCATAATACAATATGCACTTCCATAATAATTTTCCAAAGATTCTTAAGTAGTAAAACATTCACAAAAATTAATAGCAGGTCCATAGTTTATGAGAAGCATGATGACAATGCATTTTAGCTGTGACAGGCTAACATGTGCAGTTAAGTCTGTGCTTTACAAAGGTCTCCAAGAACAGATTTTATAGCATGGCAGACATATTATCTTTTTTAGGAGTACAATCTGACTGAGTCCTTTCAGGAGCAATCCTGATAGAAAATACACATCAGCTTCCAAAAATAAAATGTCCCAATTCATCCTTGCTGACAGTCTTCTTCCTGAGCAGTCTGTGGTTAGGCTGTGGGTTGTCCCATGGTGTTGGTGTTCTGCTAGCCTGTCTTCTGCCTGTGACTCCTCCCCATACACACTGCTTTCCTAAAATCCTCCACTGCCTCTCACTCCTCTTATCTTCAGCATGCATTGTAAACAGGTCTAAACTCTTACTGTCAGCTCCTTAAGCAGCCTCTTCTGATTTCCTTTTTAGAAAAAAAATACTCTAAATACTATGTTATTTATTATATGCCTCCTTTTTTCATGGAAATTTCCCCAGTCAAATGAAAGGAACAGTAGCAGATGCCTCCAAGCCTCCCCTTGTTCTTCTCATCATCTACTTTTCTTCAATCTGTGGCCAACAGATGGCTCTACTCCTTTGGTTCCTCTGCCTAATGAAACTCTCTAACTTACACATTGGTGGAAGAGCAATGTCCCTGTGCATATCCTCTGTAATATATAGTGTATCACAGAGACTAAATGAGACTTGCTCCTTCCATCTCACAGAAAGAGAAGACTGCAAAATAGGCCATTTCAGGTCCTCTGAACATCTGCTTTGTTTAGCACAGGCTATAAAGTAACTCCATCTCCTTAGGGGAGAAAATATGAACTCAGGCTTCACCAATTTAAATTGTAGAGGACAAAGTCAGTGATGTATATCTAAAAATATACAGGAACTTTCAAGCAATGTCCTAGGTCAAAGTGCAGTCCATCTAGCCTAATAGACTTACCCAGCTTTGAAAAAGCTCTGGGATATGTAAAGTACTTGTAGACAGGACCCAAATTCTTTCCTAATTATGGCAACAAGAATCATAACAAGAAGCACAAACCTTGATTCTCTTTCATATTCCTTTTTTAGTTCGTTTGAGTTCCAGTTCAACTAACTCAAGAAGGGGTAGTATCTCATTCTCAGTAGTATCATACTGTACTATCAACATTTTTGTCCTCTAAGATACTCTTCACAATGGCAAACCATAACAGATACTTGTTTTAAAGTATCATACCTATTTTCAAAGTCTACAAAATTCTAAGGTATTAGAAGTCATTTTTATTAGAAATGTTCTAGTAGGATTTCATTGTCAGGGGAATGCTCTGTCAGAAAGAATCATCCACTGGAAACAGCCAGAGATCAGCCTCTGTCTAATCAAGTTCTCTCATTTTTTAAAGTGCAAAGCCTACAGATGAATGATACTGATCTCCAGACATTAGCTTGGAAAACAGAAGTTCGAGAAAACCACCCCAAAGAGATTGGGCTTTCACGGTAACAGACAACAAGAATTTTACTCAATAACTTGTCATACAGTATAGATATGACATGGGAAATTCATGTTCTGTAGTAGTGCTTAAGTGGTATGTAAATACTGACTGAAAATAATAAAAGGAATAAAAGAGTTACATTTGAAAAACCAGGAGTATAAAATGTGAAGAAATGGTAGTAGCAAAATTACCTACCGAGACAAGCACCTCATCTAATTTTAGGGATTTTTTCAGTTTCAAGAAAGGTTTTGACTTCTGCAGATAGTAATATCTATATCATATGCATTGGCCAGGGGCAGATGAACACACTTCAGATGACAAAAATGTAATATAAAATGTCTTAATCAGATTATCTACTTCCTCTATCTTAATATAATAATGGAAAGCAGGAGTTCAAGAAAGCCACCTCAGAGAGACTGGGCCTTCGTGATAATAGACAAGAATTTTACTTAAAAACTTGTCATACAGCATAGGCACAACATGGAAAACTCATGTCATATATTTTTATTAGCTGCTAATTTTTCAAGTTTTTTCTTCTAAACAATTTTCTATGGGAAAAGAAGTATGATATGTCTTACATCTCTGATATTTCTTGTTATAAAGGTTTTTAGCCTAAAAAACCTTAAGTTTGCATGAGCTACTCCTATAGTTTCACGTTATGTGCTCAATACCTAAAAGAATTAGGACCATATAATAGCTCTGAAAAGACAACTCTTGAAAGACCCTCTGAGGAGGGAGCCATTAAAAAAATTTTAGGGCCACAGTTAATAAAGTACTGTATTCTATTTTGGATTCTTTTCAGAGATGAAGGATTTTAATTTGCAAATCTATATCAAGCCACCTTAAACCAGCTCCACACTGATCTCTAAGGCCAGCAGAGTGATGATATCTCACCTGCAGTTCAGGAAATGTGAAGAAAGATTTCAATTCAAACCTCTGCAGGAGCAGAGAAGCCTTGTTGTTTAGAAGTGGGTTTTTTGGTGGTCCATATATAAAAGAAAACTCCTTAAAAGAGAACAGATTCTGGTTTCTCATTGCAGAATGGATTCTTTTAGTCAGTTTTGCATTGCAGAATGAAGGCTCCATGCAAGCTAACAACTACAAATAAAAAATTAAAGACATTTCTTTCAGTAACGCATGGTCCTCATTAAAATTTAGAGCTTGCACATTTTTTTCTAGTGCCACTGTTATACTAATGCTGCCTGCTTTGCTCCTACAAAAAACACTCCTTTTACCTTAAATCTGTGATGGAGTTTTTTCATTAAAAGTCTTCATTTTATCAGGCAGCACAGAGAGAATTGTCATAGATTCACAGGGGACAGAGAAGAAAATGATGGTAAATGTAAAAAAAGCTGATCATCATACACAGACATAGATAGTGTAATTACTCAGAAAATGGTGGTTTCCTGCCAGAAACAGAAAGTAGTCAGTAATAGGAGCAGAAGAAAAATGCAAAATGCACTACAAATCCCAGAGAAGATTCACAGAAATGGGAATAAACTCCAATAGATTTTACATTATACTGGGGCAATTTTTAAAGCTTCAGCATTGCAAAGAGAAGCTAGCAGGAGAAAAAATAAAAAGCATTCAAATTGCTTTGTGCAAGTAGGTATCTGCTTCTGATGAAAAGCACACTTTGTAATAGACTGGAGGGAGGTGTGGTAACAGGTCTCTGTTTCTGGAGGAAAAAGAACTCTCATTTTGTATTTGCAAAATGTTGCTGTGATGATGTTCTGTCAGATGCCAGGTTCTGTGTAATTCTTAGCACTTTCAAACTTTGCAATGTTTTGACATATTAAGAAGGTTGAAAAATGAAAAACTACCTTGGAAAAAATCAAGTGGAAAAGCCATTCTGCTTTCAAGAGTTGAAATGAATCTTTTTGTGACCTTTCAAAATTTTATCAAGACCATTATCAAAAATGTTTCCAAATTGTGTAACGAAAGGGATTTTTATAGTTAATACAAATTCATTTGAGGAAGGAGAGATAACTAAATGGCTCACCTTTTCAGTAGTAAATACTTGAGAAATTTTCAGACATTTAAAAGCAAGACTTCTTAAAACAAATTATTTAAAAAACAACAATCCAGCCTTAGATTTCATAAAAGTAAAAAAATGCTTTTAATTGAACCAGCCTTCTAGAAAGGGCTCTGCCCATAAGTGGTTCCTATTAAAGACCAATTTATATATTCAAACTAGTTATGTGCTTAGCTTCTAAATAAAATCTAATGTCAATAAACTACCATTTCCTCCATTGTTAATCACTCATCTCAACACTTTCTGCAGCGGTACAGTGTTCAGTCCAGTAGGAAAACACTCACAATATCAAGAAGATTTTTATTTTTTTTTTTGGTCAAGAAAAACCAGTTTGTTACAGCTTCTACACATAACTCACCCAGCCTAGCCTTGGGCCCATTTCTGGAAAGGGAAAAAAAACGATTCTGTGTTTGTGGTGCTGACTGCACGTTAGATGTATGATCCCATGCAGTTCAGAGATGCTGGTGTCCTCAGGTCTGGAGCCCAATATTTCTGTCCCTTCCTAGTCAATAGAGTCAATTATAGTCACTTAGGATCTATAATACTTCTAGAGGCATCACTGTTTTCCTCTTGTTTGTAAAAAGAAACATAAGGAGAATGAGGTCCTAATTTAGGCACCTCTGTTGAATGCCTGAAGCTGGGAGGGATGAATCTTCATCTGAAGTCACACTGACTAGAATTTCAACCAGGAGTAAGGCACTTCAAACACTGAGAATTTGCTTCATTTTTTAGTAAATCTGAAACTATATAGCTTGACTGAAAGTGAAACCTTCAAATAATTTAGAACTAAAGAAAATCTGCTGTTGATTTCAGGGTTATTTGATTTTCTGCCAGTCCCTTTTCATTCATGGCAACCCTGTGACATGTCTGGCTGGCAAGTAAACTTGGATTTCTCTGTACCTCACAGAGTGCAGTTCTTTATTCTCTTTGTCTTTACTCTCCTAGGTTTAGAAAGGTTGAGTAGTTCCCAGATCTAGATTATGGAGAGCTGTTTGGGCAGGGACCTGTCTTTATGCAGCTGCGCTGGCAAGCTTCAGTCAACGTTAATTTCTGCCAGTTAAAAAGAACCTTCCAGGAGGGCACCTTGAAAGCAAAAAAAAACAAACCCAAACACCCACAACAAAAAACTTTTCTGACTCACTCTCTTCTTGAAAGATTCAGATCCTTAAATGTTATCAGTCATCCCTCAAAAAAAATTTTTTTTCAACTCCATTTGAGAAACAAAGAAACTTTAACAAAGTAGGTTTGTTCACCAAGATCGTCTATTATTTTCCATCCAGCTCTGCTAATGGATGAATGACTTTTTGACATCTCTAGTGACTTTACATGAGTCAAGGGGGAAATTCTAACCCAAAATATTTCAGCTGGCCTGGAGGATTCTGGGAATGCATGTGATTTGCTCCTGCCCTGAGCACCAATGGTACAATGAGATGGATGCAAGATTCAATTAGATTTGAAGGGCTCCGCTAGCCATCGTTTTAGAACAGCATCAAAGGCATTTGGATCAGCACATCACAGTTCTTCTGATGGCTTCTGGAAAAGCAACCAATGAGAGAGTACAAAATGTCATCCTGGCACACCTCATATGTCAGTATGAGACAAGGACCCCAGGGAATCTCTTATATGGAGTTGTTGAACAGGAACAAAGGACTATGCAGAAACATTGCAATCCAAAATTGAAAATTCATGTTCCTTTGTCAGAGGAAAGTTGAGAGCAACTACTATTAAAATGATATAAGGTTATATGTGAAATATTTAAATGTTTCAAAATCCTAGAAATAAATCAGAATCCTGAGCTGAAAAAAGCTTCAGAGGGTTTTATGCAGTACTGATGCAAACAAAAGATATGGTATGCAGAATACAACTGCGTGCAAAATTAAGCCAAATTCCTGAAGACTACTGAAGGAAATAGAAGGAGGATAATAGATTGGGGATTTAACTGTGACAGCTGCAAATGGAATGGCTGAAGCAGTAAGAAAATTGTCCAGCTGAACAAAAACAACAGTTGATGACTAACTCAGATTTCACAGAAATTGAAAATACCCAAGGTAAAAAGGAGAGAAAGAAAATCAATCACAAAGGCAAAAAATGCCAAGGAAATTAGGGAGTTCATCACACAAATTTTTGTTTGAAATGTGGAAATGTTCTGTCAGAAAAAGGTGTTGTTATGAAAGTTTGATATTTATTCCATAAATTTTATTGTTGTTTTCTATTCTGGATGGCCTATAATGACAGCCATTGTATTGGACTCTGCTTAAAAGATAGGCCAAGCTGAAATGGAGGTGCAATTATTCTTAGGACTGGTGGCTACCATTCATTCAGAACATGTTAATGTTTGGAGCTTTAAAAACTGGACCTACCCCCTAAAATGTCATCTGCATATGTAGGTGATCAGAAATCATGTTGATTGAAGAGGCATTACTGCCTATTTTCTTGGTGGAGCTTTCAGAATTTGTGTGTACTAGGAACAGTCCAGGAATCTTCAGAAAACACAGTGATTCCAGTCTGTCTAGAGCCAGAGAAGAATTTGCTGTGTGATACTTAAGTAAAAAAGAAAAAGCCTTTCAGATAAACTTCTAGGCTTAGATATATGGGAGAAAAGCCATATCCTGCTGTTTTATTTCTACTGTGTATAGGAAGATGAGTACTTGCATACACTTTTTGAACATAAAATAAGTTTTATCCAGTTACATATAGCATTTTTTTCATAGACATTGAAACATTCAGTACATGTACTCGTAAATTACTGAAGACAAAAGGAGCATCAATAACTATAATTAGTAACAAAAAGTATTATTAGAGGCAACTGATGTATAGTCATAGAATCATAGAATCTTTAAGGTTAGAAAAGACCTTTAGGATCGTGAAGTCCTAACACTGCCAAATCCACCACAGAATCACGTCCCTAAGAGACACTTCTGCACATTTTTTGAACACTTGCATGGACAGTGATTCCACCACTTCCTTGAGCAGCCTGTTCCAATGCTTAACTACTCTTTCACTGAAGAAGTTTTTCCTAATATCCAATCTAAACCTCCCCTGGCACAAACTGAGATATTTCCTCTCATCCTATCTCTTGTTACTTGGGAAAAGAGACCACCCCCCACCTACTACAACCTCCTTTAAGTTTGTTGTAGAGAGACATAAATTCTCCTCTCAGCCTCCTCTTCTTTAGATTAAATAACCCCAGTTCCTTCAGTCACTCGTCATAACACTTGTGCTCTAGACCCTTCACCAGCTTCATTGCCCTTCTTTGGACATGCTCCAGTACCTCAGTGTCCTTCTTGTAATGAGAGGCCAAAAACCGAACACAGTATTTGAGGTGTAGCCTTACCAGCGCCAAGTACAGGGGAATGATCACTTCCCTAATCCTAGTGGCCACACTATTTTTGCTACAGGCCAGGATGCTGTTGGCCTTGTTGGCCACCTAGGCAACACTGCTGGCTTATGCTCAGCTAGCTGCTGAGTACACCTCAAAGTCTTTTTCCACCAGGCAGCTTTCCAGTCATTCTTCCCCAGAACTGCAGCACTGTATTTTTGTGACCCAAGTGCAGGACCAAGCATCTGGCGTTGTTGAACCTCATCCCATTGGCCTCAGACCACTGACCCAGTCTGTACATATCCTTCTGTAAAGCCTCTCTACCCTCAAACAGATCAGTACTCCCACCCAACTTGGTGTCATCTGCAGTGTTACTGAGAGTGCACTCAATCCCCTCATACAGATCATTGATAAAGATAGTAAACAGAACTGCCCCAAATACTGAGCCCTGGGGAATATAATGCATGGGGCATTTTGGGACAGAATGCCAAATCAAGAATGAATTTAGTTACTTAGGCTGTTGTGGAAACTGTCTTGTATGTTGGTCTTTGAGAATACCTGCTTAACTTGTCAGTCTCCCTAACTAAAAATATGTAAATCCTTCAGATCTAGACTTAGTCACAGTTTAATCAAGACAGAAAAGTTTGGGTCGTATAGAAGTTTAAAAATCCCTTTAAGTCATTTTATTTCTAATAGTATAACCTTTTTTTTTTCCTTAAGCATATCAGGTAATTAATCATGCACTCCTAGTAAAGGTCACCATTAGCAACTCACCAGTCTGTGAATTGTTTATGGCTGACCTTACACTACATTTATGTACTCTTGTATTCCTCTTGTTTTTTATTGACCCTCAATTGAATAGATAGCAGCATCAGTCCTGTCATACTTCCTTAGGAAATATTTTCTGCCTTCTTGTCCCTTAGCACAAACAAGATCTCACTTCTCACATACCCTAAACCCTCAAGACCAAAGCTAAACATCATCCAAAAACAGTCACTTAAAGGCTCCGTAATGCCAAAATTTCTGGAAGAAACTGAGCATCAGTCTGGTTCTTAAATAATGATGTGTCCAGATCAGAAGACTATGAATAAAATTGGCACAGTTACTAACCGTTAATCTGCTCTTTTAGATTCTAAATGGATTTCCTAAAGAACATGCTTGTATTGAAGGATGATAGAAAACCATAATTTTTATCCCACTCTTCCATGTGATGCTGGTGTTGGAATTTTGTTCAATATTCCTTTAATTCTCTAAGAACAAATGTTGAAACTCAGACATTTTTACTTCTGTCCAAGTTATGGTTTTCTACAATGACTATAACTCAAGTATTTTAGGAATATTTACATTACATCATCAGTGAAATATTCCATTTCTTGTATTTATATGAATTAAATTCAGACTATATGAGAGTTGCATTTCAAGAGAAACATGCATGCCTAAGTAAAAGTTAAAATAGTGGAGTCAACAGACTTAAACATCCTGGTGTGACAGTTTATTAGTTACACACTGAAATATTTTCAGAAAGTTGTATCAAGTAAGCCTTGGAAAGATTATAACAGATTTAGTGCTCCTCAAGTGTCTGAAAGTGAAATGTCAGCTCTACAATGGCCACTATAAAAAGTCTCTGTCACACTTTCTCAGCCAGCTATTTTTTCCAGAGCCTTCACCTGCAAGTACCATTGCAACTCTACTGTGTAGTAGATTTTAATCAGATTTATGAAAAAAATATGACCTGGATAATCCACTTTATGACAATGATGTCACCTCTACTGATCCTATTTGTAATTGGAAATTAAAATCCCTATGCCAATATGCAAGCAATACTAAAGAAATTATTTACTGTTTTACTAATTTATCAAGGAGTCCATGTTTAACTGTATAATTATATTACATGAACACAGGGATTAGCCATGTAACAAAGCTCTGGCTAGTCATAAAACATCTGAAGTGATGCAGACCAGCTTTTGCTACTAATTCATAATGCAGTATTTCCAGATGCAGAGCAAGATGACATGGTTAAGTACAGGATGCATGTCCACTTAGTTTTCACTGAGGTGAGATTATATCTCAGTTCCAGGCAAGCAGCCTTATTTGTCCTGAAAATAAAAACCAATATCCAAAAAAACTGCATAAAACCAGATTATTTCTTGGCCTCATTTTTTTTTTTTTAAATTTTGTGGCATTGAAAGCATTTTAATAGCATGCTTAGTAACAATGGGAGGGGGCAGGTTGTTTTATATGTATTTGTATTATCTGAAACAAAACAAGTTGATGCTGTGAGGCCTCAATCTCCATTGTGTTTCTGGCAAGCCCTGGTATTTTCAGGTCTTTAGCAAGCCCCGATCTTCGTCAGGTGTTTGTAAGGGAAGCTGCATCTGCAACAGCGTCATAAGGAAATTCTTTCACATTGAGCCAATCCTAAATTTAATAGATTTATAAGCACAGTTTATTTCATCTTGCTGCTCGTGTGACAGGACCATATCATTCCACGCTCTAGTTTCTGAACCAAGAGAGCAACCTCTGGTAGTGCTGGAGAGGACAACTTTGAGAAGACAGCTAAGCTCAATGCAAATTCATCTAGGAATGAAGAAACTACCATAACTTCTCTTTTAAAGTCATTCTAGTGGATAATTACCTTCATTTCTAAACAAATGTGCCCTTTTCATAGTTTGAACTAGTCTACCTTTAGCTTCCAGCCAGAGGCTTGTGATGAATTGAAATTGAGAGGGACTCTACTGTCTGGTGCCTTCTGTCCATTTAAGTTCAAAAGAATCAAGTCATCTTCTAACATGAAGGTAAAACCTATGATTTCTCTCATCTGCTCTTCTGCCCCACTGAGCAGGTGCAGACCTAATGGAATACATATGTTGGCTTCTGCTAACTTTTATGCATTTCACATGAGTTGTAGAAGCTCAAATGGATGTAAAAGAGGAGGCAAAGGTTTGATGGAGCCTTATATACAGTTTAGAAAGTAGGATCATGTAAAGGAAAGCATATTTGTTCCTTCTAGCTACAAGACTGTCCTGGTTTGAAAGGACAAACTCGGAAGAAGGCCCTTTTAAGACCCTTCCCTTTTTTTCCAAAAAGGAAATCACTGCACACAGGGAGTGAGTTGTAAAGAATAACTTTTTTAACATAGAAAAATATATGTAACAATGGAAATACAGGATAATGCAAACCCTCCTGGTTCCCCCACCTTCACGCCACCAGCTGCCCCCCCCACTCACAGTAAAACCTGCTTGGGTACAGTCCAATCAAGGTGAGGTGGCAGGTGAGATGAAGGGTGAAGAAAACTCGGGTGGTGGAAGAGATGAGAGGTGAAGAGGTGATCTGGCCACTGCAAGATGGTGTTCTGTCTCTCTCGCCGCCTCTTTCCCCTTCCCAGACCACCACGGGTTCCCGCCAGTTATCCTTGCGGAAGCTCCTCCCTCCCGGCATGCCGTGGCCGCGTCGCTGCTGTGTTGCCAGTTCTTCTACCACACCTGCAGCTGCTTCTGGGTGTATGGGAACAGGCTGTTGCTCTTCGCTGCTCTGGGGGGCTTGCCGCTGCTCACTGCACGCTGCTGCGGGGTCTGTGTTGCTGCCCGGACCCTGGTGGGGTGTGCACCTGCTTCTGGCCCGAGGCGACCCTGCTGCTGCCTCGGGTCCGCTCCACTCTGCCACAGCCTGTGCGCCTCCGTGCTGGGCGAGCACCACCCAGGCAGGGGCGCGGGGTTGCCGTTTCCAGCACTGGCCGTCCCCTGCCTCCGTGCTCACCAGGGGCTGCCCCTGGCAGCTCCGCACAGCTCCATGCTGGGCAGGCACTGCCGGCCAGGGTTGTGGGTCGCCGTGGCAACCTGCCGCAACTCAGCTCCACTCCTACCGCAGCGGTCTGCCGGTGGGTAGGGGTACCTCCCAATGAGTTTTTTTACAAACAAATACATTAGCAGTCGGGGGGGGGGGGAAGGGGGGAAAGACGGATACCTCTGGTAATTTCACATACCCTATAACATTAGACTTCATTATATTTCAACTACAATGAAGTTGGGGCACACAGTTTTCTACCTTAAAGGTGTTAATTTTCAGTTTAATGGAAATTGAGGAGTAATAATGGACTCAGAAATGCTTTGTAACTTTTATCAAAATACCTTTTTTAGCAGATTTATCTCCATTAATCCCCTCTCAAATTCAATCATATAATCATATAATCAACAGACTAATTCTGCAGAAAGAGAACTAAAAATAAGGAAAACAATGAAAAGGTCAGCCTATTCCTCATCAATCTATGTAGTAACATTTTCATTTGGCTGGTACCCTTAAAAAGCAAACAATACATTATATTTTATACCATGTGAGAATCAAGTCTAAAAAAAAATCAAGTTGCTAACTTGCTAATTTGGTAAAGTATAATACTCTTAAACTATATTTCCTTCTACTGTTTTCTAAAATAAGTCCTTGTGAATTTAGTATTTGTCAATTTCAGTGTCAGATAAAATTGAATTTATTCTGGAAAATGTGACTAACCTTTCATATCCAAAAGTTTTCATTAATTTTTAATATTATTTCATTGAAATAAAAATAGTTTATCTGTGTCTTGGTTAGACTGAAATGTCACTTCATGCACTTCACTAATGAATCTTCATGTTAGGAATCACAGCTAAATTGTTTTGTCTAACTAAAAGAAAAATTAATTCCTTGATACGCAAAGTCAACATTTCTGAGTTTTTCATCTTCCTGTCAATAAAAGGCTGTGCCAGAACTGCTAGGAAGATGTTTCTGCTAGAAAAACCACTTGGTTAGGATTCAGAAGATTTGGCTCTGGTCCAGACTACCTATATGAATTGTAGAATTATTCAGGTTGGAAAAGACCCTTGGGATCATCAAGTCCAACCATCAGCCCCCCTCTACAAAGCTCACCTCTAAGCCATATCCCCCAATACCACATCTAAACAACCTTTAATCACATCCAGTGATGGTGACTCAACCACCTCCCTGGGCAGCCTATTCCAGTGTCTGACTACTCTTTCTGTGAAAATATTTTTCCCAGTAACCACTCTACATTGTTGCAGCTTGAAGCCATTCCCTATTGTTCTATGGCTAATTACCTGTGAGAAGAGACCAGCCTCTCTACAATGTCCTTTCAGGTAGTTGTAGAGAGTGATAAGATCTCCCCTTAGCCTCCTCTTCCACAACCTAAACAGTCCCAGCTCCTTCAATTGCTCTTCATAAGATTTATTTTCCAGGCCCTTCACCAGCTTTGTTGACGTACTCTGCCCTTGCTCCAGCATCTTGATCTCGCTTTTATATTGAGGTGCTCAAAACTGAACACAGTACTTGAGATGTGGCCTCACCAGTGCCAAGTACAGGGGGACAATCACCTCCCTACTCCTGCTGGTCATACTATTTCTAATACAAGGCAGGATGCCATTGACCTGGGCACACTGCTGGCTCATATTCAGCCACTTGTCAATTAGAACACTCTGGTCCTTTTCTGCCAGACAGCTTTCCAGCCACACTTCCCCAAGCCTGTGGTGTTGCATGGGATTGCTCCATGCATCTTAGGGATTGACTACCTC
>VWZO01015118.1:0-30237 GCA_013396975.1 Bucco capensis
TCTCCTGACCTGGGGAGCCCAGAACTGGACAAGGTTCAAGTGGTGTTCACTTGCTTAGCCCAGGTGAGGTGTTGGTGAGTCCAAGGGACCGTGTGGCTGGTGTCAGTGTTTCCCAGGAGAACATGCTGGCTTGTGAACACAGTGGCACATGTGACAGCAGCGGTGGCAGTGGCACAGTTGGGACAGGAGGAGGCAGGAACCACGCGTGGTGATGGGATCATGCTGGAGAGCTTTCTCCTTATCTCCCTAAGCTCCTGCTGGTGACCCGCCAGAAGCTGGCCAGAGGGGCGGGCGCATGGGCATTAGCTGCTGGGATGGCCACCGAGGCCCCGGGACCGGCTGTGGGGTCTCCCCACAGACCCTAATCCCTCCCCTTTCTCCCATTCTCTGGGCTCCCAGTGTGCAGAGCATCCCGGGGGGCTCCTCGTCCCCGCTGGGGTGGCCGGAGCTGGAGCGGGGTGGCCGGGGGGTTTTGTGCCTGGTGCTGCCAGGGAGCTGCACGGATGCCTGCGGGGACTGCGGGATGGTCCATGCCCAGGTGAGCCACGGCCAGGGCTTCCTCTGAGCCACCCCCCAAAAGGCAAAGCGCGCGGGAGGGAGCTGGGGAGCGCTCGTGGGTGCGCGTGCGCTGCCCGCGGTGTCCGCTAGAGGGCAGCGTTACCGCAGCGCTGCGCGCCACAGCCTGCCCGGCCCCGCGCGAGCCGCTCCCAAGTGTCACGAGTGCGCAGTGCTCAGCCCCGTCCCGGGGATCACAGCATCCCCTCAAGGGCTGGGCTCCTGCCCATCTGCCCGCGGTGTCCCTTAGCAAGTGACAGCACCAGCTGCCCGCGGTGCCTGTGCCCTTCCTGTGGCACCCCCCGGCACGGATGCTTCTCCCCTGAGGCACAGAGGAGGAATGGGGAGGGAGCAAAAGGGATTCGTGCCACGTCTCAGCTTTGGGCTTGCACTTATTTAAGGGCTTGTAGCCCTAGTGTGGCTCCCATCTCCTCCCTCTCCTTGACACCTGCTCAGTCCCTGCAGGAGGTGCTCCATGGCCTCCTGGGGTTCTTCTACCTTGCTGTCCGTACAGCCCCATCCTCACCATCCCACTGCCTTCCTACACCAGCCCTCTGAGCACGGGGCAGGATTCATCCCACTAAATTTAGATGCTCCCTAGGTCAGTGGCTATATCAGGGTGAGAAGGATTATAGGCAGTGAGGAGAACCCAACAGTTCCTCAGCATCCATCCCAGGGCTGGCTGTGGCCCATGGGCATGAAGGGCTTTGGGTAAATGATGGCCAAGAAGCTGCAGGAGGGTTCAGCTCTCACCCTGACAGCTCAAGGCTGCCAGGCAAAGTTCACCTCTCCTACTTAGCTATCTGTTTGCTGGCTGCAGCATGTCCAGCTCTGTCCTGGCTCCCTCCAGCCCTGCCAGCATCTGACCACCTTTGGTTTCAGGGTGGGGACATGATTCCTCCCCTCCTACAGCTCCAGTTACCCAGAGCTGGTCTCAGTTGACAGCTGGGACAGGGACAAGGACAGGGACACTGTGCAACCCAGCCATGACCCTCTGGAGCTGCTGTGGCCTGTCAGAGTGCTGAGCAGCCCCAGCCCAGCTCCAGCGTGGAAGGGAGATGCCCTGGGGCTGAGGATATGCTGGTAGGAAACTGGATTTGCTCCGTGGTACTTCCCAAGTGTTCCTTCTCCCTGTGGTGGGTGAGGATGTGGTGGTGGCAAGGGGGGTGAGCTGGGAGCACTGGGGTAGCTTGGATGGTGGGATGCTGGGATGCTTTGCTGCCCCTAAAACTCATTTTCAGATGGAGTTTGTTTGTAGAGCAGGGGCTAGTGATCCTACAAGCAGAAGCCTGAGCTGGCAGGCTGCTTTCTGGAGGTACTGAGCACCTCTAAATGTCCCTGAGGAGCTGGCATGTGCTGAGGGGACACAGGACCTTCACATCTCACTGCTTTTTTTTAGCTGCTATCCCCACAGCTAACCCAGGCAGGGAATTCCCAGGGTTGCTCCCTATCTCAATTTTCCCAGACAGGAACCAGAGCAAAGGTTTCCATGCATTTGGTGAAGTCTCTTGCATCTCTTGAGGAGGATTTGCTGGTGGAGGCAAAGCACATCCTCCCCTCCCACCCAAACTCTGAGCAAGTTGGGGTGTCAAAAGCCCAGAGAAAGGAGCTAAAACAGGCCAGGGGTGACTGCAAAAGTGAATCCAGGGAATGGTGGTGCAAAGCTCCCCCACCATGGCTGAGCATCCCCTCAGCATCCAGGCAGAGTCCCAAGGGGACTGGGGAGCACTAGTGTGCAGAGAGACCCTCCCAAGCACCAAGGGCTTTGGGGAGGGAGCTGCTGACCTTGGTTGCAAACTGAGCATCAGGAAAGTGGAGATGCAAGAGTGTCCAGGTCATCTCCCACCTCTCTGCCTCCATCTCCTTGTGTGTCACAGGGGAATAAGAGGCTGTGAGTGAAGGCTCCTGGTGGTGGGAACTCCTTCCCTCACTCCCACCAGGATGGTGCTTGAAGGAGCACTTTGGGAAAAGCAGATAATAGCTGTGAAGACAAAGAGACCCAAGATTGCTGCTTAATTAATTCAGGAGGAGAAGAAGATCAGCCTCTCCTCCTGATTCACCCCTTAGCAAGAGACATCATGTTCCTCAGCCTTCCCTGACATATGGCTGTTGTTTTCAGCCCACCAGCAGCTCCAGTTCCCTACAGGCAGGTGCTGCTAACAGATTTGGGTTGATTGAGTGGCTGGGCTATGGGGTGGATGCCCAGGATGAGCAGAGCAGGATTGGAGGAGCAAGGATTCATGTCCATGTCATGATCTCTCCTCTTCAGGCAGGCAGCTGGAGCAGGATTTGGCTCCTGAGTCAGGATGAGCAAAGCAGGGTCCTCACCTCTGCCCTCACATCCTCCCTGGCTGCCCAAGGTGTTGAAACCCAGCTGCAGTCTGGGCTAGAGGTGCTGCTGGTGGATTTAATGCTGTCTCATCCAGCAAGGGCTCTGTGGGATGGGGACACTATCCCAGCTCAGACTGGGGACCAGGAAAGCCTGGCAGCTTGTGTGTTCTCCCAGCAGGCTGGGCAGGCAGCACTTGGGGTGTTTGTTCTCCCAGCACAGTGCCCCTGCAGCACTGTTCCTCTGTGCTCCCTCCCTGCTTGCCAGCCTGTGCTGCTTGTTCTTGGCTGCCTCAGAGCCTGCTTGTTCCTCCTCTGCACACACACATCCTAGCATCCTGTGGCCCTTCAGCTCCTCTGAGCACAGCCATGGCAGAGGGAGAGGATCCTGCTACCTCACGGAGCACTGGCTCAGCACTTGGCAGGAGTGACCAGGGCATCCTCATGGCAGAACTGCAACCTCCTGACTCCTGGCCTGGGAAAAGGATCTTGCTCTTAAATTCTCTGCTGGGTGGCTTTGTAAGTAGCCCTCTCTCTGCTCTCCTCCCTCTTCCTAGGCAATGGCAAGGCAAGGACTTGGGTTGGCCAGGGATAAGGGGTGAGGAGTAAGGTGATGCCTGCAGGTGAAGGTCAGGCTGCTGCTGGGTTCTCTTGTGGCCTTGCTGCTTGCATGGGTTGAGCTCTTTAGCCAGGAAGCCACTTGATTTGGATGCCAAAAGTGCTGGGAATGTGAGGTTGAGGAGCAGTAGACTTAGCAGATCTTCACCTACATCAGCATCCTGCCTCCTGATAAGCTGGATACAGCTTTCCTAGCTCAGTCAAGGATGCTGTAGTGCAGCTTGGCTGCTCTCCCTCCTTGGTTTAGTACCTGCTTCTCTGTGCTCCTGCTGAGCCTAGCCCCATCTGAGTCCAGCCTGTGCCATGTGCTTGTGTTGCATTGCCAGGTGACCTCTCTCTTGGCTGAGATGCTTGGACTGGGACTTTGTAAGCATCCAGGACCAGATTCCCAGCTCAGAGCAGAGGATGGTGATGCTGTGCTCATTTCACACTGCTCAGCTTCTCTGCACAGCCTGGCAGCCTCTGCCCTAGAGCTGATGCCTCCTGGAAGTGTTCCCTCAGGGATGCTTTGCTGTGGGACTGGGTCTGTGGTGATGTTTTGGGGAGCTCACATCTGCAGGATACAGAGGGACTGAGCCCTGGAGATGGTGCTTTTGTGGAGCCATCAAACCAAAGCTAGCAAATCCATCTTTGCCAGGTCAGGTTGGGTTTTGTGTCCCAGATGTTAAACCAAGGCTAGGCCAGCTCCAGCATGGCCAGTGCTGCCTGTGCACCATAGCTCAGAGGTGCAGCATTGCACCCAGAGCCTCTCTGATGTGGCAGGTTACACTTGCAGGCCATGGATGGACATAGGGACAGCCTGAGAGATGCTGAGCAGTGCTTGGCTTGGCTCAGCAGTGGTCTTCTCCATTCAAAATGCATCTAGGTCGTGATCAGTTCATTGGTCCAGCTTGTACAATTCCATGTGTGGCTGAAAATACTTCCTAAGCTGTTGTTGTTGTCTTGGTGGTGGTTTTCTTTTGGAGAAAGAACTAAACCAGAGAGCTGCAAAGGAGCCTTTCTCTTTTTGCCCATTGTCTGTGGCTGCACAGATGCTCTGCTCTGCAGCCACAGCTGCTCTGAGCTTACAGCAGCAGCAGGGCACGTTGAGAGCTTTGGGCTGGCACAGCATAAAGCTGTGGACTTGGATTGTGCTTGCCTCAATCTCTCTTATCCAGCCCTGATCCTGCAGTGCTGGCTACATCAAGCCTGCTCTCTGTAAGCCCATGGGTTGGGGCTGAGTCAGACACACAAACTCCAAGTCTCTTTCCTCACCCAGCACTTTTGCTTTGGTCCCTCACCAGGTGCCCCCTGCATAAACACAGCCTCCAGGCTGCCACTGACTTGTGCCAAAGCAGAGCCTTCCCCCAGCCCCAGTGCCTTTGGGGATGTGCCATTTAATAGCTCTTTCAGTCAAGTCACAAACTCCATCTGGACAGCTGTGTTTCCTGTGCATTGCCCTGGCAGAACTGACTTGGTCTAACCTTCCCCATCCCTCTCCATGGATGGTGTGAGCAGGTTAGCTGTACCTGGGTGCATCAAGACACTACCTGATCCTGACACAAGTGCTTCCCAGCTCTCTGCTTGAGAGCACTCTGTGTCCCACTATGTGGATCCCACTGGGGGTTTTGCTTGCCGTGTGCCACAGCTGCTGCCAGGAGCCCACCCTGACCCCTGCGTCAGGGCAGAGGCAGCCCGTGGGGGCTGGAGCCTGCCACAGGGACCAGGAGGCTTTTGCATTACAGCCCTGAAAAGCTCCAGTGCCTGGCAGCTGGAAAGAGCTCCAGCAGATTGCCTGCGTCGGCAATCCCGCTGCAGCCCTGCGCCTCAGCGAGGGAAGGGAAGCCCTGACGGGGGTCTGCAGGGCTTTTCTCCTCCTCCTTCCTTCCCTTTTCCCCCTCCCTACTGCTCCCCTGAAACTTTGCTGCCAGCAGTTGCTCTTTTCCCCCCTCCCCAAGCCAGGCACTTTGCCATGGCAGCCAGCACTGCCCACCCAGGCTTGGGGACATCGCGGGGACACGGCCGAGCAGCCCACGCTGACTAGTCCTGGGGGACTTACCTGAGCCCTGCTCGTGATGGAGGTAGGTCCTAGCAGCTGCTGGGCTTAGAATGTGACCGTGGGGAGGATGGTGATGGGCAGAGAGAGCCGAGGGGACATTGGGTACCTCTGTTTGTGCTGCTGGCTGAAGGAAAGCCATCGGTGGGATCCGCGTCGGCACAGCAGAGGCAGGGTGGTGGGAAGCTCTGCTGGGAGCTGAGACCTTCAACATGCCTCCCTATATATTATGTAAGAAAAATGATGGCCAGGCTGGTCAATCAGCTGCTGCCAGCCCCTTGGCTCCATCCAGGGAGATGCAGGAGCAGGTGGCAGGGCAGGAGGGTCGGAAGTGGGACACAGGGCTGCCTGCTTTGGGCTCTGCTGCAGGCTTGGAAGGAGGGTGGGAAGTGTGAGTCAGGGCTCCTGCTTCTATTTTCAACACCTAGGCTGGGTAACAAGGTCTGGTGGGAATAACAGCTCTGCTCCAGGAGGCACAGGGCTGTGAGCACACGTGAGCATGGGGATGGGGACAGCCACAGTGTCCCCAGTGAAGCTGGGGGGGCTGATTGTAATTGCTAACTCCCAGGACAGGGTGATAAAGTGCTCAATTTAATCACTGCCTCCAAATCAACCTCCCCACCTGCTTTTCTCTGCTCTTTTGTGACCTCTCTTCTGTGGCTTTCCACAGCCACCAAGAGCCCCCTGGGTCTGCCCTACATACCAGCATCCCTCAACAGCTCTGTGGTACTTTCTCTTTCCATGCTTGAAGGTGCATCTGGTTCATCCCACAGCTATTTCTTCCCTGTGTTGCATGTCAGCTAGGAGCCACAGGCACTTCTCTGGGCTGGATGCAGCAGGATCCATGCTGTTAGCTCATCCTGAGTAGGCTATAGGGTATGGAGAACAGAATAGGCTCAGAGTATAAGTGTCTTGAGAGTTTTCTCCTGCACTTTGCAATGATTGTGCACTTTCTTCAGGATGGATTCAAATCTCTCCTGAAGGAGATTCCTCCTGTGCCAGCCCCACACTGGGAACACAGCCAGAGGCAAGCTGCTGCTCCTCTAGCTCCTCACCTGCCACTTGGGCTTCTCTCCATCAAAAAAAAAATAACCCAGCATTGCATAATTGTGCCTGGCCATGGCCCTCTAAGTACTGTTTGCTCAGCTTATTAGCCTGAGCCTTTTGCATATCTCAGCTCTCCTGGCTTGAACTCTTGTTGATAAGAACATGTTCTTTTTCTCCCTGCATCCTGCATTCCTCCCGCATCCCACATCAGTTCCCTGCTCTCCCCTCGGAGCCTGCCTGCAAAACAAGGGCTGGAAAACAGCACTTTCATTTCGATGTGCCTATAGCAGAAGGTTTTCTGCATGTAGGGAAAGTGTGGCTTTGACTAATCCCCTGCTTAAATCCACTGCACAGTCATTTAGGCTTGCTGGGATTTAGCAGGCACTGTCTATTAATGCTGCAGGGATCAGTATTGTCATTTTTTTGGGGAGGGGAGGGTTGTTTTCAAGGCAATAACCTGATGTGCCCTCCCTGTGATGTGTCCTGTGTCTGAGAGAGAGAGAGGAGAGCTTTGGGTGGGCTTTGGGGAAAGGATTTCAGCCTGGATCAGCATGGATGGGCAGCAGCAGATCCAGGCCATTCCCCTGCCCTCCCACATGGAGTGCCAGGAGTAAATCCCAAAGATTGGCTTTGCAGGGAGAAAGGTTTGGGTGATTCCCAAAGGTTTGAGTGATTCCGAAAGATCTGAGTGATTCCTAAAGGTTTGGGTGATTGCCAAGGGCTTGAGTGATTCCCAAAGGTTTGGGTGATTCCTAAAGGTTTAGGTGATTGCCAAAGGTTTAAGTAGTTCCCGAAGGTTTAAGTCATTGCCAAAGGTTTGGGTGATTGCCAAAGCTTTAGGTGATTTTCCCTTCATTGGAAACAAAGTTTGAACAACTTCTCCCCTTCCCTGGCCCAGCTGAGGTTTCTTTCCCCTTTCAGCATCTCTGGCACTGCCTTTTCCTTTGCCAACAGCCACTTTGTCCCTTGTCCTCCGGAGAATCCCACATCTGGATTCCACATCTCTTTCTCCTTTCTGCCTCTTGATAAGAAACCAAAGGGAAAGCCCTGGTGGGGTGGCTGGAGAGCTCAGGTAACTGAGAACAGCCTGGGCAGCAGGCTGGGGAAGGGCTCCAGTTTCCATGGATTGGGCATTATTTGGGAATGATTTGGCTTCTCTTTCTTTGCTGAGGCCAGCTCCCAGCTCTGCTCCATGTCCACCTGCAGGCTGCAGGATGTGAGGTTCTCCCTTTGCTCTCATCCTCCAGCCAGCAGGACTTAGTGCTGAGAAGGAAAGCCTTGAGGAAAGGTTTGGGAGCTTCTGGCTCTCTGCTTTTGCCTCCTACATGAAGTACTAACTCCCAGCAGGATGCCAGCTCTGGGAGGGGAGGGAAAGGAAAGGAGATGCAATTCAATAACCAGAGGGCAGCCTGAGCTTCAAACAGAAGTGTTTACAAGCAGCACATGTTCTTGAGAACATTCCTCTCTCCTGCAAGAGGCATTTCCTTGGTGATAACATGCTCCTAAGTCAGGATGGTGCAGCATTATCCCTATTAGAGGGTCATTCAGGGGGAAAAGTGTGATGGAAATGAGAAATTATTCCCTTCTGCCAACAGTATTTAACTTCCAAGCAGCTCTTAGTTAGAAGCCAGGAGCCATTTATACAACCACAGCCATTTGGATAAGGATCTGCATATAAAACCCAGCAACTGGAGAGATTGAGTGGGTTGGGGTTGGGGATTTGGGGTTATTCTTTCTTTTTCCCAAGTGGCAGAGGTTGGAGAGCACAAGGCTGGACCTTGGGTTGCAGTCCAAGCTCTTCCAGGGGTTCTAAGTGTGGCCTCAGGCAAGTGATTTCCTCTCCCAAAGCTCTCCTTTTGCTACCTGTGAAATGGATATCAGCACATGTGCAAAGTTTCTAGGTGGCAGCTTGTGTTTGCAAGAGGAGAAAGCTTGGGAAAAGAAAGCAAAAGGAATCCCTGCACCCACAGCTTGCTGCTGTCTGGGGCTCAGGAGCTGCTCCTGAGTCACCCACAAACTGGGCTTAGGGCACAGGTTCTCTTCAGCTCAAAAACTCCTGGGGCTAAAAGCCAAAGGCTGAAAAGAAGAAGAAAATACCTCCAGGTTTCTCAGTCCCTGCTCTCTCTGCTGCTTTGGTAGGAGATTGGCTGATGGGATCCAGGTTTAGCTCCTTGCTCCTTTTTTCCCCTGGCTAGCACTGGGTGTCCAGCAGCTCAGAAATATGGATGCAGGGTGGAAAAAGCAGAGTGGAGCTCCTTGCTGAAAGCCATCAGCCAAAACCAGCCCCCAAAACCCTCATTATTTTGATCACTGAGTGGCTTCTTGCTGGGATGCCAATGATAGAGCTGGGAAATGCTTAACCAGCCAGAGAAAAACTACTCTGGTTAACTATTCTCCTGCCCAGCTCTTCCTCCCTCTTCCTCCTCTGCCCCATTCCTGTCCAGGCTCCTCCCTGGATGTTCTATTGAGGCTCACCTTCCTCTCTCTCTGTCTCCTTGCTGACAGCTGGACAAAGGGGATGTGACCACACTCAGCCTGCCCACCAGCGCCGGGCACGGTGACACCGATGGCACCATCTGTTTGGATGTCCCAGATGGTACCCCTGACCCTCACAGGACAAAAGCTGCCATTGAGCACCTGCACCAGAAGATCCTGAAGATCACTGAGCAGATCAAGATCGAGCAGGAGGCTCGAGATGACAACGTGGCCGAGTACCTGAAGCTGGCCAACAACGCAGACAAGCAGCAAGCCTCCCGCATCAAGCAGGTCTTTGAGAAGAAGAACCAGAAGTCAGCCCAGACTATTGCTCAGCTGCACAAGAAGCTGGAGCACTATCACAAGAAGCTGAAGGAGATTGAGCAGAACGGTCCTTCCCGCCAACCCAAGGATGTCTTTCGGGACATGCATCAAGGTCTCAAGGATGTAGGTGCCAACGTTCGCTCCAGCATCAGTGGCTTTGGTGGTGGTGTGGTGGAGGGGGTTAAGGGAGGCCTTTCAGGTCTATCCCAAGCTACCCACACTGCTGTGGTCTCCAAGCCTAGGGAGTTTGCTAGCTTGATCAGGAATAAGTTTGGCAGTGCAGACAACATTGCCCACCTGAAGGACACTTTGGATGATGGGCACCCGGAGGAGGCTTCCCGGGCTCTCAGCGGCAGTGCCACCCTGGTCTCCAGCCCTAAGTATGGCAGTGATGATGACTGCTCCAGTGCCACCTCTGGCTCAGCTGGTGGCAGCAACTCAGGGGCAGGAGCTGGTGGCTTGGGAAGCCCCAAGTCCAACACACTGGACAGCCACCACAATAACTTTGACACCATCCTGGAGGAGCTGCGGGAGATCAAGGACAGCCAATCCCACCTGGAGGATTCCATGGAGGACCTCAAGGCTCAGCTGCAGAGGGATTACACCTACATGACACAGTGCTTGCAGGAGGAACGTTACAGGTAGGGCTGGGGAGTACCAGGGTAGCTTTTGGGGGACCACAAGGTCACCATGCTGGGCTTGTCCAGCTAAGCCTTGCATGCCAGGGACATAGAATCATAAAGAATGGAAAAGACCTCTAAGATCATCAAGTCCCCAAGTCACCACTAAACCACATCCCTCAGCATCACATCTCTGTGTGTTTTTAACCCCTCCAAGGATGGTGACTCCACCACTGCCCTGAGCAGCCTGTGCTAGGGCTTGATAACCAGCTACAGGCAGGAGCAGGGTGGGCTGGAGGGGCTGGGTGTTTTCTCCAGGGTCAGGGGAAGAAAGGCAGAAGGATCTACAGGGAGATCTGCCCACCCCAGCCCCTCTCCATCCTCTGTGTGCAGGTATGAGCGCCTGGAGGAGCAGCTGAACGATCTCACTGAGCTGCACCAGAATGAAATGACCAACCTGAAGCAGGAGCTGGCTAGTATGGAGGAGAAGGTGGCCTACCAGTCCTATGAGAGGGCACGGGACATCCAGGTAGGGCAGAGCTTGAAGGCTCAGCACCTTCCATCTGGGCTGGGAGAGAGGGTGGGCAAGGGGCATCCCTCTCCAGGTGAGGTCCTCACTGTGGTGCTGTCACAGCAAGGTGACTTAGCCACGTCCCCAAAAATCTTTGTCTGAGTCCCCACTCTGAGGTGCTCAAGGCAGGGCAAGGCTAAGGGTGGGTGGCTCCAGGGCTGGGCCAACACATAGTCCCTGCTGTCCCACTTTGGGTCATCTCCCCTGCTTCAGTAGGTAGTGAGACCTTCCCTGGCAGAGGCAGAGCAGGGTGGGCAGATTGTAACAGGACAAGGGGGAATGGTTGTAAGATGAAGGAGGGGAAATTTAGATTGGAGATTAGAGGGAAGTTCTTTCCCCAGAGGGTGGTTAGGCACTGGCACAGCTTGCCCAGAGAGCTTGTGGATGCTCCATCCCTGGCAGTGTTCAAGGCCAGGCTGGATGTGGCCCTGGGCAAGCTGCTCTAGTGATTGGCATCCCTGCCCATGGCAGGGGGTTGGAACTGAATGATCTTTAAGGTCCCTTCCAACCTGGGCCAGTCTCTGATTCTATGAGAAAGCATCTCACTGAGAAAGTGAGACTGAGAAAGTGTTGCCAGCACTGCACTTTATAGCCATGGAAAAGGATGAAGCAGGGAGGGCTCTTCCCTGCTGGCTTTTCCATGGCTCCTGAGTGTAGCAGAGAGCAGGCTGCCCTCCCTTACAGGGCTGGAACCACAGCTCATGGCCCAGTGCCACCATTCTATGATCATAAAGTCATAGAATGGTTTGGGTTGGAAGGGACCTCTGGAGCTCATCTATGATTGTGTGGGACAAGGTGGAACTCCTTTCCTACCCACTGGAGCTGGGCAAGCAAAGCTCAAAGATCTCCAAGCACACAGCAAGTACCAAAAGCTCTCGTAGGCCATGTGAGAGAAGCAATGCCCACCCTTGCCATGCTGTCCTTCCCAGGAAGCAGTGGAGTCCTGCCTGACGCGGGTGACGAAGCTGGAGCTGCAGCAGCAGCAGCAGCAGGTGGTGCAGCTGGAAGGGGTAGAGAATGCCAACGCACGGGCACTGCTGGGCAAGTTCATCAATGTGATCCTGGCACTGATGGCAGTGCTGCTCGTCTTCGTCTCCACCATCGCCAACTTCATCACGCCCCTGATGAAGAGCCGCGCGCGCATCTGCACCACTGCCCTGCTCCTCCTGCTCCTCTTCTTCCTCTGGAAGCACTGGGACTCCATCAGCTACTTTCTGGAGCATGTCCTCCTCCCCAGCTGATGTACAGCCCTGCCAGCTCCAGCTTTGAGGGCTTGCTCCTCACAGAGGAGAGGGTGCTGGGCCAAAGCCTTGGGCTTGGTTCTTCATGTGCTTGCTTTCCCAGCTCTCCATCCTATGAGGATAAGCTGAAGGAGTTGGGGTTGAAAGGAGAAGGGTTTGAGAGGATCTTCTAGCAGCCTTTCAGTACCTAAAGAGGGATTACAAGATAGAAGGGGAGACTTTTCAGCTGTATGACAAGCTGAGGGAGGGGAAATTTAGACCAGAGATTAGAAGGAAGTTCTTTCCCCAGAGGGTGACAGCTTGCCCAGAGAGCTTGTGGATGCTCCATCCCTGGCAGTGTTCAAGGCCAGGCTGGATATGGCCCTGGGCAAGCTGCTCTAGTGATTGGCATCCCTGCCCATGGCAGGGGAGTTGGAATTAGATGATCTTTAAAGTCCCTTCCAAGCTGGGCCATTCTGTGATCCCTGCTGCAGCCAGCAGTGATTGCTCAGAGCACAGCATGATGGAGCTGGGATCTGTCAGTCCTCTGGGATGTTTGGGGAAGGTGGGATGTTTGGGGAATGAGGAGGGAGTTGGGGAAGGGTTTGGTTATTTATGGAGTACTGGGGTTTTTTCTAGGGGTTTTGGAGTGGTTTTGAAGTGTCATTCTGTTCTGAGAGTTGCTGGGAAGGATTGAGCTGAACCAAAGCCAGCTCCAGGAGAACTTTCTGCAGAGAGAGGTGAGAGCTGGGGCTGGCTTTTCCCTTTCATCCTTCAAGACCAAGATGGCAAAAAAACCAACAAACCCTCAGTCCTGTAATAGAGTAAAAAAAAAGCAAAACACATGCTGAAGGAGAAAGAAAGTCCAAAGCCAATCCAGCAGGACATACACATCCCACCAGCCTCTCCCAAGCCCACCACAACCAGCCAGGACAGAGCAAGGCTGGGACATTGTCTGTGAGCAGACAATGCTGGAGACAGCACCAGCACAAATGAGATTTCCTCTGCTGCTTTCCCTTCCTTTATTTATTTCTCACTTCCTTTGGCTTTAGTTGAGCTAATCTCTTCAGGGACACTTGGATATTTCCAGCCTCATGCCTCGGAGTTTTCCAGCCTCTGCACTGTCTTTGTGTGTGTGTGTATGTGTGTGTGTGTGTGTGTGTGGTTTTTCATTGACTCCAAGACTTCTCTTTCCATTTGTGAATCAAAGCAGGGAGAGCTACAGGGATGGTGGAAGGTGAGGAGCTGCCTTCCCAATCCACCTTCTCCCTTCCAGCCCTTCCCTAAGAGCACAGCATGCTGTCTCGGGTGGTTCTGACATCATTTCATACCTAGAGATTGATGTAATATATCTAGGCACACACATACATATATAAATATATAAATATATATATATATATATATATATAAAAGTATATGCACAGGCATATCCTCCTCTGGTGCAAGTGCTCACCCACTTGGGAGGCTCAGAACCTGTGGCACATTCCCAACCTGGCAGGCAGGGCTGAGGATGTTTGGGATGTCCTGGAGAAGGGGCAGAGGCAATTCCCCAGCCTGTGGAAGGGGAGGTGTGTGCCTTCTCTCACCTCTCAGGACCTGTGGCTCCACAACAGCATCCTCTTGGCTCTGGAGCATCCCTGGGGCAACTCCCAGTACATCCCAGCAGCTGGGGCTCAGTGCAGGAGCTCTGAGCTCTGCCAAAGGAACCAGGAACCAAGGCAAGGGTGGGAGGGAGGCACTGGGAGGGGGATGGAGATCAACTGGTGGCCCAAGAGCCACCCTAAAGCATCCTCCCTAAATGCCATGTGAGGGCAGGGGGGGTCCCCTCACCCTAATTAGCACTTTAACCCCTCTCCTGTCTCTTTAACCCCTTCCCCTGCCCTCAGGGGAGTGTGGAGCAATGAGAGGGGCTCTGGATGCCCAGGGTGTGGGGAGGAGGAGCTCATGTCCCTGAGGATTTAGTGATGGACACAGTGAGGATCTTATCCCAGGAGGCTGCAGGGAGGTGGGTGCAACAGGGGGTCCAAGCACAGCTGTGCTGTGTCCTGTGCAAAGTGGAGGAGAGGTTTGGGGTAGGAGCAGCATCCCTGAGCCCTGCCATCAGAAGCTTGCTCAGCAGAGCTCTGACAGGCTGGGCAGAGGCAGAGCTGCAGCTGCCTGAGGGTTAGAGGAGGAATGAGTGACATTGCAGGCCTTTCCCATCAAAACAGCAATTCCTGCCACAAGCCAGGCCCCAGCACCTCCTTGGCAGCAGAGTAAGTAGAGCTCCTCCAGCCTGCTGAGCAACTGCTATCCCAGCAGGAATTTCATCCCCTCTAGAGCTCCTATTCCCAGACCTGCCTGTCCCATCCCTGCCCAGCTGCCTGGCTGCTCCCTACTTCCATCCCAGCCTGACCTGGGGAGCAGCAGAGCCCATGGACTGGGAGCAACATCCTGGGAACTACATCTCACAAGCAACATCCCAGGAGTGATATTCCACAAGTGACATCCCCACTGCTGCTCCAGCATCCTCCCATCCCCTCCCCAGGGCTGGGCTCCCAGCTGAAACCCCAGAGCCCATGGGTTAGGAACCACATCCCATGAACAACATCCTAGGAGAAACATCCCAGGACTGACATGCCACAAGGAGCATCCTAGGAATCACATCCCAAGAGTAACATCCTACAAGGAACATCCTAGGAGTCACATCCCACAAGGAACATCCTAGGAGTGACATCCCACTAGGAACATCCTAGGGGTCACATCCCAGGACTGACATGCCACAAGGAGCATCCTAGGAGTCACATCCTACAAGGAGCATCCTAGGAGTCACATCCCAGGAGTAACATCCTACAAGGAACATCCTAGGAGTCACATCCCACAAGGAACATCCTAGGAGTCACATCCCAGGAGTAACATCCTACAAGGAGCATCCTAGGAGTCACATCCCACAAGAAGCATCCTAGGAGTAACATCCTACAAGGAGCATCCTATGAGTCACATCCCAGGAGTAACATCCTACAAGGAGCATCCTAGGAGTAACATCCTACAAGGAGCATCCTAGGAGTGACATCCCAGGAGCGACATCCCACAGCTCCTCCAGCATCCTCCCATCCCCTCCCCAGGGCTGGGCTTCCAGCCGAGCCCCCTCCCCTCTCCCTAGCAAGCAGCTGGCAGACAGGACCCTGCTGGCATCTTCCCATGCCAGAAAAATCCTGTGCAAGGAGCCAGGGAGCTGCTGGTGACATTTGTGCTGGTAGCAGGGACAATTCCTGCCTGGCATGTGTGGCTCGGGGCTCGCTGAGGGCTCTGGCCCAGCAGGAGCAGGCTGGCAGGGGAGGGCTGGGGGGGTTGATAACGGTTCCCTTTGTGCGGGTGCTGGGAGGAGAGGGAAAGCTTTGACGTCAGCCCGGGAGGAATTCCTTAATGCCATTCAGCCCTCCCGCGCTAATTGCGCTTTATGTAAGAGCTGCAGCTGGGCTCCACTTGCCCTTGGAGAGATGGATAAGGCACAGGGGACAGGGGCATGCAAACACACCGAGCTGGTGCCACCGGGCACGGGGACACTGCTGGCCTCGCTCCTTGGGGCTCGGGGAGCTCAGCTAGTCCTTTGCTGAGCTGGCAGGGAGGAGCATCACAGGGGCTGGCAGGAGGACAGACACTGGGCAAAGGCAGAGATGGATGCGTCCTGCAGGGGTGAGGAGCACCAGTGCTATAGCCAGGGTGAGGTGGGACCTCTCCAGTTAGCACAGCTCAAGGAGCATTTCCCTCTGCAGGCTTCCTCGTCACTCTCTATTTGGGGCTCCTTTGCAGCCTTGCAACCATGGGGTTCTGCGGGGGTGAAGAGCAACAATGGTGTGGATGTGGTGGGGTGAGACCTCTTCAGCACAGCCCAAGGAGAACTTCCCTCTCCATGCTCCATCTTTGGGACTGCTTTGCATCATTGCAACCTTGGCCTTCTGCAGGGATGAGGAGCACCCACACTATGGCTATGGTGAGGTGAGACCTCTCCATCTGGCACAGCCCAAGGAGAACTTCCCTCTCCATGCTCCATCTTTGGGACTGCTTTGCATCATTGCAACCTTGGCCTTCTGCAGGGATGAGGAGCACCCACACTATGGCTATGGTGAGATGAGACCTCTCCATCTGGCACAATCCAAAGAGAACTTCCCTCTCCATACTCCATCTCCAGGACTGCTTTTCAGCCTTGCAGCCATGCCATTAACCTCAGCCAAAGGCACCCTGGGGGTGCCATGGTGGGGCAAGGGGTGGCCAGGCAGCACTTCCCTAGCCTGGGGTGTATGTGTGTGTGTGCTCACCTGTCACCAGAGCCANGCACAGCCCAAGGAGAACTTCCCCCTCCATATTCTCTCCATGGGGTTCTGCGGGGGTGAAGAGCAGCAATGGTGTGGATGTGGTGGGGTGAGACCTCTTAATCACAGCCCAAGGAGAACTTCCCTCTCCATACTCTCTCCATGGGGTTCTGCAGGGGTGAGGAGCACCCACACTATGGCTATGGTGAGGTGAGACCTCTCCATCTGGCACAATCCAAAGAGAACTTCCCTCTCCATACTCCATCTCCAGGACTGCTTTTCAGCCTTGCAGCCATGCCATTAACCTCAGCCAAAGGCACCCTGGGGGTGCCATGGTGGGGCAAGGGGTGGCCAGGCAGCACTTCCCTAGCCTGGGGTGTATGTGTGTGTGTGCTCACCTGTCACCAGAGCCAGCTGGAAAAGCTAACAATAATAAATAGCTTTGGTGTCTAAGGGGTAATTGCACTTAATGGAGACAAACGAGGCAGCAATTTATCTCCCCAGCGTTATGCCATCAGGCTTCCAGCTGCACGAGCCTCAGCTGATACAGGAATGTATCTGCTGCTTCCTGCTCTGCTGCTGGAGCTCCTAAAACATCCCTTCAGCATCTTCATGGCTCCAGGGACATCTCTGTGTGCCCAAGGAGAGGAGCACCGAGAGCTGGAGGGAGCTTGAGGTGTTCATCTCCTTCTTAGGGTGCTGGTGGCATTGCTTCATCCCCACTGCAAATCCTGGAATGGAGATCCTCACCCTCCAGGACACACCAGTGGGGAGGAGGAGGATGAAGAGGAAGGTGTTGGGAGGAGGGGGAATGTTGGCAATCATCAGAGGGAAAGACGGTGAGACCCCAGCCATTCCCTCCCCTCCCCTCCTCTCCCCTCCCGCCAGCGTGGCCAAGCTTAGGCTGTAAGAAGAAAGAGCTGGTACCAAGGCTAACATGCTTCACATTCCTCAGCTGTCTCCGGGGGAATTTCGACTGATCTCCATGAAAAATACTTCCCTGCCCTCGAGGGCAAAGTGTCTGGAGGAGAAATTCCCCAGCCCCAAAGCTGCAAGCCCTGGCAGAGGCACAGGAGGTGGCTTGGCTCTCACCTGGTGCTGCCAGCAGTGGTAGCCAGGGCCTGGGCCTCCATGGGCAGTGCCAGTGCCACCATGGGCAGTGCCAATGCCACCATGGGCAGCGCCTGTGGCATTGTGAGCAGTGCCAGTGCCACCATGGGCAGTGCCAGTGCCACCATGGCTGCTGCCAGTGCCACCATGGGCAGTGCCTGTGGCATTGTGAGCAGTGCCAGTGCCACCATAGGCAGTGCCAATGCCACCATGGGCAGTACCTGTGGCATTGTGAGCAGTGCCAGTGCCATCATGGGCAGTGCCAGTGCCACCATGGGCAGAGCCAATGCCACCATGGTTGCTGCCAGTGCCACCATGGGCAGCGCCTGTGACATTGTGAGCAGTGCCAGTGCCATCATGGGCAGTGTCAGTGCCACCATGGGCAGTGCCAATGCCACCATGGTTGCTGCCAGTGCCACCATGGGCAGTGCCTGTGACATTGTGAGCAGTGCCAGTGCCCCATGGCTTGTGCCAGTGCTTGCATGACCATGGCCAATGCTTATGTCACTGTGAGCAGTGCCAGTGCCACCATGGGCAGTGCCTGTGCCCCATGGGCAGTGCCAGTGCTTGCGTGACCATGGCCAATGCTTATGTCACTTATGACCAGTGCCAGTGCCAGAATGAGCAGTGCCAGTGCTTGTATGACCACAGCCAACGCTTATGTCACTATGACCAGTGCCAATGCCACCATGGCTGCTGCCAGGGCCTGCATGACCATGGCCAGTGCTTGTGCTACTCTGAGCAATGTCCATGCCACCATGGGCAGTGCCTGTGCCACTCTGAGCAGTGCCCATGCCACCATGACCATGCCAATGCCACCCTACCCCTCCTGAGAGCATGGCAGGGTGCACAAGGCTGCTGCCACCATCCCTGAGCCCATCTGCCTGTCCCTGTGAACATCTTCCCTTTGCTTTCCCATGGCTAGGGAAAGGTGAGGAGGGAGCCATGGGCTGCAGCTTTCTCTCTCTCCAGGGTTGGTAGCAGTGGTGAGGAAGCTGGGCCATCCATGCACATCATCTCCAGCCCTCAGAGCACCTCAGGAGCTGGGGGGAAAGCCCCAGGGTTACCCCTTGAGGCTAGCAGAGCAGAGCCCCAGTGGCTCAGGCTCCTGTTCTGCTCGTGGCCAATCTAATCATCTAATTGCATGATGAGAAAATAAATACATGTCTGGGGTTGGGGGGAAAGAAAGGCTCAGGGAAGCAAATGAAGAGGAATTTAATTAAGGGCAGTGCTGGGAATGTCTGCACCACAATAAAGATAAGGAGGATCAATTGCGTCTTCCTAGGATCAAAGGGAAGGGCTGGAAGCAGAGCTGTCGGCAGCTCCAAAGCGCAGGGGAGGGAGGGAGGGGAAGGGAAAGGCACACAAGGGAAAGCTGCAGCAAGACAGCTCGATAAGATTAGAGAAAGAATTGATCCTCTAGCTCCCCGAGGGCTGCCCAGGCTCACAGGTCGATTGCAGGGTGGTGGAGGCTGGGATGAATCCATGCTGCCTTCCCAGCTGCCTCCTGCCTGGCAAGACCCACCAATTCAGAGCAAGGGGAAGGGGCAGAACCATCCCTCCTCCTGCAAGTGACTTGTGTCCAGGTGCTGAGCCAGCTGAGCACCCCTCAGCTGAGACCATGGCTGCTTGTGCCAGTCCCTTCCTGAGGCTGAACAAGGAGCAGGTCCCATTCCCTTGCAATGGGAGCCACAGGACAAGCTCAGCATCACTCAGCATGAGGGCAGCTTGGCCTGTGGCTCACACGGGAAGGGAGTGTGGGACTGCTGGGAGCTGCAGGGCACGGTGATTTTCCCAGCCTAGCTGGTTGCCTCTGAATGCAAAGAAGCACCCAGATGGGTTTCTGGAAAGGGCTGGACCTGGCAGGTCCTGAATTCAGGAGGTTGCCAACCAGGGTGATCCTGATGAGCCAGTGAGGCAACATATTGCACCTTTAGGCACCCCAGGAGCTGTGGGACTCAGCTCTCTTCAGGTGTACAATGGGATCCCCACTACCTTCCCTACCCACAGGAGCTGCCAGGAGCTCTGCATCTCCCCAGGGATATTTGCATGGCTTGGGACATCACTGCCATGGCAGGAGCAGGTTTGCATCCTGGCTGGGAACTTCTTGCAGCAGCACGAGCAGTGCTGAGCTTTGTCCTTCTTCCTCCTTAGCCTGGAAAAAACAACAAAACCAATAAATAATAAAGAAAAAAGGGCTCCTTCTTTGCCTCAGCTGCTTTGGAAAGCAAGAAGGCAAGGCTTGCAGCAGGAAAAAGCAGTCGAGCCAGCTCGGGGACTAAGGGCAGAGGTGCAGCCTGGCAAGGAGACAGCATCTGGGTGTGCCAGCTCCCAGCAGAGCCCTGGTGGCACCTGTGCCCTCCCTGGCTCATAGCAGCCAGCACATCCCACAGGGCACAGGCACCTAGTGCTGCTGCTGAAGCCAAGTGTGTGCTGGAGCTAGTGGAGCTGCTTTGGGATGTGTCTGTGGGAGCTTGGTAGGATCATGGTGTTGGGATGGTTGGAAAAGGTCTCTGAGATCTTCCAGCCCAACCATGAACTCAACACTGCCATGCTCACCACTAAACCATGTTCCTCAGCACCATAGCTCCATGGTGTTTGAACACTTCCAGGGATGGTGACTCCATCATCTCCCTGGGCAGCCTAGGCCAATGCTTGGTAACCTTTTGTGTGACAAAACTCTTCCTAACATCTAAACTGAACCTCCCCTGGTGCAACTTGAAGGCATAGTCAGGAGAGCACTGGACCTTCAGGGGGATTACCAGAACCTCTGTGTCCTCAGTGTGGTCCAGGATGACATCCTGAAGATGTCAGGCTCAGCTATTGATGGAGTCACTCCTCATGCTCCAGAGAAACAGGATCAAAGCTTCCTGCTGCTGCTCTCTTCCCTTTTTTCAGCTGCTCCAGGCTCCACTCCAGTGCCATTGAAGATGGGATGACTTTCATGTGGGGATTGCTTTTCTGTCAGATCTTCAAAGAAATCCAGCAATCAAACAGGTAGTAGTGGAGACACCTAAAAAAAAATTACAACACAAAACCCAAGCCTTGCTTTGAAAGCATCACAGGCCCAAAAAAAAAAGCAACATCTCAACTTTGTTGTGTTAATTGTTCTGGCACTCAAAGCCACGACCAAATGTCATGGAAATATTGTTGGCTCAGAGCCCACCATGCATTAAACAGACAGAAAAATGCTCAAGCACAAAAGCTGAGGGAAGAAAAAAAAACCCCAAACTGCCAGAAAACCAACAGAAAAGCCAACTAACAGCAGGAGGTTTCTAGAGGAAGGAGATGGCAGCATGGCTTGGCCATCAGAGCTGAGGGAGACATCTCAGAGCACTTTGGGCACCTACTTGTGTTTCCTTGAGCCACTCCATGCCCTTGAGCATCATTGGGCTGCTGGACTTGCCAGCACCTCCATGGCACTGGCAGGAGGCAGGAAGCCACTCCACAAGGTGCTTTAGTGGCACAGTGATGTTGGGCCAACAGTTAGACTCCATGATCTTAGAGGTCTTTTCCAACCTGAGAGATTCCATGCTCCTTGCAAGTGCCCAGGGAGATGCCAGCTGCATCCTCTTGCTCCCTGCTTCTGTGGCTTTGCTGCAGGCAGACCCTGGGGAGGGGGGGGGGTCACAAGCATCACCTCCCCAGCAAGGTTCCTGTCTCCCTTCCCACGCTGCATCTCCTCCAGCCTGCTCTACCCCAAATATGGGCTCAGCACAGCCAGGCTCCCCAGCACAAGCCCAGGCAGGAGCATGGTGCCATGAGGTGACTCAGAGCCCCAACATCTCCCTGGGGCCAGGGGAGAGCTGACAGCTTCCCTCTGCCAGGAAATGCAGCCCAGCCCAGGTAGGAGCTGCTGGGAGTGCCCCTGGAGCTGCTGGCTTCCCCTCCTCCAGCTCCCAAAAAGACCTTTTTCTCCCCTTTTTCCCAGGGCACACAGGCACTGGAACTGCTCCCAGAAGAGCCCCAAGATGTGTAGAGATTGGAGGGCTTGGTGCATGCTGCAGCATGCCTGGGGTGCAAGTGACCCTTCAAGGCTAAGCCCTCCCTAAAAACCCCTGGAAATGGCCCATTTTCAGGCCTGAAAATCCCTGCACCTGCAGCTGATGGGGATGCACCAGCTGCCTCCTCCCCATAAGATGCCAACATCCCAAAGACCAGCAAGAAGAAGTCCAGCCTGTGGGACAGTGCTCAGGGAAGCTTGCAATCCACCAGGCATTACCTCATCCTTTGGGACAATCCTTCTTGGGGTGTTTCTCCCCCATTTCCCTCTCTAGCCCTGAGCTAGCCTGGCAGGAGCAGAGCTCAGCTCCCACACATCCTTGCTCTGGCAGCAAACTGCAGCAACTTGGCTGAAGCCATCCCCTCCCTAGCAAAAAAATGGCATTTTCTCAGCAAAATGCCACTGAGGTCATTTTGTTTTTTTTCTTCACCCACAGAAGGGATGGGGGAGGTGGGAAGAGGCTGAACTAAGCAGCTCCCAGGAGGCTGGAGGGAAGCAGAGGGATTGGGATGAAAGGAGCTGAATAAAAGCAAGCTGTTAATAATGGTGGTGGCCTGGGGGGGGGGGAGTTTGCTGCTGGATGGGGGAGCAAAGGCTGAGGAAATCAGGGCTGGGATGAAAAGAAGGTTTCCAGGGGCTGGCAGGGGAATGCCAGGAGCATGGGCATAGCGTGGGGAGGGAGAGGAGAGTGGGAAGCAGAAGGGATGGGGGATGGTCACTGCAGCCCCCTCCCACTGCCTCTGCAGTGCCGTTAGCTCCTTGATGCTCATCCAACCTTGGGAGTCTCTGGTGGCATCTCTGCCCCTTGCAGCCCACCATAGGGTGGGCAGAAGCTCAGCTTGTGCCTTAAATGGGGGAAGAGACAGCAGAAGCCAGGGCTGGGCTGAGTTATCCCAGCAGCTGCCCTTGGCTGGCATGTTCCTGATGGGATGAGCAGCACATGCTTTGCACCCTGAGCTGCCAGAGCTCAGCCTGCCTCTGGAGCCAGCACACAGCAACAATCCCTTGGCAAATCATTAACTAAGCAGGACAGCAACAGCTCAGGATGCTCCAGAAGCCAAACCCACAGCTGCTTTCCAAAACAGACCCTCTGAGAGGTGCCTCAACCTGCTCTCCACCCTGGGATGCTCCATGCTCTGGATGCATGGGTGCTGCAGCCCCCAGCCCACCCTGCTAGCCCCCAGGGCACCAGGACTTTGCCCTGGCTAAGCTGGATGCCCTTAGAGCAGCTTTGAAGCACTCCAGAGTTTCTCAATGGAGCGGGAAGCATGCAGGGAATGTGTGCAGAGGGCAGGGGGTGGTGACCCCCCACTGGCTTCAGCCTGGTGGGATGAAGGGTGGCATTCCTGGCAGGTAGCCCAAGCTGGCCTTGGAGGAGACCTGAAATGGCTCTGATTAACCCAACTGGAAAAGGGAAATGGTTAGAGTGCTTTGTAGAGCAATAAAAATGCTTTCAATGCTCCAGTGGCAGGATAAAAGCAGCTGGGGGAAAGGGCCAGAGAGGACATTGCCATGGCTGAGATGTTCAGAGTGCTCTGCTCCTGCACAGGACAAGAGGAAATGGCCTCAAGTTGTGCCAGGGGATGTTTAGGTTGGATATTAGCAACAATTTCTTTCCTAAAAGGGTTGTCCAGCCCTGGCCCAGGGCACTGCTGGAGTCCCCATCCCTGGAGGGGTTTCCAAGGCATGTAGATGGGATGCTGAGGGATGGTTTAGTGGTGACCTGGCAGTGCTGGGTTAGTGGCTGCACTGGAGGACCTCAGAGGTCTCTTCCAACCCAAACAATTCCGTGATTCCATGATCCATTGCTCTCTGGCTCAGGGGCACAGCACCAGCAGCATCACTGCACTAGTACCCTGACAGGAAGTCTTGGCTCCAGCCAGTCCCCTCCTTGCTGGGTCATAGAATCAGAGAATGGTTTGGGTTGGAAGGGAGCTCTGGAGCTCATCTAGTGCAACCCCCCTGCAGTGGCCAGGGACATCCCCAACTAGAGCAGCTTGCCCAGAGCCCTGGCAAGCCTCACCTGCAATGCCTCCAGGGATGGCAACTCAACCACCTCCCTGGGCAACCTGGGCCAGTGTTCCACCACCCTCGTGCGGAGCAACTTCTTTCTAATGTCCACTCTAAATCTACTCATCTCCAATTTCAAACCATTGCCCCTTGTCCTTTCCCTGCAGGCCTTTGCAAACAGGCCCTCTGCAGCCTGCTTGGAAGTTCCCTTTAGGTCCTGGAAGGTCACTAGTAGTTCCCCTGAAGCCTTCTCTTCTCCAGGCTGAACAATCCCAGCTCCCTCAGCCTGTCCTCAGAGCAGAGGTGTTCCAGCCCCTGAGCATTCTCGTGGCCTCCTCTGCACCTGCTCCAGCAGCTCCATGGCCTTTCTGTGTTGAGGGCTCCAGAGCTGGACACAGTCATGCAGGAGCTCAGCCTGTAAAACCTTCATCCTGTCACTCTCCTGGTGGGTGCTGAGCCCCCACAGAAAGGATAAAGCAAGTGACAGCTCAGCTCCATGCACCTCTGCTGGGAAGCATCACCACACAGCACACTGGACAAGAGGCAGGTGCTGGAGCCCAACCCATGCTGCATGGAGATGTTTCATCCTGCAGGATGTCTCCTGAGCTAACTCATGTGCTCACCTCTACTGGAATAAGACCAAACACACCAAGCATGACCCCATCCCACCAGGAGAAGCCAGCAGCCTGGGCCAGGCAGCAGCACTGCATCCCACTTCCCTGAGCTATAGAGGCACAGCAAATCAAAAAAACAACTCCAAGTGGAACAGTTGCTTTTAATTGAATGGTTTTTCTTTTTCTCAAGGCCACACACCCCCTGGAGAAGGGAAAGGGCCAGCAAACACATGGCAAATAGTGCAAGGGAGCTTCAGCATGCAGCACAAGAGACACCAGCACAGACATCTCCCCTGGGAGGCTGGGATGGAGCCAGACACATCCTGTGCTGCTGCTGAAGGGTTACAATAAGTCAGACAAAAGGCAATAAATAACAAAGAGGTGCCTCACCAAAGGCACTTTTTTCCCCCCTCCCCACCTCCTCCTAACCTCCTTTTAACATTAAAAAAAACACCCAACTAAACAACAATAAAGATGTTGGCATCAGAGCATGATCTCAGGCTGGGATTCTTGGCCAGATCGAGTTGGGGTTTGTCAATGCAGGTGAGGGAAGAGCTGGGGCCTGGGCAGTTTGGACCCCATTTGCCACCACATTCCGAGAGCCCAGCCTCTAGGGCAGCACCATTTTCAGCCCCTTGCCAGCACCCTGCTACATCTCCAGCTTCTTTGAGGTATATCACCTGCCCCATCTGGTACCTTGTGCAGCCAAAACACAGTGCAAAGGAAAACCAAACCACACCACCCCCCCCCCCAAAAAAAAACCCAACCAAAAATCCTCCTGACCCCTCGGTTTCCTTTCCCTCAGCTCAACTTCATGCTGATGGCCATGGCACGCTGGTGGAGCTTGGGGAGGTTGTCCCCCCCTGCCAGGGACAGGCTTGCAGGGGGCTGCGGCAGTGGGTGACAGTCCAGCGGCGTGGCCTGCGCCCTTCCTCCACCTTCTCCTCCTCCTCTTCCAGCTGCAGCAGGCTGTCAGCAGACAGGCAGCCCCTCATGCCCCTGCTGCTGTGGGGCACACGGGGGGGCAAGTCGAGCTGGTCAAAGGACTCTGTGGAGAGGATGCTGTCTTCACTCACAGTGCTGGATGGGCGAGCGTGCGGCACCTGGGGCAGGGGCACCTCGTGGAAGCTCCCAAAGCCTTGCCCAGGATGATGCTCTGGCTCTGGGTTGCTAGAGGAATATTTGCCATTATGCTTGAGGATGCCTTTAGGGAGGGTGGGGAGATCCTGGGGAGTCTGCTCTGGGGAGGAGGTGTCAGTGAACACATTGCCATCGAGGTCCAAACTCCCTGTATCCAGAACATCTCCAGACTCGGAGCACTCCAAGGATGAGTAGTATCCTGACTCCCTTGTTGAGGGCTTTTTGAGGATTCCCTTCTTGGGCACAGCTGTGGGCACCACTCCAACACCTGTGCTGCCAGGCAGCATCCCAGAGGACAGGATCTGGGTGAGAGCCACTTCCCCATCCTCACTCCTCCCCTCTCCCACCGGCACTGCTGGGGGGGGACCAGGGCTGGGCACCTTCTGCTCACACGAGTTTCTCTTCTTCAGGATGCCCTTAGGACGCTTGAGGATCGACTTGGAAGGGTTCTCTGAGGACAGAGCCACCTCCTGCAGCGTGTGGGAGACATCATTCTCTTTCTTGGACTTCTTGAGGGAGCGCTGCTGCTCCAGGACCACGCTGGGGATGTGTTGCTTCAAGAAGCATCTCACCTTGGAGCTGTTCTCCAGGAGAGGCCTGGAGGAGCGGCGAAGCCACTCTGCCACAGGGGCCAGGGGGGACTCTTTCTCCTGCAGCACCTCTTGCTCCCCAAGGGGCACTTTGTAGCCCCAGTTCACCCACCAGTGTGTGGCAATGTCCTCGATGGTGGCACGGCGCTCCGGGTTCACCATCAGCATCCACCGGATCAGCCCACAGGCATCTGCAGGGAGAGGCAGGTCAGGCACTGAAGGGAATAGGTGAAGGGGGGGGGAGGCTGCAAAGAGAGGTGGGTGGGGGGCTGCCTACCTGACAGCTTCATGGGCTCCCGGTAGTCCCCACTCGTGATCTGCTTGGCCAGAGTTTTGTAGTCTTGGCCATCAAAAGGCATTGTGCCATGGACCAGGATGTAGAGGAGAACCCCCAGGGACCAGCTGTCCACCTGCCAAAGGGACAGATAAGCTTGGAGGGGGACAGCAGGACTGGGCTGCCCTAGCTCCCAACCCAGAGGAGCTCCTGGGATGCTCCTGCTCAGCAGCAGCTCCTGGGATGGCAGCTGCAGCTCCAGCCATTTGCAGCTCCCATATACCAACCAGGTGGCATTTGGTCTTAAAGGATCTTTTACCCCAAACCCTACAGGAAGGGAAAACACTCAGTGCTCTCCCAGAGTCCAAGGGAAGAGGCAGCAGGGCATTCTCCCACCCAGGAGGTGAGGCACAACCTACCTCTGGGCCCTTGTAGGGTCTCCCGTTGATGATTTCAGGGGATGCATAGAGAGGGCTGCCACAGTAAGTCTGCAGAAGTTTGTCCTGCTGGTAAACGTTGGAGAGGCCAAAGTCTGCAATCTAGAGAGAGGTTTAAAGCTGTTAAATTCCCCTTGGCAGGTGGAGTGGCATTGCCACCTGAAGCTCTCCAGCTTAGCTGAAACCAGGCCTGCCCTAAATCTCCTCAGGAAGCGACAGCAGCAGCCTGGCTTTCCACCCCTGAGGCTGTTCCTGTGTGTCTTGCCCTCCCTGCAAGCTCATCCCAGGCAGCACAGCAGCTGCCCTGCAGCTCTGCCCCTCCAGCTCCATCCCCACAGAGGCAATTGCAAAGGTGTGGTTAAGAGGGAGAGCTGCTGGGCTCTCCTCCAGCTCATTCACAGCCACACAAAGCTGCCTCATGTCCCTCTGTGCCTCACCTAGCAGGCAGGCATTCATTATCCTCATGACACCCTCACAGAAGGCACAGTCCCTGCTGCTGAGCTCCCAATTGCCAAATTACCCCTTGGAGAGATAAAAGCCTTGCAGCCTCCTCATCAGCAACCACAGCAATCCCTTCCTGCCTGGGCCCAGCACAAAAGCAGCGCTCGGGGCCAGCAGAGCCAGGAGCTGCCCCACACCTCCCTCCCACAGCAGCCTGCCTGGCACCTCCAGGGCACCAGGACTTCCCCTTGGGAGAGCTTTTCCTTATCCAACCAGTCATGCCTTGACCTCAGCATTCAGACTTTGCCCTCTGTGGCTCTATGACTCTCTTATCAGCAGCCACATTATCCATGATGGCTTTAAAAGGCAGCACTGAGGCTCTGCTCTCTGCAGCCTCTCCTGCTCCCCAGGCAGGCACAGATAGCAGGAGGGGGCAGGTAGAGATGTCCTCCTAGCTCCTCATCTCCTAGGTCAATGCCAGCAGTCCCAGAGTTGGGAGATGATTCCCAGAGCTGCAAAGAACCATGTGCCTTGAGGATCTGGGAATGCTGTGGTCACTCCCAGCCCATCCATGCTAGGCAGCATCCCTTAAACCCTGGGCTGACACCCAAAGCGTGTTTAGCCTCTCACCTTGATGTTCCCATTTGCATCAAGAAGGATGTTCTCCAGCTTCAGGTCCCTGTGGACAATCCCATTCTGCAAGAAGGGAAGGGAGAGGTTGGGGTTAGTTGTTTACAGCCTGTTTGAGGAAGGGCAAGGCAAGGCAGCCTGGGAAGGTCACTGCCATTCAGCAGCACTGCAAACACAACACAGTGACAGCTCTCAGAGGAGCAGGAGATAACCCTGGGTGGAGGAGGAGGAGGATGGGCTGTAAGGCACATCCTGAGGTGAGTGCTGCCAGCTCCTCATGCTGCTCAGGAGCATGAGTAGGGTGGCACCAGCACCAGCATCGTGCCTCACATTCAGATAGGAGAGGAGGAAGAATTTCTTCCCCAGAGGGTTACCAAGCATTGTCCCATGCTGCCCAGGAAGGTGGTGGAGTCCCCATCCTTGGAAGTGTTCAAACAACATGGAGCTGTGGTGCTTGGGGCCATGGTTTTGTGGTGAGCATGGCAGTGTTGGGTAGATGGTTGGACTCAATGATCTCAAAGGTCTTTTCCAACCAGAATGATTCTAGGATTCCATGCTGCACCCTCCCAGCCAGGCAGCCCTGAGAGCAGCTGGTGCCAGCTCCCACCAGGGCATGGTGGGCACAGCTCCATGCTTTGCCAGGATGTGCTGCTACCCAGCTAAGCAAGACCCCAATAGGGTTCTGAAGGTGTCCTGCAACCCTCCTTGCCTTCCAAGGACTTGTGTGTATCCAGGACTGAGGCATGGCCTTAGAGCATCCTCCTAGGAGACCCTCAAAAGTCCTTCCAGCTCATTCCACACCCCGAGAATGGATTCTATAGCTTTCCATCCTTTTCAGAGGACAAGATGTGTGACCCAGGGCTTGGCTTCTAGCTCTGACTGACAGCCCTGGGCGTCTCCTTCTGGGTGGCTGGGACAAGAGCTGATAACTCCCTGTTGGGCTTAGTCACCTCACACCAACAGCAGCAGAAAGCCAAGGCAAACACTTCCCAAAAGCTGCTTGGGCACTGCTGTACCTTTCAGAGAAGCAGCAGGATTAACCTTTCTTCCAGGAAAGGCCATGAGCAACCCTCACCTCCCAAGCCCAGGCTGAGCATCTCCATCAGGTGCAGAGCCAGCCCTGCTGAGCACACAGGAGCCTGATTTCCTTCTCTCTCCCCTCAGGAAGGTGGTGGGAAGCTTGGTGTTGACCCACCTTATGGCAGTAGTAGACAGCTGAGACAACCTGACGGAAGAAGTGGCGAGCTTCCTGCTCGCTCAGCCGCTGCCGCTCGCTGATGTAGTCGTAGAGATCTCCCTTGCTGGCATACTCCATCACAATCACAATCTTGCTGCTGTTCTCAAACACTACACAGAGAGATGGGAAGCCATCAGGAGGTTAAGGAGGGATGCTCAGGAATCCTGTGTCCAGTTGTGGGCCCCTCAGCTCCAGAAGGATAGGGNTAACATTGATTCTGTGATTCTGTGACTTCTCTTTGGAATAAGGAGATGGAGCTCCAACACTCTGCCCACCCCCATTGCCTGTGCCCTCAAGGCTCTTTGGCAGCACAGAAGGTGTCAGAGCTTGTGCAGGTCAGAGGGAGATGGGCAGAGGTGCCACCCTCACCCCACAGTGTCACCAAGGCAGCATGCTGGCCACAGAGCACAAGAGAACAGGCTCTGCTGTGCCAGAAGGTGACTAAGACACAAGGTTCTTTGCTAGACCTCGAGTGCTGCCAAGGGGGAAGGTGATGGAGCTAGCAGCTGGCATGGCTGGCTGCCCTGGCTGCATGTTCCTCTTGCTGGGACCAGGCTCCAGCTCCAGCCAAGAGACAGAGAGCATTTTCTTCCTGTTTGCAGAAAGCTACCTCAGCCCATTTGAATTCCAAGAGCCAGGGTGACTCAGAGCTTGCAAACACTCTGTCTGAGCTGCCAGGCTGCTGCCTTTTGTTTGGAGGACAAAAGGGCTCTGGATCCCTCAGCCAGGGCAGAGCCAGCCCCGAGGAAGGGCACAGGCCACCCTGGCTGTGCAGCCAAGGGATTTGCTATTTCAGCAGAGACTGATCCAGCTGCAGGTATGCTCTAAGGTGCTCTAGAAGCTGGGAAATTCCCCTTGAGTTGCTATTCCTCTGCCAGCCTGGCAGCAAAGCCCAGCCCTGACCATAAAGCCAAGCCTAGCAGCACCAGGAGCAATCCCAGCACCCTGGATTTTGCTTTTCCTACACCCCAGGGGACTGAATGAAAAGGACTCTAGTGCTGGGATTAGCTCCTACCTCAGGCTGAGAGCAGAGATTCCCACAGCTCCATGGCTGGAGGGAGCATCCAGCACCACTGGAACCACACACTGGGCTTTGTGGGGCACTCTGGTCACCACTTCCCCTCCACAGCAGCAGCACTGAGGCTTCCAGCCTTAAGAAGCCACATAAACCTTTGGAGCTGCCTTCCACCTGAGGGCTGGGATGGGAAGCAGCTATTTCTGGAGCAGGTATTTCCACTCACAGCTGCTCTGAGACACACTGGCAGGGAAACCAGAACCCAGCAGCATTTCCTTCCCACTTTTGAGGCAACAGCAAAGAGCTTCTGCCAGCAACAAGGCCCCAGAGCCTGCCCTGGGATGCTGCTGGAAAGGGGAAGGGAGAGGGCTGCTCACCTTCATGGACAGAGATGATGTGGGGGTGGTTAAGGGAGGACATGATCTCAATCTCTCTCCGGATATGGACCAGGTCCTGCTCATCCTTGATTCTGTCTTTCCTGATGGATTTGATAGCCACCTGCAGAGGAGCAGACACACAGAGGGTCACTGGGCTGCTGGGGCCACGAGCACTCTGGCTTCCCTAAGCAAGAAACTTAGCCACCTTCTATTGGGAAAGGGCTCACAAGCAAGAGGTCCATGGCTCAGCTTCTCTATCCAGGAGTGCTGTGTC
>VWZO01015118.1:30408-41660 GCA_013396975.1 Bucco capensis
TGCAGCCCATCCCCAGGCTCACCCTGCATCCAATCCCCAGGCTCACCCTGCAGCCCACCCCCAGGCTCACCCTGCAGCCCATCCCCAGGCTCACCCTGCACTGCTCCACTGAAGCAACTCCAAAAAAAGGTGAATTTTATCCATTAGTTTCTAGTTCCCAAGTTCTGTGCACTAGGGTGAAGCATCCTCTTCTTCTCCATCTGTCCCCCCCTCCCCTCAAGAGAAAGCCACTGCCAGCTCCTGCCAGAGGAGCTCCTCAGGCTTCCTCCAGCCAGGTAGCCCAGTCCTGCTCCTCAGTTATGTGCCATGGCTTACAGGAATTGTGTCCCAGGCTCCAGCCACTGCTGGACCATGGCCAGCCAAAGGAATGTGACCTGCACACATGACTTGGAAGATAACAATAACAACAAGTCTTCTTGGGGTCATAAAAATGAAGGGGAAAACACCACCAGTAAAACAAACCCCAGCTATTGTTTTTCCTGGTTCTGGAGAGGTAAGAGAAAGTTTGCTATGAAGCAGCAGCTCCTTCCCAGGCACAGGACTGAGGTTCAGTCCCCAGAGCCTCTGCTGGGAGCCACTTCCCAAGGCTTTTCCTTGGGTGTGCAAGTTAGCCTCTAGCAGGAAATTGAAAGGGCAGGAGAAAGAAGAGTAAGTGCTGGCCAATAGATGCCTTCTAATCCTCTTTTCAAAGGAGCTGGGGGAGAGACAATGTGCTCCCAGGGTTGAATTTACAAGTGAATCCAGCAGAACCTCTTGTTTTCTCCCCGACAAGAATGCAGAACAGCATTAATCCTGTCAAGGGGACCCTGCTCTGGTCTCCCAGCAACCAGCAGAGGGGCCACAGACCCCTGCCAGCCCCAGCTGCCAGCACAGGACAGATGCTGATGGCTCCACTGCACAGTGACTGGCTGGGATGGATGCTCAGCCTCATCCCTTGCTGATTTAGAGGAGATGGAAACTTCACCCTTTGAGGGCTCCTCCTTGCTCAGTGAGCAGCAAAAAGCTCTGAGCAAGCTTGCAGCCCTTGCTGAGCCAAGCTCATGGCACTCACAGCAAGTCCCTTTGGCCTCAGAGCACATCTCTGCTGCTCTGGGTCACTTTGGGCCAGAGCAGAGGTTGCCTCCTGCTTGCTGGAGAATTCCTGCACTAGCCCCAAGGCTTGAAGCAAGCAAGCAGAATGGACTCTGGCCAAGAGAAGTTCAATAACCCAAGGCCAAGTTTCTATCCCAAGCAATACTGAAAGCTTTGAACAGCTTCTCGAAAGTCAGGTAATCTTCTCCCTGACCTTTGTGCTAGGTTAACAGGTTAAAGTTTAACAGTTGGTTGTTTTATTTTGCTCCAGCCTCTGATTACCTGATCCCCTGAAGCCTGCACACAGCCTTCTCCTGCCTTCCCAAATTCCCCTTGCCTCACTCCATTCATCTTCCCCCTAAACCTCAAGCTCCAGCCCAACAGCCTCAATATTGAGGGGAGCAGGCAGCACATTGAATTGCTGACCAAGATGTTCATTCCAATCCAACTGCTGAGCTGAGGCTCAGGGCATGATCCACTGGGTGTAAAGCAGGCTGCCAGTGTGGGAAGCCTCAGGAGATGCCACTGGCTGCACTCAGCAGAGCTCTGCAGAATGCCCTGGCCTCTCAGCCCAGCAGTTAGTGACCTGCAAGGCAGAGGGAGCCAGGGCAGCAGCAGGTTTAGGGTGCTCTTAGAGCCCCAGGGCTCTCCTGGCCAGCTGCCTGCCTAACTGTCTGGCACAGCTCACTCAGGGTGGGATGACAGGGAGGATAATCCCTTAGCCATCCCATCCTTCCCCAGGGGTGCTGAGAAGCAGTTTTGCTCCAAAACATCTCCTCCCTAAGAGGGTGACAGCAGAGGAATCTCCCTTTGAGACAGAAAAGGCTGTGCCTGTCCACCCTGGAGATGAGGATCAGCAGCTTCAGGGATAACCAATGCCACAGCCCACACAGTGCCTGCACCATCCCTGCTAGAAGAGGAAGCTCCTGCAGGAAACAGCCCCAAAGAGCTCTTGCTGCAGGAGCCTAGAGAACTCAAGAGTACTTTCCAAGTCAAAAAGGCTTTTAATTAAAAGGTTGGGGGGGTTTTTTTTTGGGGGGGGGGCAGAACAGGTATTTTCAGCAGCTGCTGAAAGATGCATTAAGCTCCAAGCCCAAGGCAGCACTTTAGAAGTTGTTCCAGATTGCAAGTGCAGCACTTTATGCTGCATGAAATATGGATTACAACCTACTACAGAAGGGTTCACCCCTTCCTGGAGATCAAAAGAGGCTTTGCTTTGGATGCTGTGGAATATTCCAGGTGCTGCTTTCCTCTTGACACCACACAAGCCCACAACTATGTTTCTGACACTGCAAGTGAGTCCCACAGGAGATCCTGCTTTCTATTGGATTTGGCTGCTGGCCACAGCTTGGGAGGAAAAAAATCAAGCCAGAAGCTGCCATGTGGACAGGTGCAGGAACCAGTTTGCACCATCATAGCATCTCCCACCCAAAAGATGCAGAGGGAAAAGAAAAGGAACCAGCAACTCTTTCCCCACCTACTTGAAGGGCACACCAAAGGACAGTAGCGACCAAAAGGGATTGAGCATCATTTCACCTAAAGGATTTTTAACTAGAAAACAAGGGGGTTGGGTTATTTTCAGGCAAAGAATGTTCATGGAAGTCCCCAAAGATCTTCCAGCTGTGGGAGCCTGGTCTTCCTAGCAGCCTAACCAACTCTTTTAGCACACCTTGCTCTGAGCTTAAGATCAGGTGGGTTGGTTAAAACTCAGAGCAGGTTATGGGGGAAGAAAGCAAGCTAGGGAGTAAAAGGAGATGCTTCGATATTCAATGTATCTGACAGAGGCAAGTTGTGATTAGCCAGAGGCAAAAAACTCCTGCGTGGAGCAGCTCCAGCTTTACAGCCTCAGCCGGTAAGGTGGGATGGGCACAGCCCAGGAGGGATAACAGGCAGAGGCAGCCCTACCTGCTCTCACACCTCACTGGTTAGGAAGGGAAAGCCACTTAGAGAAGGAGCAAATAACAACCCACAGCTCAGGATAAGCCTGAAGATTAACCAGGTCCGGAAACGCTGAGTGCTACAAGAAAAGAATTTGTGGGAAGAGGAGAGATTTGTGGTTAAGCCTCCTGTTCCTACCCAGCCAGCAAGCTGAGGTGCTAGTTAGTCAAGTTTGTGACTATCTCCAGCATTTATTAAGGAGTCATTGGGCCTGTGTGTTGAATTTGCATTACAATAGAGCAATGCTGCCGGGCAAACGAGTCCCTGTCCTAAGGGGCTTGCAGGGAGAGGTGAGTTTGCTGGCAGTTCAGATTCCCTGCACAGGCTCTGGGAAGTGTGCACCAAGGAAAGCCAAGTCTTCTAGCCCATCCCCAGGGGAGGGATCCTTCTAGGTCTGTGGGTGGAAGCTGCATTTCAAGGGCCTGATTATGCAGCAAACCAGCAGCTTCTTCACAATCAGCCAGGCTAATGGCAATGGCAGTTAGTGAAGAGCTGTGGTGTTACACAAGGAAACCTCTCAGCTGGACTGTTGTTTTCCTCTGGGGCATGTTAGTGACCCAAGCTCCTGCTCCTTGTGCTCTCAATGATCTAAACTCATGCTCTGCTCTTCTGCTCAGCCCTCAGACCCTCCCTGGCCCACTCTGGCTGCTCACAGCTGCAGCCATCCATGGTCCCAAGATGGATTGGTGCCCAAACATCTCTCTTGGGTCCCACAGCACACTGCAGAATGCTCAGGACCAAACAGGGGCAGGGAAACCACACATTCAAGTTTACCCTTTCAACCCTTGCAGATTGCTGCAGGACAGGGGCTGCCAGGACAGCAGGATCCTGCTTCCCTTGGAGTGAGGATCCCCCCACCACCTCTCCCTACATCCTGGATTGCTGTGCTCTGGGTTGAGCTGAGCATCACACAGAACCACTTGCTTCTGAGAGGCTGAGGCATTGATGGCTGAGTCATGATTTAAGCAGCTGCTCAGAGGGGCTTCAGAGGGGCTCAGCTCTGCTTCCACACCACTGCCAAAGGCCAAGAGGCAAAAGCAAGCCAGAAGCAGGGCAAGAGGAAGGGAAAAGCTCTTCAGACTCAAGTGCAATATTTGCTTTTCACTGCCGGATATCTGCAAGGTCCTTTCCCCAGGAAGCCCAGCGCGGTCAAGTGGGTGAGGAGAGATGCAAGCCACCCCCGGGGGAAGGTGGTGGTGGGGTGGGAGCGGGGCGAGGCCCCCTCCGGGCAGCCCCTGACTGCGGCACAGGCTCGGCAACGGCAACGCCGCAGCCTCTCTGCACGGTGCACCGGGAGCGGGGCCGGGCCAGGGCTGTGGCACCCCGGTTACCGGTGGGGATGGACCGGAGCGGGGCAAGAGAGGGGATGCACCGGGATGCGATATACCGGGACGAAGAAGGGATGTACTGGGATGAAGGAAGGGGGATGTACCGGGATGAAGAGGGGAGGGGATGCACCGGAGCAAGGGAGGACGCACCGGGGCGGCGGCAGAGGGGATGCACCGGGAAGAACAGGGGATGTACCGGGGCGAAAAAGGGAGAGATGTACCGGGATGAAGGAAGAGAAGGATGCACCGGAACGAAGAAGGAAGATGCACCGGGGCGAAGGAAGAGGGGGATGAACCGAGACGAAGAAGGGTGTGGGAACCCACCAGGACGAAGAGGGAACGCACCGAGGCATGTACAGGATGAAGGAAGGGTGATGCACCGGGACAAAAGGGAGCACCGGGATGAAGGGGTGCACCGGAGACGGGGAAAGGGGGAGATATGGGGCAACACACGCACCACGGACACGCTGCTCGGAGCAGGTGGAACGCTCAGAGCCTCCGCACCGGCTCCCAGTACGGATGCACCGGGGCGGGGAGAAGGGAGGAGAAGGAGGAGAACGGGGAGAAAGGCTCCTTACCAGTTTCCCGGAACGCTCCCGAGCTTTCTTCACCTTCCCGTAGGTTCCTTTCCCTAAGGTCTCCAGGAACTCGTAGCGGTGCTTGAGGTTGTGCTTATGGTGATGCCTCTTCATCGCCTGTTTCTTCATCAGCGGCCGCGGGGACTTGATGAGCCCCTCGGCCAGAGAGGTAGCCAGCCCCGGCTCCATGCCTCTGCCCGGTCCCAGCTCCGCCGTCTCCCGGTAACAGCCCGAACCGGTCGTAAATGTGGTCCCACCCCCTCCCCCTGTGCTGATTGGCAGCTCGGGAACGGCAGCTCCACCCACCAACCGGTACCGGTGGGGCCAGGCTGGGGAACGGCCGTGAGGGGACAACAGGTAAACCTTCAGCTAGCCATGGGGCCAAGGAGGGCAGTGGGGAAGAAGAGTGTGAGCAGCAGGTCTGCTCTGCACTAGTCAGGCCACAGCTGGAGTGCTGGGTCTAGTTCTGGGCTCTCCAGCTCAAGAGAGGCAAGGAACTAGTGGAGAGAGTCCAGCAGCGGTAAGGAAGATGCTGAGGGCACTGGAGCATCTGTGGCAGGAGGAGGAAAGGCTGAGAGCCCTGGGACTGCTGAGCCTGGAGCAGAGCAGAGCCAGAGGGGAGCTGCTCCATGCTGAGCAAGAGCTGAAGGGTGCAGGGGGCAAGAGGCTGGGGCAGAGCAAAGTACCAAGCATCTCACATCAGGAGAGATGCAGGGACAGAGGGAGACAGACACACAGCCAGCCAAAACTTCACCCACATAGATGTGGTTTGCTGCAAGGAGCCACAAAGCACTCAGGACTCTTAGGAATAAATAGATATTGAAGGCAAAATCAGTGAGAGGAAAGGCCTGGGCAAGTGCAGCCTGTCCACAGGACCATGCTTTTCCCTCCTGGACACATAGGCTGGGAGGGAGAAGAAAGGGGGGGGATGGGGGGGGGAGATGTCTGCACACTGCTGGGGCTCCCACAAAAAGGCTTTTTATGGCCATTTCTGGTTAACTCCACAGGCACCTTCCCGTGTGGTCTTTTTGCCCCTGTGGTAAAATCTTTGTCTGGAGATATTAAAAGAATGCAATTCTTTCCCCAAAGCAGCCCAAACAAAAGCCCTTGCCCAGCTCTGGCATGTGTGAGGACACACCATATTGATTGAAGGAGGAGATAGCTCCAGCATTACTCATCCCCACGCTCCAACCTGGATTTTCCCACTGCTTCCAGCAGCTCAGGGCAGCCCGACAGGGTGAGGCAGAGCAGGGGCTTGTGAGTGTCTGCAAGAGATGATCTAATCCATCACCATCCCCTCTTTCCTGCAGCCTTTGTGTCCCTGAGCAGCAGAGGTGGCACGGGATGGAGCTGTGATCCCAGCATTAGCATGCCCATGGCATGGCTCTAGGAGGGGTTAGCATGGCTCTAGGTGAGGTTATGGCTCTAGGAGGGGTTAGCATGGCTCTAGGTGAGGTTAGCATGGCTCTAGGTGAGGTTATGGCTCTAGGAGGGGTTAGCATGGTTCTAGGTGAGGTTAGCATGGTTCTAGGAGAGGTTAGCATGGTTCTAGGAGAGGTTAGCATGGCTCTAGGTGAGGTTATGGCTCTAGGAGAGGTTAGCATGGCTCTAGGAGAGGTTAGCATGGCTCTAGGTGAGGTTAGCATGGCTCATGAGACATCAAGGATGAACAACCTGCAGCTTCAGCCTGGTCCTGCATCCTTTCCACCCTCAAACCTCCCCCTAGGCTGAACACAATATCACCCCTGGGCAAACATCTCTCATTTTTCATCCTAGAAAAGTTAGAGTTGGAAGGGACATTTAGAAGTCATCTAAGCTAAACCTCCTGCAGTCAGCAGGGACATCTCCAACTAGAGCAGGAGATGCTTTGGATCTTAGAGCAGGTTACTCAGAGCCCCAAACAGCCTGACCTGGGATGGCTTCAGGGATGGGACATCTCCCACCTCTCTGGGCAACATGGGCCAGGCTCTCATCACCCTCAGTGTGAAGAATTTCAGGCAAAATCTCCCTCTTTTAGTTTCAAACCATCACCCCATGTCCCATCACAACAAGCCCTGCTAAAAAAGTCTCTCCTCATCTTTCTTCTAGGCTCCTTTAACTACTGAAAGGCTGCACTAAGGTCTCCCTGGAGCCTTCTCTTCTCCAGGCTGCACAATCTCAAGTCTCTCAACCTTTAAACTAGCCATAAAATTACTCATCTGCCAGCAATATGTCCAAGGAAGACACTGCACTGGAGATGCAGCCAGGAATGATTTGGTGTGCAGTAGCAGGAGCTGCTGCCAGGGGCCAGGAGAGCCCATGGAGAAGAGCAACAAGGTGTTAGCTGAGAGGAACTAAACTGCTGCAATTTCAGTGTTAAAGTAAACAGATAGGATCCTGTTCAGGCACAGCCCAGAGATTGCAGAAGAGTCCAAGGGGGAAGGTACAAACCTTCCTTCTTGCAACAGGCAGAGCAATTTCACTTGGCTGAGATGAAAGCCTCTGTATCTCCTGGATTCTGGGAGCCCATGGAGTGATGCTGGGACAGCTGTGGGGTCACTCAGGCCTTAGCCAAGCTCTCCTGGAAAGCACTTTGGAGCCTATCCTTAACTTTCAGCCCGTGTTTAATCCTCCTGGTGATTTCTAAGGATGCTTCCCTCTCTGAGGAAGCCTTGGGTAGCTTCTCTTTCTGTTCCCAAATTCTTCTCTGCAGTTTTCTGTGGTGTCTGAGCTTAGGTATGCCTTTGTTCTAGGCTGGCTCAGGAAGCCTATTTTGATGGAAATGGCAAGCGACAGAGATCTAAGTCCACTGGAATCCACTGATAAGGATCCTCTATTGTAACAGCTCTGCAATGGGGAAATCCACTCAAATTCCCTCTCCAGCCTCAGGAATCCTCCAGAGGCTTTCTCCAGCAGCAAGCCCCCAGTGCCTGGCCACTAAAACCAGCAGGAAAGCCAGCAAGGAATTTGGCAGGATGTCAAGCAAACCTGCTCTAAAGGCATCCTCATCCACTCAATGCTCCAGCGCCAAGGGAAGGAAGCTCAGATTGCTTGCAGGCTCCTGACTTGGTGTTTATTTATTCCTCATCCTTAAATAAACACCACAGCACTAAAAACATCCACCTCGTGGTCAAAACTTACAGCTCTGCCTCTGGACTTGATGGCAACAGGCTCTGCTTCCCTCTGCTTGTGGACTGGCAATGGCCTAAAGGTTCCCCAGCCAAGGGAAGGAAGAGCTCCACTAGGCATTAAAATACCAAAGGCAACATAATGTTTAATGATCACTTCTCATTAGTGCTCTTCCAAGCTGGCAGCATTCCTCACCTGCTGCTGGCTATTGCTCTGGCAGGTGTGAAACCCATTCCTCCTTGGAAAACACTAAGGAAACTGGCTTTGCTCTGATCCTCCCCATTGGGTGCCTGCATCCATCTGCAGCAGAAGGGAAACACATTAGGAGCAATGGGAGCCTTTTGAAAAGTAATTTATGGCCTATCACATCTAATGATCACAGCAGAGGCCACCCCAATTCTCCTGCAGATGTGGATTACCTCTATCCATCCATCCATCCATCCACTCACTCATCCAGGACTTAGGTCTCTTGTGGGCAAAGCTCATCTCCTTCTTTTCCAGCTGGATGACTCCTCAGTGAGCAGATTTTGTGCCTTCCCTAGTCACTTGTAAGGATCATTTGGCAACCCCCAGTATTAAACCTGATAACCTTTGCAGCACCATGGTGCTGGTGACCCCCAGGTCCTGCCATGTCTCCTTATCAATGCCAGCAGAGGTAGGAGAGGAGAAGGGATGGAGCTATGGAGATAAGGGATGTGCTGCAGGCAAGGATGGAGAAAGCAGAACTCAATCAGCTGGAGAGAGTAGAAGCAAGCAGCACTCTCCGAGGGGCTCCACATGGAGAAAGGAGAGAGATGAAGCATGCCAAAAAGAGATCAAACAGCAAGCAGAGCTGTGGCTAGGAGTGCCCTGGCTTGTGTGCAGTGTGTAGGGGAAGGACAGGTTGGATCCTGCTCATTCTCCAGCTCAACCAGCCACAGAATATCCCAGGACCTTGTTTCACCCCAGGTCAGTGACACACTTCTCCTCTAATTACTGGAATGATGAACTTTCTACTTCAAACTGCAGTGAAGTCAGGAAGCAGCCACTTCCAACAACCAACTTATCTTCTGGGGATTTCTAATCATCAGCTTAGGAGGTGATAACCTGCTCCTGGTTATGATATGGTATTTAGCTTAGAAATGCTGCAGCTAGATAAGAGAGATGTGCCATGGTCTGAATGGCCTTGGTTGAGTCTTTTCCTCTCACATCCACACCACTAGCTTGTTCTAGCACACAGTTAGTGGGACACAGAGCAGCAAGCACAAGTTACCCAAGGAGAGACAAAGATGTATTTGTATGCATGTAATATATATAATAAATCATAGAATCATGGACTCATTAAGATTAGAAAAGACCTCTAAGATCAGCAAGTCCAACTGTTAACCTAATGCTTCCAGGACACCACTAAACCATGGCCCCAAGCATCACATCCTTCTCTCCAGCCTATCCAAGCCCAGTTCCCTCAGCACACTTGTGCTCTAGACCCTTCCCCAGCTTCTTTGCCTTTCTTTGGACACACTCCAACACCTCAATGTCCTTCTGGGAGTGAAGAGCCCAAAACTGAACCCAGGCTTTGATGTGTAGCCTCCCCAGTGTCCAGGCCAGGAGGGAGTGATCATATAAACCATAAACCACATTGTTATAGATATATGATTATTTTATAGAGATAATTTATATATATAATTTTATCTCTATTATTCTTATATATACTATTCTCATCTATCTAATAAACCACATCAATACATTCTTATATTCTCCTCTTACACCATCTCATTCCCTGTCCCCCTACTAGAGACCAAACAGATTGTCCCAATCCAACAAGCAGCCAGCCAGGGATCCACTCCCAGCTACTGGAAGGTGCCAACCTGCAGCAGAAATCCTGAGGCCTTTCCAAAAGCCACTCAGCAAAGTCTTTTCTGTGCAGAGCCTTTGTGTCCCAGGGCAGTGCCTTGCTGTCCTGCACCATGCCAATGGATGCTGAGGGAGAGAGTTTGCCTGCTGGCAGCAAGAGGCTGGGCCTGGCTTGGCTGAGACTCAGCTACTGGTGTCCCCATAAGGTATGGGACCAAATGGGGTCAGGGCAGCTGGGGACAGCAGGGACAGACAGGTCCCCAGTGTTTCCCAGTGCCTCTGGCAGCACACAGGAGCTCCATCCAACAAGAAATGAATCACTGGAGCTGCACAAGAGCTTTCACACACAAGCAGAGAGGGGTCCCTTTGGGGAAGGGTTGGGCTGATGGCCAAAGGACACCATTGACCCCAAAAAGCATCTTCTCCTGACAGCCAGGAGTAGCAGGAGCAGAGAAGGGTGCTCTGAGTCCATAGGCAAGGTACAGGAGTCATTCCTGCTCCACCAACAGCTCTGTTGAAGGTTGTTCTAAGGAAGTTGCCTGTTTGGGCAGCCAAAGGCTGTTCTGGGACAATGAGAAGTGACACTGCTTGGCAGGAGGGAGCAGCTACCAGCCCTGCTACTGAAAAGCTTGGCTCTGGGGAAACAGGACTTCGAGTATCAGGAGGTCAGATGAGGACATGGCTGCAGCCAGCTCCTGGGTTTGTTGAGCCCTATTAGGTAGCTGGAAAACTCCAAGAGCTCAGTGAGGTTGGAGAGAGAAGCACAGGAGAGAACAAGCTGCAAGGGCTGAGGAGGTTAAGGAGCAGAAGGCTCAGGTAGAATCTGGGGCTGGCTGCTGGGTCAGAAGGAGAAGCCCAAAGATTTTCTCTGCAGCTCCTGAGAGGCAGGAGGAACTGGCTGAGATATCTACTGAGCATCAGTAAGGAAAACAAAAAGCCACAATGCCCTTTCAGAGCACTCAGTGTACTGAAAGGGGATCTTGGGGCAGTGCAAGGCTCTGAGAGCTAAGAGATATATTAAAACACACACAAAAAAGGCAAAGGATCCCACAGACAATTGCCAAAGCCTTGTCAAGACTGCAGACAACAATCCTTCAAAGCAGGTCAGGTTTACTCTGTCTTTTGGAAAGAAAGCTGAGTTGAAAGCCAATTGGTTGATATTCCCACTCCTAATTTGAAGGCCAACTTCAGGAAATGTGCTTGGACCTCCACAGGTCTGAGCACAGCCTTGAAACCCACTGCAGGGCTGGCATCTCACTGCCAGGCACCAGTTCATCCTCAGGATGGGAGGTGGGATGGAGACATCACTGAGTTCCCAACCCACGACTCATCCTGGCCAGGCTTTGTGAACAAAGATGCAGGGAGGGCTCCATCCATGCTTTTTACAAGTGTGCTG
>VWZO01015118.1:48282-79323 GCA_013396975.1 Bucco capensis
AGGGAGGGAGAAAGAGAGGGAGGGAGGGAGAAAGAGAGGGAGGGAGGGAGAAAGAGAGGGAGGGAGGAGGCAGGACTGCTTCTTACCCAGCACATAGATCTTGGTGCCTCTGAGGAAGGATGTGGCAGCATACCTGGGTGTGGGCATGGCTGCCAGGGACACCCAGATGTCCTTCAGCATGTCATAGTGCTGCAGGTAGTTGTGTGGCCTCAGGTCAGCTCCCATCCCACCAGCTGCATAGATTCTGTAGTCTGGACAGGGCCAAGAAGCACAACAAAATGCCACCAAATTACTCTAGGAAAGCATCAGAAATGCCTCCCTGCACAAAAAACAAACAACCAACCAACCAGGTGCCAGCATGTGCTGTGGAGCAGAACTGTTCCCTCCTAGCTGAGTTCCTGGCTATGTCCTGAGCTCCCATCCCCAGGGACACAGCAAGCTCCTGCTCCCACAGCAATGCCAATGCTCTTCTCCCAGCCCCAATCCTGCAGCCAGGCTCTGCTGCTCCTCAGCTCCTGCTTTATCCCACTGAGCTCTGGCACATGCTAGCAGCTTTGGGAGCCGAGACAAGGCACTGAGGCTTACTTCTTCCTCACCAAATCTGGATCAGCTCTCTCCATCTTGGGCTAAGAGCAAACCTGGCTCTCCAGAACAAAATCTTACCTGCACAGCACCCACATTATCTCCTCCAACAAGCACTTCTCTCCCTACACAAGATCCAGGAGAGCAGGGAGAGGAACCTTGCCCTTGGAAGCAGCTGGAAAAGCAGAGAGCAGCCTGCGTGCTGCAAGGATTGGGGCAACTCATCCTATCCCTGGCCTCTCACATCCACCCTGAGCCTGCTGCATCAGTCAGGCAAGAGAAAAATCACCTCCAAGAAGGGTAAACATTAGTCTTCAACATTCCTTGACTTGAGCTTTTAAACCCACTTAGGCAAACAAAGCAAGGAAGCTTTCCAAGCAGCTGCCTGGAGATGGGCTCTGTAATCCCAGGCATGGTGGGAAGTTAGCTGACCTCAGGCAGGATGCTTGGCAAACAGCAGCTCCCAGCCTCAGGCTCTCCAAAGCAGGGCAGAGAGCATGCTAAAGGAAATCAATGCTCCACATCTCTGCTTAGAAACTGCCAAATGAGCTGGGCTGATAAGGCAGAGCCTGACAGGCACTGCACAAGGCCCATTTAAGGCAGTGGTTCAAGCTTTCCAAGAGGAGCTGTGCAGGAGCCACCCACCAGGCCACACACTTCCCCTCCTTCTCCAAAGAGCTGAGCCCAGGAATGGGAAACTAACTCTCTCCTGGTTGGTTCTGGCTTTGGACTAGAGATGTGTCTTTAAAAGCAAAGCTATTCTGGGGCTCTGAGACTTTCCCCTCTGGTTCTGCAGCTCAGTCAGGTCCTTCCAGCCTGGCTATCCTCAGCCAGAAACCCCATTCCCATTTCAGAACCACAGAATCATTAAGGTTGGAGGAGATCTCAAAGATCATCAAGTCCAACTATCAACCTATCACTACCATACCCCAAACCCATGTCCCTAAGGACAGCATCTAAATGCTTCTTAAACCCCTCCAGGGATGGTGATTCCTGCATCTCCCTGGGCAGCCTGGGCCAAGATTATTCTCCAGCATCTGCAGCACACAAGGATGCATTTACTTCATCCTGGAGAAGCTGGATTTGAGATCCTAGAGCTTAGACCTATCTGAAACAACCCTAGATAGCAGCAGAGCCATGGTCCTCATGGCTCCAGGGTTGATGATACAGAGCAACCCTAAAGTTTCTCTGATGACAAATAGATAGAATTCACCTTCTAGGAGCTTAGGAAAAGTTCTGAAGAGCAACTTAAGCCTGTGCCACCAGCCAGAAAGCTTTTGTGCCTGATCCATCAACCAATGGGGTTGTTCAGCCTGGAAAAGAGAAGGCTTGGAGGGGATCTTAGAGCAGCTTAAAAAAAGGGGGGGGATTGTAAGATAGAAGGGGAGAAACCTTTTAGGTGGGCAGATTGTAATAGGACAAGGGGGAATGGTTATAAGCTGAAGGAGGGGAAATTTAGATTGGAGATTAGAGGGAAGTTCTTTCCCCAGAGGGTGGTTAGGCACTGGCACAGCTTGCCCAGAGAGCTTGTGGATGCTCCATCCCTGGCAGTGTTCAAGGCCAGGCTGGATGTGGCCCTGGGCAAGCTGCTCTAGTGATTGGCATCCCTGCCCATGGCAGGGGAGTTGGAACTAGATGATCTTTAAAGTCCCTTCCAACCTGGGCCATTATTCTATGATTCAATGCTCCCAACCTCACCATCCTCCAGCTCTCCCCTCCCAACCCTTCCAAACCCTCCTTGCCTTTCACTGTCACCGAGACACCCATGGCTGCTTCCCGCAGAGAGTTCCTCTTCTTCCACTTGCCCTCATCCACATTGTACATCTCCACGATCTTCAGGGGCAGCTGATTCACTCCCACCCCTCCTATCACCATGATCCTCTTGCCCAAGGTAGCCACAGCCACCCCTGCCCGAGCTGTGGGCATAGGAGGCAGGGATGTCCACTGGTCAGCCTCAGGGGAGTAGACCTCGAAGGAGTCCATGGGGACACCATTGTCATCACAGCCCCCGATGGCAAACACCTGCCCACCAGCTTCCACCAGGGTGGAGTAGACCCTGCGGCTGGGCAGGGGAGCCAGGCTCTTCCAGTGGAAGTCTTTGGTGCTAGCTAGCTCCATGGTGCCTTGGTGAGGCCAGGCAGCATCAGTCCTTGCTCAGGGAAGGGGTTGGCTATGCTGTAAAAGAGAGCAGAGCAGTGGCAAGGATAAGCAAGAGAGAAAGATGAAGTGCCAACAGTAATCCTCTCAGCAGGAGCATCCCTGTCCCCAGGCTCCAGCAGCTATCCCCAGCCCAGACACAGAGCAGCAGCCAGCACCAGTACCTTTCATGGTGTCTCCATTAATCCTGCAGCTCCAGATCTGCCTCAGCAGCTGACGCTGAGCTGGAGCCTAAAAATAAACCAAAACAAAAGAGGGAGGAGGGAGGGGAAAAAAAAAAACACCCAACCAACAAACCCAAAGTGAGAGAGGTTGGAGTCAGTTTGTTCTCCTGAGCATCTCCACCCCCAGGTGACATTCAGACAGAGGAGGCTGGAAGCTGTCTGCTCACTTGCCTGGCTCTTTTCCTGCCTGCTGGGGAACTTTTCCTTGCATCCTCCTTCTCTGACCTGATTATTCCTCCTGATTCCCAAGGACATCCTTCCTGCAGACCCTAGGGGAGGAGCTGCTCCAGGAGCCTTCAGGCTGCCAAAAGCCAGCACTCACCTCTCCAGTCCTGAGCCATGGAGCTGGTAGGGATTTAGGGAGCAGCTCAGGAAGGAGAGGCACGAGCTCTAGCTGGGAATACATCATCCTTTTTGCATCTCCTCTCTCAGCATGCAGATGAGATTCATTAGTGCAGGAGGACAGAGAGCCCTCCAAATGCAGCCCAAGCAGCAGATGCAGGGAGCCAGCAGCATCCTCAGCAGCAGCCATGCAAAGCTCTGCCTCAATTCAGCTGCCTTGGCACAGAAAGCATTTGCTATTCCTCTCTTTCATGCTCTCTGAAGAAAATCAAGGTCAGTGTGGAATATTGCACCCACCACTCTGCTCTCTGTCTCTCCAGCATCACCTGCATCTCCCTGGGTAGCAATCCCAGCACTGTGCCTGAGGAGCTGGGAGCTGCTGGAATGTGCTGACCACCCCACCCCCAGTGCTCTGCAGCCATGCTTTCCTCCCCAGGCAGAGGGAATTATCATTTAATTACACCAAACAAATTGCAAGCATTAACATTTTTTTTTCTCCCCCTAAATGGCTACATTAAAATCAAAATGAATGGTAATTGCTTTGTTGTCAGAGGAGATGGCAGACACAGTGCTGAGCTTAGCCTGGCAGGACAGAAGCCACACAATCCCAGCATGGTGAGCTGGAAGGGACATCTAGGAATCATCCAGTCCATCCCCCCTGCTCCAGCATCACCCACAGCAGCTTGCCCAGCATCACCTCCAGGTGCCTTGGGAATCTCTGCACACAAAGAGACTCCCCAAGCTCTCTGGGCAGCCTGGGCCAGGGCTCTGCACCCTCACAACAAACAACTTGCTCCTTCTGCTCACATGGAAGCTGCTGGCTTCTAGTTTGTGCCCATTGCCCCATCCCTGGGCACCCCTGAGCAGAGTGTGGCCCCAGCCTCTTGCCCCCTGCACCCTTCAGCTCTTGCTCAGCATGGAGCAGCTCCCCTCTGGCTCTGCTCTGCTCCAGGCTCAGCAGCCCCAGGGCTCTGAGCCTTTCCTCCTGCCACAGATGCTCCAGTGCCCTCAGCATCTTCCTAGCCTCTGCTGGACTCTCTCCAAGAGTTCCTTCCTTGCACTGGACTAGGGAGCCTATAAGAGAAACTCCTGCCTTCAGAGAAAAAGCTCTTGTACTCACCTGCACGTCAGGGGCAGTGCTGCCATGTGCCAGAGGAGGAGGACAGCAAAGCTGAGCTGCAAGCAGCCTGAGGTGCAGCCAGAGCCCTCCCCATTCCCAGTGCTCTGGGAATGGCTGTCACAGGAACAAGGCAATAACAGAGCTGCAAAGAGCACCCAGAAGAGCTCACAGCTCCTGCTCCTCATTGAGCAGCAGTTCTGTCTCAGCTCTCTTTCAGCTGCTTGTGCTCCATCAAACAAAGAGCAGGGAGAGATGACACAGCACTGACTGGATGAAGACAGCTGGAAGGAGAGGATTCAGTACAGGGAACCCCTTTCTCTCCCAAACAACAGTCATGGTATGTAGCCAGGAGGGGGGATATGGAGAGGAGATCCCCAGCAACTTCACTAGCTCTCAAGGAGGGGAGTCAGGCACAGCCCAGCTCTCCTCTGCCTGCTCCTGACTCTCTTCCCAGTGCAATTCCAGGTTACAGCAACACAACACACAGTTTGGAGCAGAGCTTGCAAGGATCAATCCCCCTGGAATTCAGCTCTCCTGCTGCCAGGGTGAGCCCAGCTCTCAGGGGCAGGGATGGAGCAGGTGAGCAGTGCCAGGGATGGGATGCTGGGGATGCTGCACCCCAAGCTCCAGCACAGCTCATATGGGGCAGGCTCTCCTGAGACCTTCCTAGCTGCTCTCCCTAGGGCTGGAGACTCAGTTCATGGGAAGGGAGAAGGTGGGCACCCTATATTTGCCCTGTCCTCAAAGCACCAACCTGCAAGTGGAGCCCCTTGGTAGCACAGAGACATCCCAATATTGGCTAGAATCAGGGATTTTGGCACCAGCTAACAGCAGCAAGTGATGAGGAGGGAGGTGAACGTGGTGCTAATTGTCTTTATGCTGTTTTTACCTATGCTGGACCTTAGGAGGACACAGCAGATCTCAAGCAGCACATTGAGCAGTCTCAGATGTGGGGAGCAGCACCTTGAGCTCCCCATTAATCTCTGTCATTGAGCAGAGCTGCTTTTCCTCCTGGAAGGACATGGAGCTGAGCACTGTCAGACACACATCAGCCCAGCTCTGTCCTCCTGGGCTCCAGAGCCAACCTCTGCTGTAAATAAACACATCCTTAGTTCAGCTAAGACACCAAAAAACTAAGTTCATAAGGCCAGATTGTTCCAGGGAGCTCTAAGTCCATGTTTTCCCCTGCTCAGCACCCAGAAGGGAGCCTTAAATCCCTCCTCCTCCAGGGATAAGGATCATTTCTCTGCCACCCAGTGAAGAATAGATACTCAGAGGACCCCAGCACCCCAAAACCCCTTTGTGCCATAGCCCAGAGAGCTCAGCATCCCCACAGACAGAGCTCTCTTCAAACCCTCAGCATTTCCTCCAGGTTTTTAGTGGGATCAGGCTCTCTGGGAGAGCTTGGCACCTTTGTAGCATCTCCAGCAGATGAGAAGCCTGAGCTGCCATCCCAAACACTCACTCTCCCTGCTTAGTGACACTCAGAACCTTTCTATAAGCTTTGACTATGACACAGTCCTAGCCCACAAGGTTATGCAATCCCCAGCCTAGGTTTTCAAGGAACTCCTCCAACTTTTAAGCAGAAAAGGCTTTCAACATGCAGCCTTTGAAAAGTAGAGAATCTGCTGCCTTCTGCCTTGCTCCAACCTTGGCAACTGAGGCTTGAAACAGCACAAGCATCCAATCTTCAGCCTGGTATTTCTGACCTCTCTTCACACTGACTCAAGTTCCCTTACCATAGTAACAGCTACCCAGAACAAAATAGCAACAAACAACACAAATCCACTAGTTCCCTGCAAATTACCCAGCTGCCAAAAGAGACTCGAGACTCAGAGGAGAAAAAGCACTGCAATTAGAAGAGAATTCATTGTACCAAAGCCAGCAGCAGCAGCACTCACAAGCAGCTCCTTGCCTCTCATCCCTTCCCCTCCTGAGCATCTCTCTCTCTCTCTCCTTGCAGACAGAAGTAGGTGCAGCTTGAAGGTGAAGGCAGCAGCTGTGACCAAGCTGACCTCCTCCCCAGCTTCACCCCTTCCCCCCACTGCCAGCCCCTGGAGAGCCTTTCCAGCCTCCTCATGCCAAAGGCAATTTCCTGAAGGATGCTAATAGGAGGAAGGCAACATTCCCCCAGCTCACAGCACAGCAGTCATGCAGCAGGAGGATGCCAGGAGCTTCAGCAGCTGTGGGACAGGGAGAAAAGGAGTTTCTTCTATTGATTTGATTTATTTTGGTGCTCCTGAGCCCATGGAAAGCACCCAGATCATCTTTTTTGTTTCCCCTTCCTCTAGGTGGGCTGAAGAATCAGCAGAACAAGGTAAGCTTTATTCCCATGGCACTTTGTCTTGAGAGGGAGTTTATAATGTCACTGAGAGAAAAGAAAACTCACCTGTGAGCCCAAAGGATGCTCCTGCCCCAGTCCAGCTCCAGCAGCATCCTGCATCTGCTCTCCCTTGTCCCTGGAGGCTGCCTGTCTGCTCTCTGCACAAACAGCTTCTCTTTAGCACAGGTCAGAGCCAGAAAGGCTTTGTCAAGCCCTTGCAGCCTCACTGGTGAGCTTGCTGAGGCTCCTGCTCCTCTCTATTTAGGCTGCATCCTCTCTGGAGGGAATGCAAAAGAGCTTGGGCCAGATCTCAGCTGGGGGTAGCTCTGTGCACGTCCCCATCCAACACTCAGGGCCTGCTCTGGGACAGAGGCTGAAAAGATTTGAGGACTACTCAGGGGAGAGAAAAGAAAACAAAGTAAGAGGGGGGGGAAAAAAAACCAAACACCAAACCCATCATCCTTAACCCTCTTTTTGGGGGGAAACCCCAAACTGAAAGCTTTACTTCTGGTTGCCCTTCACTGAGAGAAAGCTGTCCTCCTCTAAAGCATCCCTCCCCTCCCATCCAATAACCCACTGACCCCCAGCAAGAAATTCCCTTCCCTGCTGCCAGGAAAGCTAGGGAAGCATGGATGTACTCACAGCTCCTGGGAAGCCACGGCAAATCCTGCTGGAGCATGGCTCTCTGCTCCAAATGCTCTTCAACTTCCAACACCCAAATCCTCAGAGCTCACCAAGCATCCTCCTCCTGCCCAGCTCCATCTCTCCCTCCCTGCACCCCAGAGCAGCAGCAATGGAGCAGCCAGGGCTGGGAGAGCTGCGTGGGAGGGAGGGGAGGGGGAAGGGGAAGGGAAAAGAGAGATAAAAAGAATAAATCCCCCCCCCAAAAAACCCCCCCAGCAAATCAGAGTAAATCCAACAGCTCTAATCTTCACCCTGCTGGGGATGTAGGACAATTAGGAGGCAGTGTGTTTGCCCATCTGCTGTGTTCCTGAGTGCTGGCAGCCGAGGCTGTGTGTGCACACACACTGCATTAGCAGAGCCATGCTCAAGCCTTTTATGGCTCCTCAGCCTTGCACAGGATGTTCTCTAACTGGGGCTCTATCCCCCACCTCCCTGCCTGCCAAAACAAAACTCCAAAGGAAAGGAGACAGACAGAGAAAAAGAGAGAAGTAGGAACTGGAAAGCAGGAGCTGCTTCTGGGAGAGGAGGTAGAGAAGCCAAATCCTAGACTCCTAGAATGGTTTGGGTTGGAAGGGAGCTCTGGAGCTCATCTAGTCCAACCCCCCTGCAGTGGCCAGGGACATCCCCAACTAGAGCAGCTTGCCCAGAGCCCTGGCAAGCCTCACCTGCAATGCCTCCAGGGATGGCAACTCAACCACCTCCCTGGGCAACCTGGGCCAGTGTTCCACCACCCTCGTGGGGAGCAACTTCTTTCTAATATCCAGTTTAAATCTACTCTTCTCCAATTTAAAACCATTGCCCCTTGTCCTTTCCCTGCAGGCCTTTGCAAACAGGCCCTCTGCAGCCTGCTTGGAAGTTCCCTTTAGGTCCTGGAAGGTCACTAGTAGTTCCCCTGAAGCCTTCTCTCAAATGTGCTGCTTGTGGCCTTCGCTGGGCTGGGGTCTGCTCCAGGCTAGCTGGAAGCTGGGTGAGAAGAGTCCAGCATCAGGCTGGAGATGCATCCCATGGGAAGGCACAGCAGGGGCAGTAGGAAACCCAGAGCAATGGTTTTAAATTGGAGAGGAGTAGATTTAAACTGGATATTAGAAAGAAGTTGCTCCCCACGAGGGTGGTGGAACACTGGCCCAGGTTGCCCAGGGAGGTGGTTGAGTTGCCATCCCTGGAGGCATTGCAGGTGAGGCTTGCCAGGGCTCTGGGCAAGCTGCTCTAGTTGGGGATGTCCTTGGCCACTGCAGGGGGGTTGCACTAGATGAGCTCCAGAGGTCCCTTCCAACCCAAACCATGCTAGGATTCTGCTCTGCACAGCTCCAGATGTCCCATCAAGAGCACACCATGCTCTGAGCTTGCAGAAGTAGGATGCAGGGTCCTCTGGACCCCCCTCCCCAATTTCCCATCCTCCCCACTCATCCCAGCTTTTCCCTGACCTGTTTCTCCACTCTTCTCCAGACTAACTTTGCAGGAACCTCCTCCCTAAGCAAAAGCCCAAAGAGGAAAATCCTTTCAGCACATCTTCCATTGAGCTTCAAAGCTTCTCCCTGAGGATGCATTTGCAGCTCAGCCCAGCAGATGTTTCTAATCCTTCAGGAATTCCCTTGGGCTCTGAAGATCCATGGCATCCTCCAGGGATTTCTGCTGCTTCCAGCATGGTGCTCAGCCAGCTTTCCTCATGGGCACAGAGCTGTGAGCACACAGGGTTTGGGTCACTGCTGGTACCTGAGAGCATCAGGTGATGCTCAAGCACTCAACAGCCTTGGAACCTGCAACTTCCAGAGCTGGAAGAGTCTCCTGTTTTCATCTCAGAGGGATTCATTCCTCCAGCAGCCACTTTACCTGCAGCCCAACCCAGGGATAATCTCCAGAGGTAGCTGGAGGTTCAGCCCTGGCTTGCAGAACTCTTGGGATATACCTCCAAGAGCTTGTCAGACAAGGAATACCCAGGGACACTCCAGATTTGTGCCTGGAAGAGAGGAGAAGAACTTTTCCAGGCTGCTTGGAAATGGTAAAAGAGGTGTCACTGTTAAAGGGAATAAACCTGTTTCCTGCCATTCCACATCTGTTTCCATGGGAACAGCAGGAGAAGAGCAGGAATTCCTGCAAATCACACCAAAATCAGCCAACCACTAGCATTTTGTTCTCCTTTTTCTTACCTGCAGGTTGAACCAACTCAACCCAACAAGGACTCTTGAGCACATCACTTCTCCCAAGCATCTGGGAAAAGCAAACTAGCAGGGCAGGAGGAAAGAAAAGAGAGGAAAAGCAACACAAATCCCCTCCAGAAGCTTAGTAAAAGGCTTTTCTGTTAGGAGAGATTAGATAAAGGGGGAAAAACCATGCAAGAGGCCCAAGCCCTGCCCCTGCAGATCTCTGCACAAGCAGGGGAGACAGGGCTTAGAGACAGCATCCAAGCTTCTCCTGTCATTCCTTCCAGAGATGTGGCAAGCTGACAGTTAATTAACTAGTGGATTAATTAATTTCTCCCTCCTGCAGGGCTCTGAGCTGGTTAGAGTGCAGCTAAGTCACCTTAATAGGAGGAGACAGGAGCCAAGAGCTTCAGCATCTCTCCATCAGAGTATTGAGCCCAAGGGGAGATGTCCACCAGCTGTGTGTGCCCATCTGACACACACACACAGACAGCATCTCAGGGCTGAGAAGCCACTTGGAAAAGACAGTTGCTGAGAGGGAAAAAAAACCACCAAACCAAACCATCCCACAGCCATCTAGAGAAACATTCCCAGTTAGCTCCAGTTAGCACAATTCCAACAGCAGCTTTAAGCTGGTTCATTAGTTAGGTTAGGGCTACATCTGGTTTTGCAGGGTCTTTAGGGAAAGAAAAGATAAATCTATGTTTATATACAACTGGGGGAAAAAAATAAAAGCTGTTTGTTCCCAGAAATAAGGTTTGGGAAAGCTGGGAAGAGCAAATCTCCACACACAGGGTCACCAGAACAATTAAGCCCTGCAATAAAGCTGTGGTTTGGTGATAGCACAAGCTGCATCTCTTCAGGTTTATTCTACCTTCTGCTTGGTCCAGCAAGAGTCAATCCATTCCAGTGCAGGCTGGAATTAGGTTTTCCACAGCCCACATTTAGCTCTGGGTGGGGGGGGGGAAAAAAGAGCTAAATGATGCCTGAGTGAGCAAAGGGACTTTGAACAGTAGTGTTTTGTTCTCTGGTCTTCAAAGGAAGCAGAGGTTAATCATTCATGGAGCAGGCAGAGATAAGAGAGAGGAGCAGGCTGTGTAAAGAATAGATTTGAAAAGGGGGGAAAAAAAGTCAGTGTATAATTCTGCTTTGCTAGAGAAGAAATATTTTAATAGGTTTGGGTGAATTAACTCCTAATCTGCCCCAATTTTTTCTTTTTTGCCATTTCCACTGCAGAGAATATGAGGGTTTTTCCCCCTCTCCTCTGGGGGTTAAATGTTGAGGTATTTTGTGCTTTATAAAGAGGAAAGAGGAGCAGCCTGAGAATGAAAGGCTTTGTTTCAAAGGTTCCCATCAGGGTAACACTTCCATTCCTCAGGATTTTCCTTCTTTGTTTCCCTGCTCCCCAAAGCTAAGCTGCTGGGCAAACACAATCATCTGTGACAATATACTTTTTGGCCCAATTCTCCTTGGATCCAGCAGCTTTACTCTTGGCTTTGCCACATGGAGTCAGCCAGAGCATCTCTGTTCATTCATTGCCAGCTTGGCTGGGCAAGAACCTCCACACCAAGGTCTCCTTTCTATGTTCTCCTGGCTGCTTAGCTGCAGGATTGCTTCTCCACCTGCAAGATCTCCTATGGCTAAAAGCCACTAAAGCCAAGGGAAAAAGTTGGGGAGTAGATCCTGAGCTGCTCAGATCATCCTTGGGGTGAATAAATCCTGAGATGCTCAGATCACCTTTGGGATGAGGAGATCCTGAGCTGCTCAGATCATCCCAAAGGTGAATAAATCCTGAGCTGCTCAGATCATCCTTGGGGTGAATAAATCCTGAGCTGCTCAGATCATCCTTGGGGTGAATAAATCCTGAGCTGCTCAGATCACCTTTGGGATGAGGAGATCCTGAGCTGCTCAGATCATCCCAAAGGTGAATAAATCCTGAGCTGCTCAGATCACCTTTGGGATGAGTAAATCCTGAGCTGCTCAGATCACCTTTGGGATGAGTAAATCCTGACCTGCTCAGATCATCCTTGGGATGAGGAGATCCTGAGCTGCTCAGATCATCCTTGGGGTGACTAGATCCTGAGCTGCTCAGATCATCCTTGGGGTGAGTAGATCCTGAGCTGCTCTGAATAGATCCTGAGCTGCTCAGATCACCTTTGGGGTGACTAGATCCTGAGCTGCTCAGATCACTCCAACAACAGAGAAAAACTCTGCCCAGGAAAGACAAAGCAGGTACAGAAGGAAGAGAAGATGGATGAGACAATCTAAGCAAGGCTTATCTGCAGTAGCTTCCACTCTCCAGCCACCTTCCAGCCCCAGCCCCAGCTGGAAAGTGTCCCTGAGAAGAGAGAGCTGTGTTCCAGGCAAGCTGATTCAAACTGACCTCCACTGCTCCAGCACTTCTGCTCTTCCCCATTTAGCTTCCCTTTTTGCTGTCATTACTCTTCCCAGAGCTATTTCTGCCAAGCCCAGCTCCTTGCTGACAGGTCTCTAGAGGAGAAGGCTGAAGTGCATAAAATTAGAGAGCTGGGGGAAGGAAGACAGCTCCTGCTGGCAAGCTGCCATCCATCCATCCATCCATCCATCCATCCATCCATCCATCAGCAGGGAGTGGGAGAGGGGAGGTGGGAGATGCCCTGGTGCCCCTGAGATGCAGGGCAGGGCTGAGCTGTGGATCTGGAGGAGGAGGGTGGCAATGGGATGTCACTTCATCAAGTTATCCCATCCACACCTTTAAGGGAATGTAGGAAAGCAGGGAAGAGGGACATGGCTGAGAAATGAGGCAGTTCAGCCAAGAAGAGGAAAAAAAAACAACAACCCACTTATTAAATAGTCCAGGGAAATCCTTAACCACTAAGCCATGGAAGTGTCTTGATTTAGGAGAATATTGCCCAGACACTGAGGTCCTTTCCAGAGGAAGGGGAGAGAGATCCTCACTTCCACCATTCCTCCCCCTTTTTCAGTGACATTTATAGACTTCAAGGGGCCAGAATATCTATTTTCTTCCCCCAAAGTGGTTCAGATCTAGTAACTCCTCCCTTGATCCCTCATGGCTTGTGTTTTGCCAGAGTCTTGCCCAGCCTGGCATGCTCTTTATTCCCTCAATTTCTAGCTAGTGTTTCTCAAGCCTAAGACAAGCAAAGCACAGAGGAGCTGTCAGAGCTCAGGGATGCAACAATCCCAAGCCACAGGCAGCACAGGAAAAAAACCTAAGCCATGTGGAATTCTGAGTGGATAAACTCCCAAGATATGTGAATTTGACCTCAGAAAAAAAAAAAAAAGGAACAACAGCCCAGCAAGAGTGAGGAGATACTGGAGAGAGAGCAAGCAGCAAGCAAAGCTTGTTTACACCCTCCTACCAGCCTTTATTTCCCTGCCTGCCCACCTTGTTCCCAAGCAGCATGGGAGGACCACAAGAAGTCACTGCTCAGCACCAGGACAAGTAGCTTTATTTGCTTCCCAGGAGGAGGTCCATGAGCAGAGAGAGCAGTTGTGTTAGCATTCAAAAATGATCTTCATGTAGGCCACAATCACATCGGCAAGCATCACGATGACCAGAAAGCAGAGGAACAAAGTTTTAGTGGGGTCTTGCTCTGCTGCTCCTGCTTGGCTCTGCCAAGTTCCCACCACAGTCTGTGGCTCTGCTTCCACTCCAGTTTCCTCAGCTCTCTCACAAGGTGCTGCCTGAATCCTCTCCTCCATTCGCCTTTTCCTGTAGGATTGCTCCCCCCCCTCCATTCGCCTTTTCCTGCAGGATTGCTCCCTCTCCTCCATTCGCCTTATCCCGCAGGATTGTTCCCTCTCCTCCATTCGCCTTTTCCTGCAGGATTGCTCCCTCTCCTCCATTGGCCTTTTCCTGCTGGATTGCTCCCTCTCCTCCATTGGCCTTTTCCTGCTGGATTGCTCCCTCTCCTCCATTGGCCTTTTCCTGCTGGATTGCCTCCTCTCCTCAGTTGGTTTTTCCCCGCAGGGTTGCTTCCTCTCCTCAATTGGCCTTTCCCCGCAGGGTTGCTTCCTCTCCTCCCTTGGCCTTTCCCCGCAGGGTTGCTTCCTCTCCTCAATTGGCCTTTTCCTGCAGGAAAAGAAGTTGTTTCAGGTAAGCTAAATTCTCACTGGTGACCTTCGAAGCATCATCTTTCTCTTTTAGACATAAAAACCCAGCAGCAAGAGACAGAAATCTTGCAATTAGGGCAAGGAAAAGAAATGAAACGAATGCCACAAAGATTCTAAACTAATCATCTTTGGAGAGAAAGCCAAATATCAGCTTTGTGCAGCTGGCACACAGGAGGAGGGATAAGCCCAATGCTGCTCAGCTCTCCTGCTGGATACCTCTTGTACCTCAGGAAAGAGGTTTGGGATACAGCCATTGAGAGAGAGCTGTAGCATAGAATCCATACTAAGAGCAGCTCTGGGGCATGCTGCTGTAGAATTGAGAGCAAAGCAGCACCAAAAGCCCAATTTTGGTTAGTTTGGGGTTGTTTTTTTTTTAGCCTCTAGCTACAGGTCAGGACCTCTTTTGATTCATCTATTCCCATGTAAGAACAAAAACCCCAAGCCACACACCAATTCCAGCAGAGCAGGAGGAACTTCCCAGGCTTCCCTCTTCTCACCCATGCAAAACTCAGAAGAATGGGAGTGTATTTCGTTTTACAAAGGTGTCAAAAGGAGCTGGAAGCTGAAAGAGACTCCAAGGAGTCTATGGAGCCTCCTCTGCTTTCAGGATCTAAGCAGGAAAGAGGCCCACCCACACCTAGAGCCTGCCGGAAGCTCACTCAGTGAAGGAATTGCCTCCCTTGCTCCTCCTCCCAATGACTCTCTCACTTTAAGGCCTTCCTGGAAGAGGTTTGTGGAGCTGGAACAGGAAGGAAACGGGAAAGGGAAAGGGAAAGGAAACGGAAGGAAACGGAAGGAAACGGAAAGAAAGGAAACGGAAAGAAAGGAAACGGAAAGAAAGGAAACGGAAAGAAAGGAGGTAGTGTTTTCTCTTGGCTCCCCATGGCAGGTACCAGTGCCCTGCCTGTAGCACACACAGCTCTCCTCTGCCATCCACTGTGCTGATGCTTGCAGGGTGGGAGTTGGGATGGGGAGTGAGGTCAAGGGAAAAAGGGAGTGAGGTGAAGAGCAAAAGAGGAGTGATGTCGAGCAAAAAGTGAGTTAAGTGCACAGTACCTCGTTCCTCTGCGAGGTGAAGGCTCAGCACGGGATGTTTCCCCTTGGTCATTGCTGTCAGTTCCACTCATCTAGTAAAAGAAAAGCAAGTATGGCAAAAGATTCCATGAGCTTTAGTGCATAACATTTCCATTTCAATGAGCTAAATGCATAAGGTTTCCATTTGTAGCCAGCAAAGGTACCAAAGCAGCTGGAGATGACCAGAGCAAAGCCACCCTGCTTTCCAAGGGGAGGATGCTTTTTCTCCTGAGGTCCTGGTGTTACCAGGACAAGACTCATAGGAAGAATAAAAGCATGTCAGTGAGGAGAAGAGTCTCACAGGGATGGTGCCCAGCTATCAACAACCATGTTACTACTTGATGGGAAGTGATTTCATGACTGGTAGTTCCATCCTTGTCATCTGAAGTGGATTGTTCTTCTGCACATAGCAAAAGAAAACCCCAAAATGTTGGGAAGTACTTAAAACCACCAAGAGAGGAGGTTAAAATAAAAGCTGGTTGCTTGCAGTCTGCTCTACCATGGATGCCTCTGGAATATGAATCCAGGAGAGCATTGTGCTCTGAAAAAAAAAAGCAAAGATCTACTACTTGAAACTGATTTATTGCACAAGCCAATGAGTAATGCACAATAAACAGTGTTTTGCCTCTGGAGACATCATCTGCATGCAAGGAAAACAGCACCCTGGGAAGTTAATGCTAGAAAGCCACTGAGAGACACAAATCTTGTGCCAAAGAAGCTGCTGCCCATGCCCTGCAAAGCTTTAGCATCAGGACACAGGCCCAGGTTCATTTTCTAGGGCTGAAGCCTAAAGATTGTACTTCTCCTTTAGCATTACAGGTGGAAGTGCTTGGGCAAAAAGATGCCCTCAGAATCCTCTTTTTTTGAGGTGATCCCTGGCTGAACTTGAAATGCTAAGTGGAATTGATCCTGCAATGACATTCAAAAGCTCTCCCAAAGAGTCTCTTCAAAAGGGAGCTGCTATCTTCTTGAAGATAACCATCTCCTAAGTTCCAGCTCTGCTGAGAAGGAAGTGGAATGCCTGGAGGGGAACATCTGGCTTCCCTGCCAGAATTCCTTGGGTATGAGCAAGTTCTTTTGCTCAGAGGTGACTCAGGATCCTTACACACACTGCACTGTGAAGTGCTGGTTAGAGCAATTCAGATCAGATGGAAGATTTCTAAGCTCGTGGGATCATTTGGATGGAGCACAGGTCTGAGGATGATAGCTTGGAAGTGTTTTGTAGGCAGAGGAAGGTGACTCTTGGCAAGTTAACAATGGCAACATACCCTGTTCCTGCAAACAGCCTGGAGAGGACCCTGGGGACTGCTGCCAGCTGAGCTCTCTCCTTCCAGCATTGCCTCAACCTCAAGAGATTCCTCCTGTTCCCAGTTCAAGACATGCTCATTAATACAGGCACAGCATGAAAACTTCTCCTCATGCATTACCCCAAAGGCCTGGATGCCACACACACACCTCAGGCCAACTTCTTGTGACTTATTTCCCCACCAGTGACAAGTCCACTCCCACAGTTCCAGTGTCAAGTGATCAAAATTTAGGTCAGGAGAAGCCTGAAATCATTTCCATTCCATCAGTAAGCCTCAAGAGAGCTTGCACCTCCTCACCAGGTACCTGAGAGGGATTCTTAAGCAGCAATTATTATCCTTTTCAATTTAAATCCTTAATCCATTGTGAGCTGGCCCATCCTAAAGTGGCACCAACTTGCATTTCTCTTTGCACAATTCATTCTTAGGATCATATGGATCAAAAGCTATTAGATGGTTCAAAGTAAATGTGGTGGGAGCATCATCCCTGGCAGTGTTGCTGCTCTAGTGGGAAGTGTCCCTGCCTATGGTAAGGAGTTAGGAATAGATGAGCTTTAAGGTCCTTTCCAACCCTGACAGTTGTAGGATTATAAAGCAATGGACTACAAGTGATCTACTGAATGTTAACTGAACCTAGCTCCCTTTAAGAGTCAGAATTAGGATGGAATCCTAATCCAAGCTCACTCCTAGCTGTAGGACTTGCTAGATGCAGAGACATGGCAAAAATCAACGTGTGACAAGGACAGATACTTTCCTCTACATTGACGTCAACCTGGCTGCAGTCTCCAAGGTGGACGAGAACGCGGAGGTGATTCTCAGGCAGTTCTAGCTGTGAAGAGGAGAAGCAAAACCCAGAGTAAACACCAAGGAAAGACTTTCAGCACAAAGGTCTATATATTTTCCAATGGCATAAATAACAGAAGTCTTTAAGGGAAGCAACAAAGTGCCACAAAACCCTCAATTCCTCTGACAAAGGCAAGCTGAAGCAAGTGGAAGTCAGGCCACCCCCTAAGGATGCTCTAATTTACTGATTGGAGGTAATTGCTGCATTTGTCATCAGCTAATAGAAAGAGCACTCAGTTTATATCAACTTGCCATTTCCTTCATTTAGCTGCAGATCCATAAAATATTCATGCTTTAGCAGATGACTTACTTCAGTAGAGCCAGAGGCAGAACGAGCTGTCATTTGGAAGCCTTTTCTTTCAGAGGTTGCTCCACTATTCTTGTCTAAAGGAGGAGAAAGGGAAGGGGGGAAAAAAAGGCCTTAAAATACAAGCAGATTAGCCTGAACTATCTACATCAAGCTGCTTAATTTAACCCTTGAATAAAAAGCTACAGTTGAGGTCATCTTCACAAACCACATTGCTTCATTCTCCTCTCCTGCATTCCCCAGCTGCTTACAGATGTGCTTTCACCCCAGTGCATGGGTGACATGGTTTGCCATCAAGCAAGCAGCATCCAGGCAGGCATCTCCCTACCATGCTCCCAGAAACACAGCCCAGAGGGACAGCAAAAACAACCAAACTCATTCCAGTCTCAAAGCTACCTAAGTGATGAAGAACTCCTTCACTATCAATCCAGGCTGGGGATGAGATGATGGAGAGCAGCCCTGCAGAAAAGGCCTTGGGGTGCTGGTGGCTGAGAAGCTGGCCATGAGCAAACAGTGCACGCTGGCAGCCCAGAAGCACAATGGCATCCTGGGCTGCAGCAAGAGAAGNCTCTTCGGGGATCTCCCAGCAAGAAGTGGTGCCTTGTCCCTTCCCCAGCCCCACAGCTCAAGCCAGCAGCACTAAATCATCTTCTCCTTGAGATCCTTTGCAATCAGCACACAAAGAAGCTGTGTTTGAAGCAGCTCTGCTTTTGTTATGACAGCTGCTCTCCTGTCAGATCAGACCCAGGCACAGCTGTTGGCTCAGCCTTTGGTTAGCTTTTTGTTTCTTCCCCAAACATGTCCAAACTGCTCAGGATTTGGGAACTTTCTTGTTTTCAACAGCAACAGAAATTACCCCAGCCAGCTAATTGCTTCAGCAAAGCTGGATAGTCATTAGAGCCTCAAGAAGAAATGGGAAGTTTCTCTTCATCTTGCAAAAGAACTTCAAAGGATATTACAAAGGGAAGGTGGGGGCAAAACAGCTTTTAGTGCTAAGGAAGTCCCCAAAAGCCTTTTTGAGATGAAAATACAGAATGTCCTACTCAAGTAAAAACAAAAGAGTCCAAATCCCTTCCAGCTCAGAATATTCTAAGACCTCTGAAATTGTCCCCACACTTCATTTTCTCTTGATTCCATCTCCTTTATCTAGTCCTCCAGAGCACTGCTGCATCAGGATTTGAGTTTTAGTTTGTTTTCATAGCCTTCATTTAGTTTATCCTTTCAGTGCTGGAGATATTACACCCAGTTCTGTCTGAAAGAGGCTTACACATATAGATTAAGGACAGAGAAGTGAAATGTTACCTATCTAAAAGGGAGATTGCCTGTGTTTATTTGACATATCAAAAGAAAAAGCAGGGAAAGGACACCTCAAGTCCACAAATCCAAGCTTTGTTGAGGCTGCCTGACTAGCAGAGGTTCTTTGCAGCACATCTCCATATATATTAGCCAGGCTAAATGAATCCTTGCCAGCAGAGGAATATTGGCCATGACTACATGCAACAGCTGCTCCTTCACACATTGCTCTCTGGTGACCTGATTGTGTGAGGCTAGCATTTGCCATCCCAGCTCAGGCTGGGGAATAAAACTCAACCAACCTCCAGAGATGAGATCTTGTTTGTTGGAAGGAGTGAAACTGCCTCAAGCCACATCTCATTTGCTTTCCCTTAACAGAGGCAGAGGCTTGCAATCTGCTCTTTAATGCCTTGCTAGATTGGTTTCTGGAGCAATATTCTTTCCTCCTTCTCCACTAATAGGTAAAGCAACGGCAAATAATGAAATGAAATCACCTCAGTGACATTCACACAGTCTCTGTTGCTAGTTCTCTGGGCCACAGATAGGTGACTTGTCTCACAGGACACAAAATCCAAGCCATAGGTATAGATAAGCATCACTAGCAAATAGTCAGATGAAAAGTGGTTTGGAAAGATGAGGTTTTGTACAGGGACTCCTCAGCATCAGCACTCCATCAGGGCCTCACCAAATATTGGCTCTTTCCCCACTGAATGTCTCAGCAGCTCCTAAGAGTGGATCAGGAGGAAGTTCTCAGGAGCAGCCCAGGAGAAGCTGGTGATTTCTGTTCAGCTCCTGCCATCAGTGCAGGGACCTCCAGTTATAACTGACAGGCAAAACAGGGGAGGAAAGAAGTGACAAGAGCACTGCCCCATCCCAGATCATGGTGGGAACAGGCCATGGAGAGTCCAGAAGGTCATATCCCAGCCCATATTTGCTATGTTTACCTTCACATTTCATTTCTCTCTAGTGAGACTGAAGAAAAATAGAGACCATAGAAGAGTTTGGGTTAGAAGGCACATTTCGAGGTCATTAGTGCAGGCAGCAGGGACATCTGCAACCAGAGCAGGATGCTCACAGCCCCAAATAACCTGACCTGGGATGGTTCCAGGGATGGGACATCTCCCACCTCTCTGGGCAACCTGGGCCAGGCTCTCACCACCCTCAATGTAAAGAATATCTTCCTTCTATCCAGTCTAAATGTCCCTCTTTTAGTTTTAAACCATCACCCCTAGTCCAGTCACAACAGGTCCTGTCAAAAATCTGTTCCCATACTACTTCTAGGCTCCTTTAAGTACTGAAAGGCTGCACTAAGGTCTCCCTGGAGCCTTCTCCAGGCTGCACAACCCCAACAACTCTCAGCCTGTCCTCACAGCAGAGAGCTTCCAGCCCTCAAGATCATTTTTGTGGCCTCCTCTGGCCCCACTCCAACAAATCACCTAAGATAGTACACGACTTCCCCAAGAAGCTCTGTCCCATTGCTCTCATTCTTTCACAAACCACTCCAACCTTGCCAAGCTCAACCACACAAGCACTCCCTAGAAAGACAACTTCAGCTCCAGGTGCTCACAAGTTTGCCCTGAGCAGCAAGCAAAGTCCATGACCACCACCACCACCACAGCTCTGACAGCACCCAGACCTCAGCTGTGCCCAAGCCCAGCTGGCAGGTTGGGACCTCTACCCCTAAATTGCAGTGTTTCAGAGGAACCACTTACTTTTACTCATGGTCAGCAGGAGTCCTGAGGGCTGCTTGAGGCCCTGAAACACCTCTGAGCCCCTTTCCTGGCTGCTAGGAGCAACTCTTCTGAGGTCAGAAGTCCCCACGGCAACTAGCAGTGAAGGGAAGCAGAGGGAAATGGCACTGGGATGCAGAAAATCCTTCTCCTGGAAGGGCAAAAGTGAGTGTCATCAGCATCACATGAGGTTTAAAGTAAGTTACAACTCATACCATTTAAACAAGTTTATCTGACAGAAAGCTTTTAGGGGAGGAGAATTGGGAAGAGGAACAAACCCAATGACTTGCAGGGGAAGGCCAAGGTGATGTATCAGTGGTGCCAAAGGGCAATGGGCACAAACTGGAAGCCAGCAGGTTCCATGGGAGCAGGAGGAGCAAGTTGTTTGTTGTGAGGGTGCAGAGCCCTGGCCCAGGCTGCCCAGAGAGCTTGGGGAGTGTCCTTGTGTGTAGAGACTGCAAGGGCACCTGGAGGTGATGCTGGGCAAGCTGCTGTGGCAGTGCGGTTGGACTGGATGATCCCCAGAGATCCCTTGCCACCTCTACTAGCGTGTCCCTGGCCTCCCGCACCCTTCCAGCTCGGTCACAGACACCGAGCACCTCGGCCCTACCCAAAACAAAAGCAGCAGAGCCGCGGCCATACCTCCAAAGCTCAGCGCTCACCTTATCTCCGCAAAAAGTTCACCCTTGGAGGGAACCGTGACCCCGACGTGATTCGAACACGCAACCTTNTGCTTCTAAGGACCTGCCTCTAACGGGCTGCCTCTAACGGGCTGCCTCTAACGGGCTGCCTCTAACGGGCTGCCTCTAACGGGCTGCCTCTAACGGGCTGCCTCTAACGGGCTGCGCATGCGTGACTTCAATTCACCTAAATGTGTCCCCGATTGGTGCAAGCAGGCAGCCCCACGCAAGCTGCCGCCGGGACTCCCGGGCCCGGGGCTCTCCGCGGCCCAGGCCTGGTAGTGGCGGAGCTGCCTAACGGCTTTGAAGCCTCCCGCCCCGCCCCGGGCTGTACCACTCCGCGCCCGCAGAGGTGCTGCTCCTCGGCACCTGCCGAGCCCCTTCCAGCCCCGGTTTGTGTCACAGCGCAGGGGGGGCTTGCTGCCCCAGCCCCGTGAGCATCCCCTCAATGTGCAGCTGTGAAAGTACAAGCGATGTGACTCCGCTTCTGAGTGTCCCCTCTGTTTGTAGCGAGAGGATCGGGGAACCATCCCAACAGCTGCTGTATTAACCACTGCTGGAGCTGCTGCTCTGCTTCTACTGCAGCTTCTGGACACTGTGAAGATTCAGTTGGATATCATCCATCTTCATCTTGCCTAGGCCATGCTTTTGCCAAAAATGTTGGACCAGATGATCCTAGAGGTTGGAAGGGACATTTGAAGCTCACTTACTCCAACCCCCGTGCACTCAGCAGGGACATTGCAACTAGAGCAGGTTGCTCACAGCCCCAAACAACCTAAACTGGGATGGATCCAGGGATGAGACATCTCCCACCTCTCTGAGCAACCTGGGACAGGCTCTCACCACCCTCAATGTAAAAAATATCTTCCTTCTTTCTAGTCTAAATCTCCCTCTTTTAATTTAAACCCATCACCCCTTGTCCTGTGCCAACAGGTCCTGCTAAGAAGTCTGTCCTGATCTTTCTTTTCATCCCCATCTTTTCACAGACACCCTTTTAAGTACTAGAAGGCTGCAATAAGCTCTCCCTAATGCCTGAGGACACTTCCAATCTGGAATTCCATGCTTCTATGATTCTGCTTTGCACTTGCACTGTGCACTTGTAAATAATCAACCTTGCAGCGTGGCTTTAGCTGCTTGGTGGGAAGAGAGCAGGGTGAGGGAATTCCTTATCCCAATCCCACCAAACCCACCTCCCCTTCTGCTCCCACCCTGGCTCAGGACCCCAACAAGCACCTAGGAAATAAAACCCATCTCTCAGAAAGTATCACAAAGGCAGTTTATTCCAGCAGCTGCCATAGCTGCTTCCCTGCGTGCTCCTACAGTTGGGCTAGGAAAGTGCTTGCTCCAAGTGCAGAAAGAGAGAGAGGGACAAGAGCCCAGTGCCAGTCCCCAGGATTGCCCAGCAGGAGACAGATCAAGAAGTGAGTCTCTGGGTGCAAATTGCAGTCAGGAGATACATCTTTCATTTAGAGTAAAATCTTGTAAGCTAGACACCTTCCAGCAGAAGCTGTCAGGCTCTGTGGAGTCACAGCTCCAGGATACCTGGCAAGCAGTAAAAGGGAACAGTCTCCATCATCTCTGCTGGGCAGAGCTTTGCTGATCCCTTCTCACGCTGCTCCCTGAGGATGTGGTGTTGCTTGGGATGCTCCTGCATCTCCCAGGAGCTGTTTGTAGCCCTGAGAAGGGCAGGGAACAGCTGGAGAAATGTCCCCCATGGGCTGGATGCTGCTTGCAGGGCTGCCAGGAAGGGGGAAACATCCTGGGAGTTGTTAGAAAACCTCCAGGAAAAGGATGCTCTGCCCAGCTCCCTTCCCTCTTGCTGAATGACTGGGCCAGCCATGCTCATTAGCATGTTGCCAGCTAATTACTCAGACAAATGTGGTTTTTCCATCTGACTTCCAAAGCCTGCAAGTCTTCCTGGTATCCCAGGAATGAAAGGCATTGTTGTGGAGCTGATTTATGCTTTAAGCACCACTATACTCTTACCCTCCTTGATCATATAGCCAAGCACTGGTCATTTGTAGTACTAGGCCTTTGGAAGAACCAGCCTAAAAAAGGAGGAAGCTCATTAGATACCAGAAAAAAACCCTGATCTCTAAATGGCTAGAAAACCCATACTCTAAAAATGCTTATAAATATTTTCTCTAGCATAGGAAATACAACAAGAAGTCATCTGCTGGCTATGTAGCTTCATGCACTTATTTACAAATGCCACATTTCTTCTCTCTCAAGGTTCAGTCCTGTTTCAGGACACCTGAAGACATTCATTTCCCACCCAGCAAGCACCCAAGGCTTGACCTGGTCTTCTGTCTCTCCAAAGAAAAAGTCATTTACTGGTATCATGAAAACAGGCTAAAAATAGCTGGTTTCTATGGCTACTGGGGCTGGGAGACTCCTGAGGAACATGTCTGGGTAAGTCCCTTCCTGATGAAATCCAGACAGTGGGATAAAAGAAAAAGACAATAAAAAATGAAGAGGTTTAATGCTTTGATGCTGGTTGAAGAGGAGCTGCTGCAAGGACAGGGCAGTGCCTTGCCCTCTGCTTGCTCCTTGTGCACTTCAGCAAGGATTAAGACAGATTTATGGGGGGAGAAATTGGGTAAATTTATTGGATCGAGCAAAATCCCAAAGCAAACACTTAACTGGAAGCAAAGCTTTGTGGAGTCAGGGCTTGCTTAGCATGGAAAGCTCTGTGTGCCTGCTGGTTTGCTTGGGTTTGCATAGAGATGAGGCTGAGACACAAAAATGAGGAGAAACCTGCTCCAAGGCAAGCTTCTTTTTTGTCTAATTATTATGTTTGTAGACATCTCAGTGCAGACATCAGAGTGTCTCTCTGGATTGGTGCTGGAAGAAAAACACAGGTGGCTTCTAACCCATATCTTAGTGGGATGGTTGAACTTGAGCATCTTAGAGGTCTCTTCCAACCCTTAATGATTCCACTTGTAATAAACTCCAGAGCAGGGATTAATCCCCAGGGGTTGAAGACAGAGGTGAGCAGGGAAGACTGAGGCTGCCTGTGGAGTGCAGGATTTATCAGCTTCCTGGAGACATTGCCCTGCACAATTCCCTCCAGGGCTGGCTTGCAGGAGGCCAGGGGTCAGCACAGGAATGCTGAGCAGCTGGAAGAGAATCCTGCCTGGGCAACAGAGAGGAAGGATGCTCAGCATCTGGTCAGTCTGGAAAAGAAAAGAGAAAAGAAAAGGAAGGAGAGAGGAGAGAGGAGAGAGGAGAGAGGAGAGAGGAGANGAAGGAAGAGAAAGGAAGGAAAAGAAAGGAAAAGGAGGAACAAAAAGAAAGGAAAAGGAAGGAAGGAAATTAAAGGAAAAGGAAGGAAGGAAATTAAAGGAAAAGGAAGGAAATAAAAGGAAGGAAAAGAAAGGAAAAGGAGGAACAAAAAGAAAGGAAAAGGAAGGAAGGAAATTAAAGGAAAAGCAAGGAAGGAAAAGGAAGGAAAATTAAGGAAGGAAAAGGAAGCGGAAAGGAAGGAAGTAAAGGAAGGAAGGAAAAGGAAGGAAGGAAGAAAAAAAGGAAGGAAGGAAAGAGGAGGGAAGGAAGGAGTTAGTGTTTTCTCTTGGCTCCCCATGGCAGGTACCAGTGCCCTGCCTGTAGCACACACAGCTCTCCTCTGCCATCCACTGTGCTGATGCTTGCAGGGTGGGAGTTGTCTGTCTGTCCTGCTGGAGAACACTGGCATGACTCCCTGGGCCTTTCTCACATCTCTACCAAAACCTTGAGGAATGTGTTACAAAAGGAGAAAGAGAGTTCAAGCTGCAGCTTTCTGCTTTCCCCCCTGCCTGCCTTGCCTCCTCCAATTTGTGCCTGTGCCTTTCCAGCTGAGTGCACACACAGAGCTCTGCACACACTCCCCTGGCATCCCCACATCCCTGCCCAGCCCTGAGCCCCTGCACACATTCACACACACACACACACACACATGTTTTGGTCCCCACCCCAGCTATTGTCATGCAAATAAACATCTGGAGGCTCCCTCAGCTCCTAAGGAAGCCAATATTTACAAAGGAGCAATGCTGCCTGTCTTGGAAGGGAGCCTGAGGCAATGCTTTGTTTATTTTGATCATTAAAAGTGATTTTTTTTTTCCCTGACACTCCAGACTCTGACCCTTTGGAAGAGGCAGCTCCTCCTTTCAGCTAACTCCTTGTTTCAGCTGCTGTTACTTCTCCATCCTTAAGGCTGCTTGTCCTGTTTTGGGTATAAAACAATTGTGTTCAGTGGTTTTATTTTTTCAGCCAAAGCTTCTGTAATTAGCTGTGCTTTCTCTGAGCTAGCAGCATGTTTTCTCAGGCAAAAGCCTGCTTCTAGCAATGATAAAACTCAAAAGGTTTGGGGATTACAGCTGAGGGCTGGCATGCAAAGCAAGGTCACTGCTCTACCATGAAGGTGAGGTGAAGGGTAAAAGGATAAAGTGACCAACTAGCTATTCCATCCCATAAACATCCTATGCAGGATAAAAGTAAGGGGCAATTTCCTGCCTGTTCCCTTCTTTCTCATGGATGACCAGCATCTGAAGAGGACTCTGCCTGTTGTCTCTTCCATCCCAGAATCCAACTCCCCACTGGCTACAATCACCTGGATGGATAATTCCAGCTTATAGCTCATTGCTAGCAAGAGCAGGAAGATTTCTCTACTACAGCATCACTCTGATGCTGTCTCTTCCATCCCAAAATCCAGCTCCCCACTGGCTACAACCACCTGGATGGATAATTCCAGCTTATAGCTCATTGCTAGCAAGAGCAGGAAGATTTCTCTACTACAGCATCACTCTGATGCTGTCTCTTCCATCCCAAAATCCAGCTCCCCCCTGGCTACAATCACCTGGATGGATAATTCCAGCTTATAGCTCATTGCTAGCAAGAGCAGGAAGATTTCTCTACTACAGCATCACTCTGATGCTGTCTCTTCCATCCCAAAATCCAGCTCCCCACTGGCTATAACCACCTAGATGGATAATTCCAGCTTATAGCTCATTGCTAGCAAGAGCAGGAAGATTTCTCTACTACAGCATCACTCTGATGTGGAGAAGCACAAGTGGGAATGGAAAAGCCAGAGGCAGGGTGTCTGAACTTGGGAGGGCAGAGGGAATCCCCCAAAATAAGCCAAGTCTTGCTTACTAAAAATGCCAAGGGGTTTGTGCAAACATGAGGGAGAGAGACAGGGAGGGAGTGTTTGTGCTGTGACAAGAGCTGTCAACTTCCCAGCCTTTGCTGTCTCAGAAGCATTCAAATGCTCTGCTAAAATCCTTTTGAAATGCTGCCACTAGAAAGAGAGAAAATAAAACACCCCCCAAAAAACCAACTCCTTTGCTTTTGGCCACTGCAAATCTGTCAGTGGAAGAGCAGGTCTGCTACAGCAAAGGAGCAGGATGGAGCCTGGTGGGAAACAATGTGGAGATGAAAGGTCCTTCAGCTATCAATCTAGAGGTCAAGTCATTAGGACAAGGGAATCAAAAAGCACCACAAGCCATTTACAAACACAATAGAGGTCAGTCCAGCAGCAAAGCATTTTGCTCTGAGCTGTGGTGGAGAACATATTGCTGCTTGGAGAGCTCCATCCATCCATCCATCCATCCATCCACCCACCCAAGGATGTGGGAAGTTCTCCTTTCAAAGAACTGCAGCTCAAGTGCTTCCACAGTCACACTGAGCTTGGTTCAGCTGTTGTGTTTCCAAATGCACATGTTCTGGGGGTGGCTGAGTGTCTGCCTGTCTCAGCTACACTCAGGGAACTCCTCATTGGAGATGGGGGAATATTCCAGAGAGAGGGAAAACCTGAGCAGGCACAGAGCTGCCACACACACACACACAGAGAGAGACACACGTGGTGTCTGCAGTGTGTGCATGGCATGAATAAAGCATGTGCAGTGTGTACAGTGGGAATACTGCACCAGGAGCAGGGTCTGGTGCCTCCAAAATGCTCTGGTGTGCTGCAGCAGGGCCAGGCAGGCACAGAGGCATTGAGTTTTGGGGCCTCTCATTACAAGAAGGACCCAAAGAAGGGCAAGGAGGGTAGGGAAGGGTCTAGAGCACAAGTGTGGTAAGGAGCAGCTGAGAGAACTGGGGTTGCTTAGTGTGGAGAAGAGGAGGCTCAGGGGAGACCTTAGCTCTCTCTGCAACTCCCTGACAGGAGCTTGGAGTGAGATGAGGGTTGGTCTCTTCTCTAGGGTAAACAGTGAGAGGACAAGAGGAAATGGTTTCAAATTGCACCAGGGGATGTTTAGATTAGATATAAGGAAAAATTTCTTCCCTGAAAGGTTGTTCAGTCTTAGCCCAGGCTGCCCAGGGAGGTGCTGGACTCACCATCCCTGCAGGGGGTTAAGAAACATCAAGATGCTCTCCTTAGGGCCATGGCTTAGTGGCATGAGGGTGATAGGGATGGTTGGATTTGATGAGATACCTTAGAGGTCTCTTCCAACCTTCATGATTCTGTGAGAATGGCTTCTTAGAGTCACAGACACTTGCTTGGGACAGAACTTGGTAAAAAAGCAAGCCCCACACCAGCTTGGCTTTTATCTTCAGCCAATTGTGCAGCAAGCAGGACAACTTACCAGCCAAGGACCAGCCTCTCTGCCACTGTCATTGCAGGAAGGACACAGGACTGGCTTTTGTTGAGACTTACTGGAGTAAGGGCAGGTCAGACTGCTCAGGAGGCAAGTCTGTACCCTGCTGGGATGCAGGGTCCTTCTGACACTGGCTGGTCAGATGCCAAGTGCTCAGCACCCAGCAGGGCTGTGTGTCTGGCCAGAGCTGCTGCAGCACCTGGATAACATCCATAGCATCTGCTCCTGCCTCTCAGCAAGGTCATTTCTGTGCTTCAGCTCTCTCTCCTCACCACACAAGTATCTGGGAAGAGGGAGGGGAGAGAAAAGGAGAGAAGCTGCAGGAGAAGTGTGTTAGAGCAGATGAAGCAGCTCCCCCCACGCTCTCCCCAGCTCGCTGCTGCTCTCCAGGAGCTAAACCATTGCTCAGCCCCAGCTTCCCTCCCCTTGCCAAGCACCATCCCAGGCCAAGTAGCCCCCCTGGGACACCCCGAGACAGTGCTGGCAGGGGGTGATGCCCAGGAGAGGAGAGGTGAGGAGGAGCAGTCCCAGCATACCAATAGGAAGGGGTCAGGGTCCTGAGGCACACACCAGAGTCTGCTCCTCACACTGCTGTCTCCTGCTCTGCACTGGCCTCTTCTTTCTTCCTCTTCATGTTGCAGAAGCCGTGGAGCCCACAGAAGCAAGCAAAGGTGAACTGGGGCATCACCTGGAGCAGGAGAGGCTTGGGAGCAACCCTGGGAGGAGACCTGGATGGGGACAAGGTAGAGGAGTCAGGGCAGCTCCTGCAGATGCACAGGGATGCATGGGTAGGATGGAAGGTAGAGGATTACCCTGCACCAGTGCACATCTTCCTTCCCTCTCCTTCCCTGCATCCAAAATCCTCAGTCACACACTCCCTAATTCCCCACACAGCAAAAGAGGAGAAGATTAACTCCCTCCCTCACCTCTCCAGCCCCTCTCTTCAAAAGCAGTGAGCAATCAGGACAGCTTGTAGCCCTTAATGCATTCTTGGAAGGGCTGGAAGATGAGGTTCCCCTCCCCAAGCACCCCCAGGTACAGCACAATGGGGCACAGCTGAGAGCCAAGTTCAGTGGCTTTGTGTCAGCTTGCAAGGGAGAAAATGAAGCCCCAAAGCACAACCTCCACCCTGGCCCAGCAGCTGCAAAGTGTCATTATGTAAATGAATGCTGGGGGGTTCCTAATAAATAACAAATAACCACAGAAATATTATCTCTCTGGTCTCTGCTGAGCCCCAATCTGGGGCTAAATGATAGCAGTTGCTCTGTCACCCAATGACCTTTCCCCAGCAGAGAAGGAGAAGGAGGAGGAGGAGGATGGGGAAAAGGAGAGGAGAAGAGCTGTGGGGGTGAGATGAAAACAGATTGAATGGAACAAACCTGATAAGGATAGAAAGTGATACTCAGCCCAGCAAAGGTAGAGCAGTTACAACAAGCAGGAAAGCAATGAAGAGAGAGCAAGAGCAGGAGCAAGAATGCAAGCGCAAGCAAGAGCGCGAGCTAGAGCAAGAGCATGAGCAAGAGTACAAGCAAGAGTGCAAGAACGCGAGCAGGAGCAGGAACAAGAATGCAAGTGCAAGCACGAGCAAGGGCGTGAGCAAGAGCTCAAGAATGCAAGTGCAAGTGCGAGCAAGAGCGCGAGCAAGTAGGTGAGCAAGAGCAGGAGCGCAAGCGCAAGCAAGAGCGCGAGCAAGAGCATGAGAGCAAGAACGCGAGCAAGAGCGTGAGAGCAAGAGCACAAGCAAGTGGGTGAGCAAGAGCAGGAGTGCGAGCAAGAGCAGGAGCAAGAGTGCGAGAGCAAGAGCAAGAGTGTGAGCAGGAGCGCAAACAAGTGGGCAAGCAAGAGCAAGAACGCAAGCAAGAGCATGAGAGCAAGAGCGCAAGCAAGTGGGTGAGCAAGAGCAGGAGTGCGAGCAAGAGCAGGACCAAGAGCAAGAGTGCGAGCAGGAGCGCGAGCAAGAGTGCGAGCAGGAGCGCGAGCAAGTGGGTGAGCAAGAGCAGGAGCACGAGCAAGAGTGCAAGCAAGAGTGCGAGAGCAAGAGTGCGAGAGCAAGCGGATGAGCAAGAGCAAGAGCGCGAGCAAGAGCATGAGAGCAAGAGCGCAAGCAAGTGGGTGAGCAAGAGCAGGAGCACGAGCAAGAGTGCAAGCAAGAGTGTGAGAGCAAGAGTGTGAGCAAGCGGGCGAGCAAGAGCAGGAGCGCGAGCAAGAGCATGAGAGCAAGAGCGTGAGCTAGTGGGCGAGCAAGAGCAAGAGTGCGAGCAGGAGCGCGAGCAAGAGTGTGAGCAAGAGTGCGAGCAGGAGTGTGAGCAAGAGCAAGAGCAGGAGCGTGAGCAAGAGTGTGAGCAAGAGCAAGAGCAGGAGCATGAGCAAGTGGGCAAGCAAGAGCGCAAGAGCAAGAGTGCGAGCAAGCAGGCGAGCAAGAGCAGGAGCGCAAGCAAGAGTGCGAGAGCAAGAACACGAGCAAGAGTGCAAGCAAGAGCAAGGGGGCAAGCAAGAGCACAGGCAAGAGCAAGAGTGCGAGCAAGAGCGCGAGAGCAGGAGAGCGAGCAAGAGCGCGAGTTGCGCATGAGCACAAGCACGAGCAAGAACAAGAGCAAGAGTGTGAGTTGAGCAAGAGCAAGAGCATGAGCAAGAGCGCGAGCAAGAGTGCGAGCAAGAGCAGCCTGCCTTGCCCTCAGCAAACTTCTCCCTTTATACTCAGCATGATGTTCTGGTTTGGGATACACCTGGAGCCACCTCAGCTCAGCTGAGGATTCTGTCCCAGCAAAGCTCATCGTCACCACCACGACTGTGCCATTCTCCAGCTGTGCAGAGGGCAGAGGAACCCCAACACCCCCAGCATGGTCCCCACAGAGCCTCAAGCCAGCACTTGTTCCCTGTCAGCACCAGCATGGCCAGGGAACATCTCAGGGCCTCAGTTTACCCATCAGGGAGCTGAGTGTGATGCTCAAGCTGTCTGAGAACCAAGTGGCAATCTCAGTGGAGGAGGTTCGGTCACCTCCTGAAGCTCACTACCTCAAGCAAAAAGTGACCCCCTCCCACTGAAAGGCTGAGGGACCCCAACCCTACCCACAGCCCTGGCAGAGTTTGGAGCAGCTCTAACTTACAGCAGGGACAGCTAGGAGAAAATTAACCACAGGGAAGAAAGCCAAAGCAGGGAGGGCTCATGCTCCTCCATCTCAACCCATCTCTAGCCATCGTGATGTTGCAGGAGGTGATGCCACATCCCTGCCCTCCCCTCATTCCCTCTTTCCAAGGGGCCCAGCTGCAGCACAAAGCAAGAGGCATCCCATTTAATTCACTTCTGCACTGCTTCCCCCACCACCACCCCCTCCTCATTCCCCAGCCATCTGGGTACCTGCCTAGGAGCTCCCAAATTAAATCAGGCTACCTCTGGAGCTCCCACATAATGACACCAAGCTCATTAATGAGCCTCCTGTGCTGAATGGCTTCTCAGCAGAGGGGCAGAGCTCCACAGCTCTCTTTGTGCTGCTGCTTTTTGTTACCAGCCTGAGAATGGGATTTGGGAAGGGCCAGGCTGCTGTTGGA
>VWZO01015118.1:81073-111073 GCA_013396975.1 Bucco capensis
TAACTTCAGCGACAAGAAGAAGGGAGGAGAAGCCTTTGGGAGCCAGCAGCCTACTTTGGCACACTGGGAGTGATGCAGAAGCAGATTTGGGCTAACACCTTCCTCATAGAGCAGGTCTCCCACCCAGCACCATCATCTCCCCACACTAACCAAGGCAAACACTGCCCCAGACCTCCCAGGCAGCCTTGGTTGAGCAGCTCTTGGTCCCCATGGGTGCCCATTCCCATCCTGCCTGTCCCTCCACCTGCTTGCAGACACAAAGCCAAGCCCTGAGAGCCTGGGGGGTCCTGCTGGGACCCAGCCTGCCTCCCTTAGGGAGCTATTGATCTATTTTAGAGGAGCTTGTAACGTGGAGGCTTTGCAGGCTGACCCTCTGCCTCCCATTCAAGGGAGCAGACAATGATGAATGAGGCCCAGAGAATGGAGGCAGCCCAGCTGAGCTGATGCTCCTGTTCCTCCTGAGAAAGGTAGCAAAAAGAATCCTGAAGGAGCAAGGAATAATGGAACAGAAACAAATGAAGTGGCTGGGGCAGTGAGGATTGCAGCCCTCACTGGATTTGCTTCACAGAGCTTGTGCTGCCCTTTTCTATTCAGGAGAGAGAAGATCCTCAGGATGAAACCCAGAGGAAGTGCAAGGAGCATTAAAAATGTAAAGCTGGAGAATTCTCTTTAGTCAACTGCCTAACCCCAGGCTGTGTTTGTCACTGTCAGAGTGATGAATTTGGAGCTGTCTGGAATCAGCATGCTCGCTTTAATAATGTCATTTGCCCTCAGCCCTGGCAAAAAAATGTCTTTCTGAAGCAGCTGGACAGAGTCTGCTCCTTAGTCCAGCAATTATCCATGGCCCTGGGCAGCTTTCAGCAGCTTCAGGAGGGATCCTGGGCAAGGAGAGCCAGGGATGGAGGCAGGGATGGATGCAGGGATGGATCAGCCCAGCCTTTAGCTGCCAGGTGACTCCAGTGGCTACCAGAAGTGTGGAAATGATGCTCAGGCAGCAGGAGCTTTCATTTCTGGCTGATTTTTGTGCTTCATCTTTTCTATTTCTGAGAAAGGCTGTCGAATTAACTTTTAGCTCCTCGGTTGGATCAAAACAAGCTGAAGTTTTGCATTTGAAGCCCTGAATTTCAGAGCTCCTCTTGCCGCCAGCGTGGCTGCTTGCTGGGTTTATTTTTCCTGGGAAATGAGACCATTTGCAATGGAAATCGCTCCCATGGTTTTGCAGGGAACCAAAAGGAATTAAATCATTTCTAATGAAGTGGAGGAAAGTTCCCAGAAATTGCATGTCATTTGCCTTTCCTGCTAGCTGAGTCTGTGCCCCTCTAGAGAGAAGAAGTTCACGAGTGACTGATGGATTTTTCAGGAGTGGCTTGTCAGTACAAGAAAGACCTGGATCTGTTGGAGCTGGGCACAGCAATGATGGGAGGGTGGAAGCTCTCTGCTGAGAGAGTTGGGATTGTTCAGTCTGGAGAAGAAAAGGCTCCAAGGAGACCTTAGTGCACCTTTTCAGTACTTAAAGGAGCCTAGAAGAAAGCTGGGGACAGACTTTTTAGCAAGGCCTGTTGGGACAGGACAAGAGGTGATGAGTTTAAACTAAAAGAGGGAGATTTAGACTGGATAGAGGGAAGGTATTTTTTCCACTGAGCCTGGCCCAGGTTACCCAGAGAGGTGGGAGATGTTCCATCCCTGGAACCATTCCAGGTCAGGCTGTTTGGGGCTGTGAGCATCCTGCTCTGGTTGCAGATATCCCTGCAGGGAGGGTTGGACTAGAAGACCTCTAAAGGTCCCTTTCAACCCAAACTCTTCTATGATCTGGGGCTCACCAGCCTGGTTTGCTAGAATCTACTGAGCAGCCATCCTCACCAAAGTCTCCTGGGGCTACAGCACTGTGCTCCCAGGATTTGCTGAGCCTTTTTCCTGAAGCTTGGCAGCTCCATGCCATGCAGACAGAACTTTGCTAGGACTTTCAGTCCTTCCTTTTGGAAACCCCAGAGGTGCAGGTCCCACATCCTTAGGACTCACTGCTGGGGCAGCCTGTTCCTGCTGGGGAGCACAGCTCCTTTCCCACATTCCCTCTCCTCCTCCTCCCAAGCCACAGGATCCATCTCACTTAGCTCTTTTCCAGCCAAGCTTTCAAACTCATTATTTCCTAGGCTTCCCCCCCCCTCCCCACCCCAAACCTTGGACATCTCACTGCTTACAAACCAAACCTAAGCTCAAAGCAAGTTCAAAGCAGTTTGTCTAATGAGCAGCAGTGCAGGAGAAACCCAACAAGAGAGGAGAGCAGCCTGGGATCAACCCAATCTGAGAAGAAGCAGGTTTAGCTCTCCCTTTAAGGAGAGCTAATGAAGGGAGAAGCTGATGCTTGGCATGGTTGCAGAGAATCCCTAATTAAAAACATTGCTTCTGTAAAGGATGCTGATCCCATTGAATTCTTTTCCCTCCCCTCCCTCTCTCCACACATACACACACAGAGAGAGAGAGAGTTAATTTGCTGCTGGGAAGGCAAAGTCACCAGGGTCCTCATTATCCAAACTTTCCCTGGCTGCAGCTAATGGTTGTAATTAATAGGTGCAATAAATTTCCAATGGGCAGCCAGGGTGTTCATTAGCTGCAAGCTGACTCAGCACTGGTGGCCTCTTCCCAGGGCTCCAGAAGCCATTCCCCAGCAAGCCAGGAAGAGGAGGAAGGTGCTCTGGGGCATCACCAGTGCATCCCTAATTCCCTGCCCTCAATCAAGAATTCCTGACAACTCCTGGATTGATCACTTTTTGTCCCCCTGAGGTGAATGTTCCCTGCAAAACCTCCTCCAGCTCTCAAGGCAGCTAATTTGGGGCAGCAAGTGACCTGGATTCTGTGTGGGATCAGCACACTCCAGGAATTGAACTTTCTGATGCAAAGTGCATCTCTTAGGCCAGCATGGAGCAAAGCCTGGTAACCTGGCTTTGGATGGCTCTGCCTGCTTGGAGACATGGGCTGCAGAGTGATTTGTAATGTCCTGCTGAGCTTGCAAATGTCCCTAGGCTCCAGCTGAGCATCCTCCCCTCTGCAAGGTCCAAGTGCTGCTGCCCTGGGTGTGCTCCAAGGCTCCTGGGCTCTGGGTGCTGCTGGTGAGGTGCTGGATGCCAGCACAGCTTAGCCAAACTTGAGAAGTGTGGATTGGGAGAGTGTGAAGTGAGATGGATTGGGAAGTGGCTGAAGGACAGAGCCCAGAGAGTTGTGGTCAGTGCAGCAGAGTCTAACTGGAGACCTGTGCCTAGTGGTGTGCCCCAGGGGTCAGTGCTGGGGCCAGGACTGTTCAATATATTCATCAATGAGCTGGATGAAGGGGGAGAGTGTTCCCTCAGCAAGTTTGGGGATGATCCCAAGCTTGGAGCAGTGGCTGGCACACCAGGAGCTGTGCTGCCATCCAGAGTGACCTGGGCAGGCTAGAGACATGGGCAGGGAGAGACTGGGAGGGTGCAGCCCCCATCCCTATGTGGGAAGAGACCACGGATGGAAGCAAACATCAACCCTGGAAGGGCAGCAGCTCCCAGGAATATCATGATGGCTGTTGGGCCAAGCAGCTCAGAGCAGGATTGTTGGCAGCCTGTCTGCAGCACACCAATGGAATCCTCCCCTCCTCAGGGTTGCTCTCATTCCCTGTTAGCCTATTTTTAAACAGCCAGGGGTGAAAATCCCATCCTTGATCCAGAAAAGTGAGGAAGAGCCACTGTAAAGGTGCTCCCAGGCAGCTCTGGCTCCAAAAGGAAGATGCTGGAGCAATCAAATCCCTCCAGCAGTCTCTGGTCCTTCCTGAGCTCCTGGGAGTGGATGTGCAGAGCAGGAGAAGCTGCTAATTACAGATAATAACTGTCATTAATGAGTAAGGCATCCAGCATCCCTGCCTCCCTGCAGGAGCTGGGTGTGGAGCTCAGGGGTGAGGCACAGGCTTGTCCTGTGCTGCCCTGCAACCAGGGGAAGTCAGACAACCATGAACTGCTTTGAGCTGGGAAGGATCTTCCAAGCACATCTACTCCAACCTCCCTGCAATGAGCAGGGACATCTGCAACTGGAGCAGGATGCTCAGAGCCCCAACCAACCTGAGCTGGAATGATTCAGGGCATGGGACATCTCCCACCTCTCTGGGCATCCTGGGCCAGGCTCTTACCACCCTCACTGTGAAACATTTCCTCCTTATATCCAGCCTAAATTTCCCTCTCTTAGTTAGAAACCATCACCCCTTGTGCCAGGAATCAGCTTCCATTTCATCCACATGCCCTGCCCTAGTCCCTGTGCTGCTGGATCAGTTCCTGGACATCCCTGCTGGCAGCAGCATTCCTTTTGGCTCCAAGCATGCAAAGCTCACCTGGCCACCAGCTCCCAAACAGCTCTGGCAGAGGCAGGGATCAGGGATCTCATCCCACATCCCAGCCCTAGAAAGCTCATCTAGTGCAACCCCCCTGCCAGAGCAGGANGCCACAAGGGCACATTGCTGCCTCATGGGCATCCTCCTAGCCACCAGCACTCCTAGATCTAGGAGGACTCCTTGGGTATTTTGGGGGTTAATTTGCCCTCTTCTCCCCTTCTTGGTGCCTGATGGCACCCTGGCTGCGTGCTCCCCATCCCTGGTCATGGCTCCTGCTCCCCATGAAAGGCTCAGGGGCACTCCTTGTCAGGGGGGAATTTTCTGAATGAGCAAATCCTCATTAAAAAATAATTAAAACAGCCTGGTGAGATTGGCTTCATTCCCTTGTTGTTGGTTTTTTTTGTTGTTGTTGTTGTTTGACTGATGGTGTTTGCTTTGGGATGCTTTCTCTGCCAGCTCTCCTGCTTTCATTGTTGCAGCTCAGGGGGATTTGGTGATTTGCTTCCTTCCACACCTCCCTGAGTCATGGGATTCCAGCTGGAGCTCAGCTTTCAGCTTCTTGGGCTTGGGTTGGTTGGTGGTTGGGGTTTTGTTGTTTTTTTTTCAATGACTATTCTTTTTAAAGATGCATTCCAGGCTGGTGAAATCAACCTGAGAGCCTGACACCTAATGACTCAAAGCTCAGGAAGGGAGAGGAAAGGAGAAGAAGAGAGAAATTGCTTGCTTCCTGCTTGCTAAGGGTGGGGGGTGACCTCTGCACTGCTGTCTCTGCAGGGATGGGGTCTGCAGGGATGGGATTTGCAGGGATGGGATTTGCAGGGATGGGGTCTGCAGGGATGGGGTCTGCAGGGATGGGATTTGCAGGGATGGGGTCTGCAGGGATGGGGTCTGCAGGGATGGGATTTGCAGGGATGGGATTTGCAGGGATGGGGTCTGCAGGGATGGGGTTTGCAGGGATGGGGTTTGCAGGGATGGGGTCTACAGGGATGGGGTCTGCAGGGATGGGATTTGCAGGGATGGGATTTGCAGGGATGGGGTCTGCAGGGATGGGGTTTGCAGGGATGGGGTTTGCAGGGATGGGATTTGCAGGGATGGGGTCTGCAGGGATAGAGTCTCAGGTAGTGGATTCAATGATGATGGGGTCTGCAGGGATAAGGACTGCAGTTGATGAGGTTTGTGGTGGTGAGGCCTGCAGTGGCAAGATCAGAAGCAAGGAGGTCTGCAGCAGCACTCTCCTCTCCCACCCCATCCAGCCCCACATTTCCATGCTCCCAGACATCTCCTTGGAACATTTAAAACTCTCTTTTCAACTCCTTTTTAACTGACTGTGTGAGGCAGCCTGTCATCCTCTGATGCTCCCAGCCACTACCACCACCTCCCTGCTGACCTCCTCCTGCTGGCACCAGGCTGCTTGTGGCCTCAGGGATGGATCCTACCTGCTACAAACTGAGGGACTGCAGGCTCTGCATCTGCAGCATCCCTGGAAAGGGCATGGCATGGTGGGGAGATGGGGCTGGAGGTGCCCACACTTGCCTGACCTCAGTTCAGGAGAACCAACAGCTGCAGAAGAGGCTCCTGCCATCCCCTGGCAGCTCTTAGAGTGCTGGGTTAATGCAGTGAATGCAACCCTTGCTCCCTGCCTGATGCTTTTGTCCTTCAGGGCTGCAGGTGGGGATGCTTTGAAGCATGGGAGAAAAGCTTTCTGCCAAAGAAAAGCTGCTCCCACCCTCCCAGCCCCTTCCTCAGCACCTACCACTGCCAAGCATCCTTTCAGCTCTGAATGGGGAGGATGGGGCTTGAAAGGCAATGCCCCCCACCACCACCACCACCCCCAGCCCCCTTTTGTCTCTCTCCCTCTGCTCCCCACCCCCTGCTAACCCTTCTAAGGCCCTGCAAGGCTTCAGTGCTCCCTTTCTCTTGTTGCTCCTTACCAAATAGGTCTGGGTGATGAAGAAGGGCTCAGGGGGGGCTGTGGAGGTGCCTGGAAGGTGCAGTCCCTCCTCTGTGTAGCCCATGGCTTTTCACCCTACATGAGTTAGGAAAAGCAATCACATAGGAATAAAAAGCCATAGACCACAGCAGAGGGCTTACCCAGGATAAGCCAGCAGTCTTTTTTTGGGGGGGGAAACAAAGGGAAAAGGGGAAAGGAAAGGGAAAACCCACAGTAATCCTTCTGTCAGAGTTGTCCTCCCTCCCTCTGCCCAGCTGGGAAGAAAAACCTGCTCCTTCCCTGCATGGGGAGCCCAAAAATAAGGGAACCTTCTACCTGAGGCACCCTAAAGCACCACAGCATCCCAGGGTGGTTCCTCCTGGTTTACCTCCAGGTCAGGAAAGAGAGAGCTCAACCTGCCATAGCTGTTCCCTCAGGTGGCCTGAGCCCAGCACCTGCCTGTTCTGCTTTAAATGCTGTAAGGAACTGTGTTTGCAGGGTCAACAATCCCTTGGAGCAGAGGTGATGCTGCAAAGACAAGATGCCCTAGGCTGAGTGCCCAAGGAGCAGGCAAGGAGATGGTTTATTTTCACTCTCCCCATGTCCTGGCCACAGCTGCACCTTTCCTCTCTCAGTAGGATGATGTTCCCCATCACATCTTTTTGTGCTGCTTCCAAGGAGCCCAAGAAAGCTGATCAACCTGGGCTTGGAAGCCAGATTGCAAATGGAGCAGCACAAATCCACTCTGGCAGATCAGGTGTCTTTTTTCCCCTCTAGGAATTACCTTGCTGGTCAGCAGCTGCTTGCCTTGCAGCAGCTAAAAGGGAGAGAAGATGCTCACCTTGAGGTCTAGCTGCACCCTGTCCTGTAGCTGCTTCGAGAATGTGACCCTTGGGGCCCACACTCCCTCAGCAGCAGAAGGGAAGAGCAACCCTTCCCTTGGCCCCACTGTCCCCACAGCTCACCTGGCTGCAGAGGTGGAGAGAGATGCATCCAACAGACCTGCCTTTGTGGGCTGAGACAAAGAGCTAAAGAAAGGGCTGGCTGTAAACCCACCTCCTGCTTCCATCCCTCCCTGCTGCCTGCCTGCCTGCCTGAGGGAGCCACTGCCTCAGGGCAAGGTGACACTGGCCTGGGGAGCAGCATCTCTGAGAGCCAGACACGGAGCTGATTGTCTAGCAGAGGTCTCTGCACCTCCCCAGAGCTCGGGGAGCTCGTCGGGTGCTAGCAGAAGTGCTCAGGTTGTCCCTGGGAAAGCTCTGGCCTCTGCTTTCTTCTCTTCCCCTGGCAGGCTAGCAGCTCGTTCAGCAACACTGAGTGCTAATTGCCAGGAGCTGATGAGGTCAGCTCTGCTATTGAGTCTGGGAAACTCCCTTTCTTGTTGCCCTAGCAAGAAGCCTTGGGAAATTCAAGGTTTCTATAACGATCCAGCAAGCAGATTTGGAAATGGGAAGGATTTTGCACCCTGTGGTTCATAATAGCAGTGAACATGACTTTGACCTACAAAGCAAACTTCTGAAGCTCCTGGGTGGCTCTCAGCTGGCCTTTTCCCAAGGTTTCTCCTCTTTTCACTCCCAGATATGAATGGCATCAAGAAGAAAAGGCTCACCCTGTGCCCCACCTCCTGACACAGTCCTGCTCCCTTCCCTCTGTGGCATGCTGGAACACTGATGCACTGAGCTCTGCAGGAGCATCCTTTGGCCCCACCATTGTGCTCTTGGCTGTAAGCATTGCACTGGAGAGCTCTGCTGTTGAATACTTGTGGGTGCATGCCAGGAGCCCCAGGAGGGTTTCTACCCCCCNATCCCCTGGTCTCAGGAGTGCACTAAGGAGACAACCCCAATTCTATTGCACATCACACATCAATGGCTCATTGGGCTATGGCCCTGGGGCTCTGCTCTGGCACCCAAGACCTTCCCAAGGAGGTTGCACCCAGCTCCAGTGCCAGGTTCCCAGCATGAGGCCACATCCCTGTCCCAGAGCAGATCCCAGGGCAGCCTGGAGCCTGCAGCCGAGCTCCCTGACCTCACCTTTGGCAACGTGGCATCCTCTCTGCAGGAAGGGCAGCATGCCAGCCAGCAAGGACCTGGAGATGGCATCTGCTGTGGCATCACCCGTGCTCTCCTCTCCTTGCTGTGCCACCTTGGCACCTGGCACCCTAACCTGGGTGCTGCAGGGATGCTGAGGGACTCAGGTGCCCATGTGCTACCCAGGGTAGGCTCCAGATGGGTACACAGGGGCTTGTTTGTGAAGCCTTGACCTCTCCTTTGCTTGCTGCTCCCTCTGCAGAGCCTGGCTGCACAGTCACAGGCTTGGAATGGTTGTGCACCAAGGGGCTGGGAGCAGAGGGAGGGAGGGAAAGAGGGAGGGAGGGAGTGAGGGGTCAGGTATTTCTCCATCCAGAGAGCTGGTAACAAAGGCTCTATTGAACTGCAGCCTCTCTGGTCTGTGAAGCAGAAACCTCTTGTATCTACTTCAGTGCCTTTGATCTAACTCCCCCAGTGGGATGTATATTACTCATGTCCTGCTGCTCGGGTACTGCTGCCAGAGTGGGACAGGAGGGGGGAGGACAAGCCTCCTCTCATCACCCTGCCTTTGGGAAGCGTCCCATTGGCACTGGGAAGGGACATGGAGCTCTCACCTCCCCTGATGTCCTTCCCTCTGCTCCCTCCTCCACTGTCCCAGCCCATCAGGCATCCCCAGGCCAGGCTCTGGGGGCTAGCTGGGGGGGCTCAGGCGAGCAGAAAGATGGGAGGAGCAGGGCTCCATGCCTCACATTCCTCTCCTGGAATTAAAGCCGGTGAGCTGGGTGGAGGGGGAATTTCCCAAAGGGGTTTGCTGGCATCTGGACAAGGGTCAGACAATGAGAACGTTTGACAAGGTGCCCAAATCCTCTCGAGCTTGGATACACTCCAAGCCTTCCCCACCTCCCACCATCCCCAGGCTGTTGGTCCCAGGAGCTGGGAGCTCTTTGGAGAAGGTAGGAGAGAGCTTGAGGACTCCCTCCCCATATCTCCATAGCCTTCTCTGCCAGCCAGGCAGCCCCAAAGCTGGAACAGCACCAGCTTGCTCTCAAACCACATTCCCCAGAGGGATCTCCCAGAAAATCCTGGATGAAGGCATCAAAGGCACCTTAGAGACTCAAAGGACTTCCAGTAGGACCTCAAAAAGTGCTTTGCTGCCTTCAGCAAGGTCCCTGCCTCACTCCCCAGGGAGCTGGGGAGCACTGGGGGCTTAGCCTGGTTTTGCTAGGGGAGCTTCATGCCCTGGGATGCTGTGACAGCCTGGCTGGAAAGCATCTCAGCTCCCCAAAAAGCACACGAGTGCTTTAGCTTATCTTCTTCTCCTGCCTTTCCAGCTGGTTTGCAGAAATCCCTGTGCCTGGCAGCTCCCAGAGAGGCACATGTGAGCCTCCTGAGCAGGCAGAGCCCTGGGGTGCCTACATGTACCCAAAATAACAGCTTCCCTGCAGCAGAGGGCTTGTAGAGCTGCTCCAGGGCTCATCCCACCCTTCCCCAGCTCCCTGCCCGTGGCTCAGGTGTAGGGAGAGCTGAGACAAGCCCAGAGTCTCTCCAGGGCTGCCTCCATCCCTGCTGAAAAGTGCAGAGGAAGAATACAAGATGGATGGACAGATGGACAGGCAGATGGAGAGATGCTCAAGAAGGGAGCCTGACCAAGCTGCCTACACCTAGAGGAGTTTGTTTGCCACAGAGCTCTCTCTGTGCTAGCTGCATCCCAAGAAGGTGCAAGCAGCCTTTCCTTCAGGGGCTCCTGTGCAGTTCCCCCCCCCTCTCTCCCCAGCCACAGCTCATGCCCCAGGGCTGTAGGACCCAACTCCTGCTTAAGTTTCTTTCAACATCAACTCTTAGAACTTGAGGAGCAGTTGAAGTCAGAGCTGGGCAGCGATCCATTTCCGAGCTGCCTTGACAAGTGGCTCCAGCACAACAAGATTAGATCTACTAATCACATTTATAAGGCTCCCAGGATCATGAAGTGGGGATTGGGAGAAGATTTGTCATTGTAACAATGTCATTTCCCAGCCTCCAGCATGCATTACCTTGCCCTCCAAACTCGTTATGGTTAGGCTTTTGGGGCTTTCCATCTCTCTCCTTGGGGAAGAGGAGGCTGAGAAGCATTGGTGCACTGCTACCTCCCATGGATAGGGTGATTCTGGGCTTATTTATGGGTTTTAATCAGCTTTCTCATCCCCTCTTTTTGTATTGATAGCTGCTTTAACAAAGCAGCCAGAATCCAAACCTTTCCAGCATGCTAACCTCCTAACTCTTCCAAGGGAGCTGCAGTAGGCTGAGCAGCCTTGAGGGGTGAGCAACATGGATCTGCCTCCTCATCCCTCCTGAAAGCAGGCATCTGGTGATGAGAACACCCTGCCTACAACACCCTGATCAAGCTATGCTGGAGAGAAGTGGCCAACAAAGAGAGAGCAGACAGAGCCCAGCCTGCCCTCAAGGGATGCTCTAACAGCCCCAGAAACTCCACAGGCTCAGGAAGGGCCAAAAGCATTCTCATTTTGCAGGTGCACACACTCCTTCCAAACCCCAGGATACAGCAGAGAACTGCTCTGCTTTGGTTTAAAGAGAGAAATCTATCTTGTGGCTACTTGTGCCCTTTGCCATAAGCCCCTAGGGATGCTCAGCCCACTCCTCTCCAGAGGAGCAGCTCATGCAGCCTCTTCCCAACACCTTAGCAGCCCAGGAGGGATATTTTCCCCTTCCAGAGGGTACCAGTGCTCCAGGGTCTGCCTTTCCCTAACTCAGGGATGTGTGTGTGAGTTGCTGAGGGAGATGAGACATGCAGAGCTGGGCTCTGGCTGCCCTGGCACAGCACAGCCTGGCACCAGCTTCCCACAGGAATGGCTTTTCCATATATCCAGTGAGGAGATCTCAAGCAGGAGTGCCTGAGGTTGCAGAAATGCTCTTGCTGGAACAGGCAAGCTTGAGCCAGGAGGAAGATTTAGCAAATCCAGTTAGTTTGCACCAGTTGGCTCTGGGTGCCAAATCTTTCCTTCCCTTCCCACTTTCCCATTGGGATCAGCATGCCACTTCCAGCTCTTCTTCCCTCTTAGCAAAACTATGTATTTTAGGCAATGAAAGGTTTTTCCTCAAGGTGAAACAAAATGTTCTCCTCAATCCTAGCTGAGAAAACCCTTGGAATCAATCCCTTTTGGCTTGACTCCTCCTGTGCTCTCCAGCCCTGCACCTGAGCCCTGGAGAGACCCCAAAACCATTCCTGGGGTGTCCTGGGTCACATTCCCAATGATCCTGCCCAACCCCAAACCATCTCCTCAGCCCTACTGCAGGAGCATCCCTGTTCCTCTAGCTTTACTTCCAGGTGGAAGGGATGAGAGAGGCAGAGAGGGAAAGGGATGAGATAACAACTCAGATCTGTTCCAGCCCAAGCAGGGAGGGCAGAGGCAGCTTGGGAATCCAGGTAAGTCACTCACTAAGATCCTTTGAGCACATTCCTGGGCATGGATATCTCAGCTCCAGCAGCCTCAGCTGTAATTAAGTCTGGAGCTGCTGCAGCAGCCAGAAGGGAGTTAGTCTGGAGTTGCTGGAGGAGTGCACAGGGCTGAGGAGCAATGGGAGCTCCAAGGCAGGGGCTGGTCCTGAGCAAAGACAGTGCTGCTCCCCTGGGATCAACAGCTCCTTGGAACTGGGAATGGAGGGAGGGGGAACTGATGGGTTGGAGGAGATGGTTCAGTGATCAGGAAAGATTAGAGCAGAGGGAACAAAGAGGCAGAAGAGTTGCAGGGGGAAGGAGAGGGAAGAGCCCGTGGGTGTTGGAGATGCTGAAGGTGAAGATATAATAACCATCACCTCTGCACCAGCATGGCTCCTTGGAATGTCCTTCCAACCTGCCTCAGGTAACTCCAGTGACTTCAGAAGGAAGGAGATGAAGGCAGGGATGCTGGCAGAGCTGTGAGTCCTCTCCTCACCTCCCCATGTGTCCCCACTGATGCTCCCCAGTAGTGGCTAGGAAGGATTAGCCAGAGCTGGGCTGACTGGGATCCAAGCAGGATGGGTTGATGCTCTAGCCACACAGGAGCTGCCATTGTGAGCCTGTGCAAGGCACAAGGGTGGTTAAGCCTCATGTAGCTATTCACAGCCTCCTTGGCTTTGGGGAACCATCTCCAAGCACCAAGAGGTCAAGCTTACTCTTGCTTTGGGTTTTGGGGAGTCTCAGCCATGGCCTCACTGAGCTGGCAGCCTTGGAAGGAAGTTGGATGATCTCCGAGGTCTTTGCCAACCCTAAGGATTGTATGATTGGATGATTCTACCTCCTGAGAGGTGATATCAGGCTGAGCCTAGCTTGTGTCCTCTGCCCATGGCAGCAGCTCAGTGCAACAGGCACATGGATTAGTCCCTGGAGAGGGAGCTGAGCCTCCATGCCCTGTTCCTGCAGTGGCAGGCTTTGGGAAGCATCATGGATTCCTCCTCTGTGTCAGGTCCAAGGTGATGCAGACATGAGAGACGTGTGCTTTGTCTGCTGCTGGCCTTGTTGTTCCCTGCTGCCAGTGATTTGTCATGTTCTGCTGGCAAGTCATGGGGACTGGTGACATAATGTGTCACCTAGTAGCATAAGGAAAGGATTCTGGTGGAGAAAGTGTCTCTTCTCCACACTGGAGACATTGCTCAGCCTGCTGGGCAGGGCACCAGGGTCCCATTGCTCCCTCCCAAGGCACAGCCACACCTGGAAGGAAGTTGAAACCCATGGGGACACTCAGAAGCACAGTGGGAAGGTGTCCCAAGCCTGTTCCCTGTGCCTGGAGCCACCCCAGCCATCTGCAAAAAGCAGCAAGGCACATCCCTTGGGTCCCTCCAGGCATCCCTAGCCCACTCCTCAGAGTGGATCTCAGGGGGCTTTGCCACCCTCTCCTCTCCTCACTGTCTCTCAAGCTTCCAGCAGAGAAAATGATGATTCTCCTTCGCAGGCTCTTGCAGCCCAGACATGTGAGAGCACACACAGACACACACAATCTCTGTACATCACCACCCAAACCACTGCCCAGGCCATTGGTAACCATTTGGTCTTCCCAGACCCTTCCAAGCCCACCCCTAGGACCCCATCCCTGGACCTCCTTGACTCTCAATCCCCCCAAACACATCTGAAACAACAGCAGGAACCCAAGGACATCCAAATCAAGGCAATGCCTCTCTCCCCAGCCATTCATTTCCTTTTCCCTCCCTGACATCAGCCTTCAGGTTAACACAAGCACCACTTCCCTTATCTCGCTGTTGGATTACCTCATCGGAGAGCACCTGGAGAGCTGAATACCAGCACTGCCCTGCTGGAGCTGCAAGTTTGCAGCCAGAGGAAGGATTGCTCCAAGGCAGCTCCACCAGCACAGCCAGCAATTCCCACCTCATGCTGGGGGCTCCTGAGAGGATCCAGGGACAGGCAGCAAGGCACAACAAGCACTAGCAAATCTGCTCTGTGCCCTGCAGCTCACACTCCTCAGAAAGCATCAGGGGCATCAGGCAGAGTTTCCCTTTGCCTGCAGCTGGAGGCTTGGAGACACCTTGTAAATAAGACAAAAGTGTTTGCACCCAGCCCAGAGCCCTCCAAAAAACCATCCCCACTTTGCTGGGCTGGTGCTGGAGTGAGGCAAGAAACTTCTCCTTGATGCTGACAAGAAACACTCGTAGCAAGTTGATGCTTCATGCTGAAACCTAACAGTTCAGGAGCTCACGTGGGGTTGAGCTGATTAACTACATTACCATGTGCTGCATGGAACTGGGTGTCAGCATGAGGAGAATGTGAATACACATCAATATCTACACATACACACATTCAGACAGTGACAAGTTTGGGCCACTGGCTGCTTATATTCTCACCTAAAACAAAGAGGTTGTTCTCTCCTCGACCAAATTTACTCTTCTCACCTTAAACAAAGAGAATTTCATGCTTTTTTTTTCCCCTCCCTAGCTAATCCCATCTCTCTCCACAGGGATAGAACTACTGCAAGCCAACAGTACACTATGAAGGGATGTAAATAGATAGATATCTAGATATATATATATTCACCTTCACACCCTTCAAAGCATTTTCAACACACGCTAAAGAGAGAAAAGGACTTTGGGCTGCTGCTAGGCTCCCAGGGGAGCTGCAGAGGTAACACAGACACCGAGGAGCTGATGGGTGCAGGTGCCTGGGGGTTGTGGGAGCTCCTTGCTGATGCTCAGCGTGCTCCCACTCCTCTCCCTTGCCCCTCACACACAACTCTTCCAGCCAAGGCTTCAAACAAAGAAAGAAAGAAAGAGAAAAACGCTGTCTTACTTTGTTTTTTTCCTCCTTTTTGCTTTGCTTTGGTTTTTCCTCCTCTCCCCTCCTAGCTGGGACCACGAAGCAACTTCTCCCGGAGCCGAGGGCTGCCGAAGGGAGAAAAGGCAGAGCTTTGGCAGCAGAGGAGAGCAGGAACAAAAGGGCAGTGCTGCCAGAGCGGTGCTCAATAGGTGTCTTCCTAATTGCAAAGGGGATTGTCAGCCTGTGTGTGGTTGCGGGGCGGGAGGAGGAGGAGGAGGAGGCGGGTGGAAGGGGCGATGGAGGAGGTCTCCTTCCTTCTCTCCCACCCTCCCAGCCTAAGGGGGATGGCTGCCCACAACCCCAAGCTGAGGGGAGGGCATAAATTATCTGCCGTCTCGTCTCCCCAGTGGCTTTCCGAGCTGCAGCACACATCCCTCGGCAGGCAGCTTCCCATTCCCCGCACGGATGCTGGGTCCCCACGGGGCAGGGATGCTTGCTCTCCTCAGCTCTCCTGCTGTCTCCCTTTTCGCTTTGTCTTCAGCCCTCTGTCTGCCAGGCAGGCAGACACAAAAGAGCCTCTGTCCTGAGAGGAGAAATACCTGTTTCCAGGCAAAGAAACACCCAAAACCCCAGCCGAGTGGTGCTTTCGGCAGGCAAGGGCATTCAAAAGAGCTGCTGGAGCTCCAAATCGGAGGCAGCATTCCTTCCCTAAGGAGTGGAGTTAGCAGAGGGAGGCTGGAAGCCTGTTCCCCTGGCTGCTCCCTGTGTCCTGCCGTGTCTCCGAGAGCCAGCCTGCCTCCCTGTGCTCTTCCACAGGCTCTTCTCCCACTTCCAGGAGCTGCCAGGGCAGGAGCTGTGCTTGGATGCAGCTCTCCACATCTACTTGAGCTGCCTGAAGCTCTCCCTCCACCACCATCTCCAAAGTGAGGGCTTCAATTCCCAAACACCCATCCCAAGTCCCTGGTGCTTGCTGAAGCAAAGACAAGTTGGATTGGGGACCTCTTCTGGTTTTTTGCCTCCCCTGCTCCTTGCTATCTAGCCACTTGAGCTCTGATAAATCCCAAGCTGTCACTGTAACAGCAAGTGATTCCATGGGGATTTAGCCAGGCTTTGGCCCCTGGAGTGAGCCAGATCCTCCTCCTGTGGCAGCATCCAAGTGAGCATGAGCATGGCATCACTTCACCCCACACTGGGACACAGTTGGGCTGCTCTTCCATAGGGAGCCAGGACATCCCTTGCAGAAAGCAAGGCCACTCTCTGCTCTCTGCCCTGTGGGGAGCTCCCTCAGTGATCCCATAAACCCCAATTCTCCCCTGGATGAGCCTAACCATTGGGTTTAGCTGTGTTAGTCCAGGTGAGCTCAGCAAGTGTGATGCGATGAAGATACAGCAAGGTCCATGCCATGCATCCTTCCCCCAAAGAGGGAAAGGACAGCAGACAAAGCTGGACAGGAGAGCAGCAGGCTGGGAGATGTGTTGAGCAGCTCATTAACTGATGGACCTAATGACCTGGGCTGTCTGCTCAAGCTGGAGGAGCAGCAGGAACATTGGGATTGGATCCAGTCAGTCCAGCCATGCCACCAGGCTATGGCCAGGGGAGAGCTGGGCCAGCTCTCAGCATCTTGCTTCACTCTGACATTGTGCTCACTTGGTTTGGGGAGAGGGTATATTTGGTTTTGGTTTTGTTTTGTTCTTTAATTGCCTTGATGCCCCTGATTTGCATAAGCCCCACAATGCAATGCAGCAGGACTTTTGCTCCCAGCTAAGAAAGAGAGGACAAAAATAAATGTGTCATGTAAGATTTGCTTCCATTTCTCCCCTTGGTGAGCAAGCTCTCACCAAGAAGTGATGCTCATGGGGTTGAGCTGCCAGGAGCTGTCAGCCTGGCCTGAGATGTTCCCTTTGCCTCTGGTGCCAGATGTTAGGCTGAAGTTAGGAGCTGGGAGCAGGAGGAAAAGGGTGGCTGTGAATTGTGAGGATGTGCTCCTCACTACCTGGGATTTATCCCCCACAAAGGCATCCTCAGAAATCACCTCAAACCTGGGGTTTATCCCCCACAAAGGCATCCTCAGAAATCACCTCAAACCTGGGGTTTATCCCCCACAAAGGCATCCTCAGAAATCACCTCAAACCTGGGGTTTATCCCCCACAAAGGCATCCTCAGAAGTCATCTCCAAAGCAGGCTAGGGAAGGAAGTTCTCTGGAAGAACTGCAGCCCATGAAAAGGTTGAGAGAATCCTAGAATCCTTAAAGAGAGCTCACAAATAAGAGGGAGAGAGACTTTGGACAGATAGTGACAGGACAAGGAGTGATGGTTTTAAACTGAAGGGAGATGGAGATTAGATGTTAGGAAGGAATAGTGAGATTTATTAGGTTTCTGGAGATGTAGGAGGGATGGTTGCTTTGCAGAGGGTGCTGGCAGCTCTGGAGATCAGATCTTGTGCCTTACAGCAGTTAGGATGTTTATTTTCCTTCCCCATCCCTCTGATTCTGGAGGATTCTCAGCTCTTATATAAAAACCTTTTAGCATTTCCAATTCTCTTCTTTGTTGAGAAGAGCCTGAAAACATGAATCCTGGAGGGTAAAAGCTAGAAGAGAAATAAAGACCTGATAATAGATGAGCTTTCTCTTTGAGGTTTGGGTGTTTTTTTCCTTTCCTTTTAAAACTCTGAGCAATTTAAAATCACTTTTATGGCTGTACATAACTGCCTTCTGGCATGGGAATGTTGGAGCCTGGTGTTAAGGTGAAGATGGAAGTGTCCCTTCAGTTTCCTCTGAACAAATGAAGTGACTTCAGCCATTCCTCACACAGCTTCCCCTTCAGCATCCTCATGGTCTCCTCTGGATGCTCTCCAAAACACTCAGATCAGGCTGTGGAAAGAGTTCATCAACCTCACAGAGCTGCCTTTAATTGTCATCTAACAGGTCCTGGGATGATGCTTTGGGTCTCCTGGCAGAGATCTCCTCCTGAGGTGGAGGTAGGATGTGTTTGCAGGAGCTGGGATGCTGCTGGGCTACCTCACCCATGGCAGCAACCCTGAGCAGGAGACACACAAGCAGAGGAAGCACTTGAAGGGGAAGGAAAGGCAGAGGGTGAAGAACCAGAGACAGGGACCAAAAGCAGAGGAAAAGGGAGAGTTGAGCTGTGGCATGAGGCTGGATCATGATGAGTCCTAAGGGAAGAGTTTTCCACCATGGGCAGCCAAGATCTACAACAAGTCCTCTCCCAGCTCATCCCAATCCTGATGATCTGGACCAGGCTGAGCACCAGATCCCTGGGGTGGGGTGAGAGAGCAGAGTGCCAGGCCAAGGGAAGGCAGAGAACTATACAGATGGAGAAAGGAAAAAAACCCAGGGGGAGAAGTGGAAATGAGTGAGGCACAGCAGAGCATGGAGCATCCCTCCAGGAGGCAGAGAATCATTTTCCCCTTCTCCACAGCACTGCAGTGAGAGGATGGGATCATCCATCTTCATTCCATCACCAGAATGGGCTCTGTCAGCTTACACTGTCAAACTAATCAATATTCCCTGTGGCCACAGCTCCTGGGCAGGCAGCTCAGGGAGGGCACTGGGGCAGCCCAGGCTCTGTGCCACACAGCAGAGCTGGCACAGCCTGGGCTCCACTTGTTGCCCACTTCTTGCCACACATGTTCATGAATGATTTTAAAGGAGTTCACCCTCTCCCTTATCTAGCTGCTCAGGTATTTCATTTCCCCCTTGCCACAATATCCTGGCTGCCAAACCAACCTCCTGCAACATTATCCCACAGGAGAGCATCTAGTCAGGGGAAGCTTTAATAGCCTAGTTGCAATCCCAAAGCCTCACTGAGGCTGCAAACCTAACTCCCATGCAGTGTGCACACAGCAAGGCATTTCCCTCCCCCTGGGACTTTCCTCTGGAGCAAAGCTCTGCTATCAGCATTGCTCAGCAACTCACAGAATCATGGAAATATTAAGGTTGGAAAAGACCTTTAAGGTCATTGAGGCTAACTATGAACCTAACAGTGCCAAGTCATCACTAAACCATGTCCCTCAGCATCACATCTCTGTGTTTCTTGAACCCTTCCAGGGATGGGGACTCCAGCACTGCCCTGGGCAATGCTTAACCTTCCTCCTCCTCCTCCCACCCCATAGCCAGGCTCCTTCTGCAAGCAGAAGTCTCTCCCAAGACAAGACCAATCCATCTTACTCCCAGCCTGGCTGCATGGCTAAAAATAAGCCAATAAAGTAGCAATCACCTTGGAGCAGCAGCAGCAGCTCGATTAAAGCAGAGAAAGATGCAGCACCTGAGCCCCAGCTCCGTGGGAGAGAGGAGAGGGAGAGGGAGAGGGAGAGGNCTCCAAATTGCCCATCTCCAAGGGAAGCCACGCTGGATCTTGCTCCTGTTCCTCTCCCCATGCAGCTGTTGGCCAAGGGGCCAGCTCCACCTTGCTCTGCTCAGCTGGTTTCCTGCACCACTTTCCCCTGCCAATGCTCATTTGTCATGTAGATTCCCCTGGCATCTTTTTTCTTCAAGGGTAGATGAATTCTGGGGAGCTCTCGGATCCAATTTCCTCTGGCAATGGCTCTATTAAGGCAGTGCTCACAGCAGAGATACAGGCTCCCTTCTGCCTGCTGCTACTGATGGAATTGGATTCCAGGCTGCCAAATCTGCAGGGCTGCAAACACATTCTCACTCTTGATTAATGTGAGTAATTTCTGCTTGAAAGGAGGTTGAAATGAGCAGCCAAGGGGAAGCAAGGCAAGGAACAGTGAGGCTTTCCCCCCCCCCCTCCCCAATCCCTTCCTTCTCCTCCCCCATCCCTCAACTGCTGTTTGCATTTCCCCAGCTCTGGCATGGGCTAACAGATAAACAGAATGGCTTGGCCCAGTTTCAAGAGCAGCAGAAGGTGCAGGAGGCAGGGATGCTGCTCTGCTGGGGCTCCTGGAAGGAAAGGGATGAGGGATAGGCATGGATTGTCCCCCCCCCCCACTGCCATCCTGGGGCAGGGAAGGGACTCCAGAGGAAAGGACAGATCAGCCCCAGCCCCACTGACTGACCACACAGGGTAGGAATGGGGAGGGTAGGTGAGTCCATCCCTAGGGAGAGGGATCCCCATGGCTGGCTGCAGGGAGGAGGATGCCCCATGGACACATGCCAGGGCACAGGGGTCCTGCTGCTCTGAGGTGCAGGTCACAGAAGCATTAAGGTTGGAAGAGACCTCTAAGCCCATCAAGTCCAACCACCCCTAAGGAGCATAGCTAGAGGGCTTTTTGCCCCCCTCCAGGGATGGTGACTCCAGCACTGCCCTGGGCAGCTGTTCCAATGCCTAACAACTCTTTCTGTGCAGGAATTCTTCCCAGTATCCAAGCTAAGCTGAGCATCTCCCTGGCCTTCCCTCCCACCCCACAGGCCCAGCCTGCTCCCACTGAAGCAGCCACTGCAGGGACTCTCTGTTCCCCTGTGACCATCCACACCATCTCCTGTTGATCCCTTCAGACACATCACTTGGAGCTGCTGTGAGGACCTGAGCTGCCTGCACAGCTCTCTGTGTGGTTTTGAAGAGCAAGAAGCACTTGCCCCATGCCATGGTGAGCAGCTCCTGCCTCAGCATCCCTGGGACACATCCCAGACAAAATCCTGCCCTGCACTCAGGGCCTGGCTAGGACAGCATAGGAGCAGCAGTGCTAATGGAAGCTTTTTCTCAGCACAAACCTCTTCCCCTACCTCCTGTCCCTCAGGAGCAGCAGTGGCTTTGCATCTCCTTTTCAATTTATTTTCATAAGGAAGGAGAAAGACACAGAGAGAGAGAGAGAGAGTCACATCCTAATCTGGCAAAATGTCAGGGAGTGATTCAGACAAGAGGCAGGCAGCAGAGAGAAGCAGCCCACACAGGAGACTTGTTTCTGATTTCCAAATGTCAGCATGTCCTTTAATTAAATGCTGATTAACAAGGGACATGCTCCCTTGGGCTGGCACTGGGGCTGCTGCTCCTCAGAGAGCCTAGGGTGATCCCATGGGATCAGCTGCCTGAGGGGAGAGAGCTGGGAATGCTGGCCCTGCCTGGCAAGGGAGCTTGGTCCTGTGGTTGGCAGCACACCAAGGACACCAAAAAGATGCTGGTTCAGCTGCTGGGTGACTTGGTCATGGTCCTGCCTGTCCTGAGCTGGGAATTGTACCTGGGAGGTTGTGTCTCCAAGTGGAAGTTGCATTGGATCTAGTTGAGTGAATGAGGATGCAAATCCAGACAGGGATGCTCTGACTTGATTTCCAGCAGCTCTTTTCTTCCTCAGCTTCTCTCTGTTCTGTTCCCTGCACACTTCAGTTAGGCTGGAAAAATGCTGTTGTGTTTGGCATCTCTGAAGGCAACTCCTGTACCTAGGAAGGTCTCTAAGCATCGGGGTGATAATGCTTCTCTTTGTCCTCCCAAGCATGCCTTGGCTTTGAAGTCAGTGGGAGGCTTATCCTTGAGGCCCAGGAGTGCTGGGCTGGGCTCTGTGTGCCCTGGGGGGGTAGTGCTGCTGGTGACAAACTCACCCTGACCCTGCCAGTGCTGAGCTGCAGGGTACAGAGAGAGCTAGACTGGAAGGTAGCCAGTGGCTCTGGTGCTGCCTGGCACCCAGCTGCCTGCTGCTGGGATTCTCTCTGGAGGTGCAGGGAGGTGGCAAGTGGCATCCCAGAATCCCAGAATCCAGCATGGTGAGGGTTGGACCTCTGGAGATGATCCAGTCCATCCTCCCTGCTCCAGCAGCTCACCCACAGCAGCTTGCCCAGCATCACCTCCAGGTGACTTTGGAATCTCTGCACACAAAGAGACTCCCCAAGCTCTCTGGGCAGCCTGGGCCAGGGCTCTGCACCCTCACACCAAACAACTTGCTCCTCCTGCTCACATGGAACCTGCTGGCTTCCAGTGTGTGCCCATTGCCCCATCCCTGGGCACCACTGAGCAGAGTGTGGCCCCAGCCTCTTGCCCCCTGCACCCTTCAGCTCTTGCTCAGCATGGAGCAGCTCCCCTCTGGCTCTGCTCTGCTCCAGGATAAGCATCCCCATGGCTCTCAGCCTTTCCTCCTTCCACAGATGCTCCAGTGCCCTCACTCTCTCCTGCCCCACTGAAGCAGCCATTGCAGGGACTCTCTGTTCCCCTGTGACCATCCACACCATCTCCTGTTGATCCCTTCAGACACATCACTTGGAGCTGCTGTGAGGACCTGAGCTGCCTGCACAGCTCTCTGTGTGGTTTTGAAGAGCAAGAAGCACTTGCCCCATGCCATGGTGAGCAGCTCCTGCCTCAGCATCCCTGGGACACATCCCAGACAAACCCCTGCCCTGCACTCAGGGCCTGGCTAGGACAGCAGCAGTGACAGGAGACTTTTTGCTCTGCACTGCATGCACCTGGCTGACCACAGAGCTTCTCCTGAGTGGATAAAAGCTTTCTAAACTGCACAGAAACTTTTACCTTGGGCACATCACACAGAGCCACTGACAGCAGCCCAGCCTGGACAGATGGACAGGGCTGCAGCCACAAACCCAGACATGGCTAAAGCTGAAGATACACAACCAATTCTTGAGGAAACACAACGGTGTGCAAGAAATACAGTTCATTCATCTACAATTAAACCCACACTTTTCACCTCCAGACCTGAGAGAAAAAGCTTCTCACGTTTCTCCTCCTCTCTCTCTCTCCACAGAGCCCTGCCAGCACCTCCAGAAAGTCTTTCATAGAATCAGAGACTGGCCCAGGTTGGAAGGAACCTTAAAGATCATCTAGTTCCAGCTCCCCTGCCATGGGCAGGGATGCCAATCACTAGAGCAGCTTGCCCAGGGCCACATCCAGCCTGGCCTTGAACACTGCCAGGGATGGAGCAGCCACAAGCTCTCTGGGCAACCTGTTACCCTCTGGGGAAAGAACTTCCTTTTAATCTCCAATCTAAATTTCCCCTCCTTCCTGGGTCAGAGGTGTGGGTTTGGGGGGCTCGGGGGTTCCCCTTGCCCCATGCCCTGTGCAATGTGCAGCTCAGAGCAACAAGTGCTCTGCTCCGTGCCTCCCCGGGGCTGCTCCTGCTGCTCCTGCTGCTGGTTCCCAAGCGCCACCTGATGGCATCAGAGCCACCAAGGCTCTGGGACACAATATTGCCACTGGCACAGCCTCAGCAGCCAGCTCTGGCTCCAGGGAGAGTGCCAAAGGAGTCACTGGCTCAGCCCTGGCCCCAGCATCCTGCCCAGACTCAGGATGGAGCAGAGCAGAGCTGAGCCCAGGGTGCACATCCCCTGCCTGCTCTCTTCTTCTCAAGACCACAAAAGTTCTTCTAAGCTGCCCAGGAGGCAGCAGATCCTGCTAGCCCTGCTCAGGGGATGCCCACCACTCTCCCTTCCCCCCCACTTCTTAACTCTCCTGAGGAGACAGCTCTGTGTTTATCCACAGGAGAGCAAACTACACAGAAATCCCAGAGGCAGCAAATTCTCAACACCTCCCACATGGCAATGGGAGGCAAGGCACTTGCTTCTCCTGCCAGACAAGGGATTTTGCCATGCCAGTGTCATGTCCACCTCCCTTTCCCTCCCCAGAGAGACATCCACCTGGATGTCTGTGGGGCAAGAGCCAAGCAGCAGGTCAGCTCTCCCCAGCCCCACAGGAGAGGATGTCCCCCAGCACAGCAAACAGCAGCAAGAGTGCATCCAAAAAGCATCCTTCTCTCAGGCCTTTCTTCCTCCCCTCTCCCCAAACCACTGAGGTGAACCCAGTGCTGCCTCAGAGTCCTCTGGAGCATCACAGGATCATTAGGGTTGGAAGTGACCACTAAGCTCATCCAGTCCAACCATAAGAGGAGGACTCTAACTGTGCTGATATCCCTGCTTCACTATCTCCCTCTGTTTCCTCCTTCCCTCCCCTGGGAGCTTATTGAGGGAAAGACACCTATTTGGTTGCATCCCCAGCACCTCTGTGCTGAGCAGGGCACTGCCTGACTCCCCAGGGATGCTTCTTAGCAGCCAAGGATCTCTGCTCAACCTCTGGCACAAGCCAACCTGACTGTGCCCTTGCTCCAGAGCCCACCAACCCTTTGGGGACCACCCACTCTCTCCTGCTGCTTTCTGGAGGTCTTGCCTCCTCTCCCCACTGGGGCAGAAGTGGGGACACTGCTGCAGCCCAGGTTAAACTCCCCAGATGTGCTGGGAAGGGCTGGATAGACACAGCAAGGAGGAGAGGAGGAGGTGGTGGTGGTGGGAAAGGGGAATAAATCATTTGGAGAGAGCCAGGTTTCCATCTTCCCCCTGCTGGAAAATGCAAGTCTGCTCCGAGTTTGCATCCCGAATGGAATTGTTTGCAGCTTCCCTGCCTTGGAAGGCACATACCTCTGTCAGCAGCCAGCCCTGCCAGGCTCAGTGTCCATGCTGTCCACCTGCCAGCAGCCTCTTCCCTCTGCTCCTGCCGAGCATCAGCTTGCCTTGGAACAGCCAGGCAGTTAAGAGCTGCAACTTAAGGACTCGGGGAGAGGGGAGGGAGGGATGGAGGGATGGAGAGGGGGGTGGAGGTGGACAGCCTCACTGAGCATGAGAAGCAGCTATTGGCTCTGCCTGCCTGGCTGCTCTGCCACTGGGCTGGGCTGAACATGTGTCATCCTTCCCCTTGCTTCCCCTCCTTTCCCCAGCACTGGGGAAGGAGGTGAGTTCTTGCCAGGGTATTGCTGGCTCAGGACCCCCCCTCCCCGTGTCCCCCTCTTTGGCAGCACTGGGGCAGATGCAAACCCTGCTCCACATCCAGACACCTCCCTCCCTCCCTCCCTCCTCTCTGCTGTGGCATATGGTGCCTGGGCTTTAATTTCCTGGGGAAGGTGGCAGCTTCCTCCTGGAGCTTGAGCAGACCTGTGATTAACCCTCAGGAGGCTCTTAGGTGCCAAGGGTCCATATGGGCTGAGCACAGCCCTTCCCAGCTCCAGCTCTCCTTATTTCCTTCTCATTAACAGGGAGCAATTCTTTTGAGCCCCAGCCAGGAGAGGAATTCTGCCTCTCCTCACAGGTGGGATTTGGCTGGCTAGAATCCTTCCTAGCTGGAAGAGGTCAGGCCCATGCAGGATGGATCTGGCCAAGGGAAATAGCTGAGGGTTTGAAGCAGAAGGTGAGGCTTCAGGTAAACCTCACTGAGCTTCACTCAGGTTGTGCTGGGAAAGCTTCTCTGCAATCCCAGCCCCTTCCCTTGGAAAATCTCAGATCCTTAATGCCACCAGAAATTAGTGCACCACTTGGCCAAATCTCTGTGTGATGGCACAGGAACATCTCTGCTGTCAGGCCAGGCTGGGACAGTTGGGATTGTGCAGCCTGGAGAGGAGAAGGCTCCAGGGAGACCTTCCAGTAGTTAAAGGAGCCTAGGAGAAAGATGGAGAGAGACTTTTCAGCAGGATCTGTTGGGACAGGACAAGGAGTGATGGTTTGAAACTAAAAGAGAAATGATTTAGACTAGAGAGAAGGAAGAAATGTTTCACACTGAGGATGGTGAGAGCCTGTGCCAGGTTGCCCAGAGAGGTGGGAGATGTCCCATCCCTGGATCTATCCCAGCTCAGGTTGTTTGGGGCTGTGAGCATCCTGCTCTAGTTGCAGATGTCCCTGCTGAGTGCAGAGAAGTTGGACTAGATGAGTTTGAAAGATCCTTTCCAACTCAAACTCTTCCATGTTTCTCTGATCCTGTGATTCTCTGCTTGTGTGGTTCTCTAAGCAGGAGCCACACTGTGTCTCTTGGGTACCAAACACCAACAGCATCTCCTGTGCTTGCAGCTCAGCCACACATTTGCTCTCTCTTCTGCATTAATGACTGATTCCCTCCTGGGAGCATCTCTCACTCTGCAGCCTCCTCCAGCTGAGGCTGGGGCAGGGATGGTGTGCTTGAGCACAAGCAGGCAAGGAGCAGCCTGGTTGTCTCATCTGCTGGAAGGTTTTGTGGGCTGTGACAGCAGGAATGTCACTGCTTTAACCCCCAGACCCCCNNGTCCCTCCTTTAACCCCCCGCCCCCCCCCCCCCCTTCTGCTGTGTGTGGTCCTCAGTGCAGGGGAAGCATCCTCTCTCTTGGTGGATGGAGGATTGTGGAGAAGCAGCTGCTGCCTGGCTGAGGATGTGTGTGTGTGTGCTTCCCAGGCTCCCTGCAGCATCTCCATGGCTCTCTGCTCCTCTGGCTGGCATGAAAAGGAACAATTCCCTCGTGTCGTGCACCTAGGGAGCATGGCAAATGGATTTGCCATCTTCATGGACTTGGTTCTTCTAACAAAAGCCAAAACTGTTAAAAAGAAATGTAATGACTTCATGCTGCTGCTGTCAGAGAACAAAGCTGAGTCTCCCTCAGGCCTGGCCATGCTTCACCTCTCCTCAGGCAGACAGCACATCTTTAGGGCTCCAGATGCTCTCCAACAGACCCCAAAGCTGGGAGAGCATCCCCTGGGCTGTGTGGGAGCTTTGCTCTTTGCTTGATGCACAGGAGGAAGTTTTTGGCAGCATCTCTGCAACTAGGAGCCTGCTACCCGGAGTGAAAGACCTTGGTGCCCTGGCTGGAGGCAAAGCCCCAGGAAGAGGTCAAGCTGTTGATGATCTTAGAGGTCTCTTCCAACCTTTCTGATGCTGTGATTCTCCCTGACTGCACTGGGAGGCTGAGCAGAGGAGCTGGGGAGCCCAGGTGGGCACAGCCAGGGTGCCATGGCCTTGTCCTTCTGTGTCTCAGCTGCATGGCACTTCCCAGGCAATCATTTCTCCAGAGGACCACGAGGTGGAAGCATTCTATTCTCCAAGAGATGCTCTGGAAGCATGAGGACAACCTGGCTTGAGCAGAAAGGGAGGGCACAGGCCAGTCAAAGAGCTGGGGAGCAAAGAGATGAGAAGGGATCAAGGAGGAGCACAGATCAGAAGGAGAAAAGCTCCTTTTGCAGGAAAAGTCTCTTGCAGCTCTTCCTGCTGTTAGCTGCTCCCTCCCCAGGGGAATATCCCTGCTGTTGAGCACATAGAGCCATGCACCAGGGCCTGGGGTGTCCCTGAGAGGAGTTTGGAGTGAGCTGGGGCTTGGTCTCTTCTCCCAAGGAACAAACAAGAGGAAACAGCCTCAAGTTGTGCTAAGGCAGGTTTAGGTTGGATATCAGGAACAATTTCTTCCCTGCCAGAGTGGTTAAGCATTGGGCCAGGCTGCCCAGGGCAGTGCTGGAGTCAGCATCCCTGGAGGGGTTCATGGAGATGTGATGCTGAGAGCCATGGCTTAGTGGTGACCTGGTAGTGTTAGGCTACTGGTTGGACTCAGTGATCTGAAAGGTCTTATCTAACCTAAAGGATTAGTATGCTTTGCTCCTCATGCTTACTAGTCATTTGTGTGTAATTCTGGAGCCCAGAAGCTGAGCTCAGACATCCTGGAGAGATGAGTGGGTTCCTGCTCTAAGCAGAGCTCCTGGACACCTGGATTGGTGTTCCCTGTAGCATGGAATCATTATGCTTGGAAAAGGCCTCTGAGATCCTCCCTTTTTGTAGAGGAGAGAGGTGCCTGTCTCTCTGCCTCCTCATGCACCATGTCCTGCTGCTCAGAGCCAGCAAATCCAACCAGAATGCCTGGAGCTACCTGCCAGGACCTGCTTCTGCCTGCTTGGGAGGACCAGTGTTTTCCTGTGGGCTTACCAGCAGCCAGGAGCAGGGTTTGCCACTTGGCAGGATGCTCAGGCCTTGGTTCATCATGCTTGAGATGAGGTGCTGAGTCAGAACTGATCAGCTGTGCCTTGTCTAGCCCAGGGAGCAGACACACAGCTCCTGCTCAGCCCTCCCAGCCAGGCAGGAATGATGAGCAAGCTGCTCAATGCTAGGAGGTTGTCTCAGCTCATGGGAGATGCCAGAGCCCCAGAAACATCCTTCCTGATGGCCATCAGCCTGTGCAGGGATCCCCTGCTCTCCTGCAGGACCTTGGGATCTGTGCTGGAAGCACACATCTCCCTAACAGCTAAGTGTGGCATGGAGAGGATAAAGGATGTAGGTGTTCAAGAAATATTCCTATGCTCTCCTTAGGGCCATGGTTTAGTATGGTAGTGAGAGGTAGAGTTGGGCTTGATGATCTTAGAGGTCTCTTCCAACCTTTGTGATTCTGCAAGAGCACAGAGCTTGGCCTCTCTGAGCTTCCCTCTGTCAGGGAAGGCTCCTGCTCAGCATCCACAGCCCTTGGCTTGGCTTTGCTCCATCCCCAGCTCCAGAGCAGAGGAGCATCCAGCATCCCTGGATGTGACAAACTAAATGTGCACAGTCCAGCTGGGTATGCAAAACTGCCTTGACATTTAGCCTTTCCTTCTGTTTGTTTAATCAGTAAACAGCTAAAAATAAGTTGGTTATACCCAAGGGGCTTTTGAGCAGCACTAAACCAAGAGAGGGAAGGCTGTATGCTGGGGAACAGAGCTGGTATTCTCCTCTCCTTCCCAGTTCTACATCAGACTTGGTTTATGGGCTGCATTTCATCCTGACTGGAATCAGCCTCAGCATCTCCAGATGCAGAGCTCTTCTCTCTGCTGCTAATGGATTTAATCTGTGAGACAACAGGAGAGCAGATTGAGCCAGCACAGTGCTGCCTGAGACCTGACTTTGGATTCATTTTAGTTTCTATTCCTTTGGAAATGCCTCACTTAGCCCAAAGCAGGGCCTGGCCTAGAGCAATATGCCTGTGCTGCCAGATGGGGCCAAGAGAAAGAGTTTCCCTAGAGCTGGTAGAGCATCAGGAGTCCTGGGAGCCCTTTGGTGATGCTGTGGGTTGGATGCTGAGGTGAGGAGCTCAGGCTCCTGGCTGTGCTCTGCAAATAAGCCTGAGGAGGAAAGACTGAGGGATCTGGGCCTGTTGAGCCTGGAAACGAGGAGATTGAGGGGAGAACTCATGGCTCTCTCTATCTACCTGAAGGGAGGTTGTAGAGAGGCAGGGACTGGGCTGTTCTCCCTAGTGGAGAGTGATAGGACAAGGGGAAATGGATGGAAATTGCCCCAGGGAAGGTTCAGATTAGACATTAGGAGGAATTTCTTTGCTGCAAGGGTTGTGAGCCATTGGAACAGGCTGCCCAGGGAGGTGCTGGAGTCCCCATCCCTGGAGGGGTTGAAGAGCCAGGTGGATGTTGCATTGGGAGGCATCATTTAGCAGGTTGCTAGGGCTAGGACAAAGGCTGCACTCATGATCTCCAAGGTCTCTTCCAGCTGGAACTGTTCTAGGATTCTATGATTCTAAGGATTTCACCATGTGCTGGAGGCTCAGCTCTCAGAAAAGCAGAGGAAGCAAGAGCTGCTTTTCTCCTGGGCAGATGCCCCAGCACCAGTTAAAGCTCCTGAGAGCCTTTCCTTGAGGAGGGAGGGCAGCAGCTCTTGAATCTCTCCAGAGAAGGACACACCACAAGCTCTCTGGGTAGCCTGGGCCAGTGTTTCACTGGTGCCTTGTGTCATGTTGTCCTTGTTCCAGCAGCCCTTAGCCCTCAGCTAGGAGTCTTTTGGGGTTGCTCTTGCTGCCCCAGCAGCTCTCTGTCTGCTGCCAGGAGCTGTCATCCTCCTGGCTTGCTCACGAGGGAAGGAAGGACCTGCAGGCAGCACGTGGCTGCTGTGCATCACAGTCTCCTTTGCTCTGCTGCCATCTGCTCCAGTTCCCTAATTATATCAGCAGAGGTGGGGGATGTCAGACTGGTTGGGGGGGGTGGAAACATCAGCTTCACTAGCTCTACATGGGATGGAACATCTCCCAGACACCACGAGTTTGGCTGGCACAGCCTCAGGTGTCCACAAGAAGGTGGAATTGCACCTCCTCAGCTCCTTGAGCACATTCCCAGCACTCCTGCCCTCTCAGGGATGCTTTGCTCTGAGCTCCTGTGTCCAGCACTGCAGTCCAAGCCCTTTCTTTGGCTCTCATTGTTGGAAGGGTTCTTGCCTTTATCATCTCTCTGATGCCTGAAGTTTCTGCCTGCATCAATGTTTTGGGAAGCCAAAGTTGGGTTGGATTCTTCCTTTTGGGCTGAAAATAGCTAACAGACTGTGAGGCAAGCAGCAAATTCTGGCTGAGCATCCTGAGGCTGTTGCAGTGAGCAGTGAGGGAGTCCCTTTCTGATGCCACCCAAGCTGTTCTTGCTGAGCAGTGCCAGCCTGCTGCAGTGGCTCCTTCNAGTTTCTATTCCTTTGGAAATGCCTCACTTAGCCCAAAGCAGTGGCCCCAGGGCCTGGCCTAGAGCAATATGCCTGTGCTGCCAGATGGGGCCAAGAGAAAGAGTTTCCCTAGAGCTGGTAGAGCATCAGGAGTCCTGGGAGCCCTTTGGTGATGCTGTGGGTTGGATGCTGAGGTGAGGAGCTCAGGCTCCTGGCTGTGCTCTGCAAATAAGCCTGAGGAGGAAAGACTGAGGGATCTGGGCCTGTTGAGCCTGGAAACGAGGAGATTGAGGGGAGAACTCATGGCTCTCTCTATCTACCTGAAGGGAGGTTGTAGAGAGGCAGGGACTGGGCTGTTCTCCCTAGTGGAGAG
>VWZO01015118.1:111647-173525 GCA_013396975.1 Bucco capensis
CCTCAGGTGTCCACAAGAAGGTGGAATTGCACCTCCTCAGCTCCTTGGGCACATTCCCAGCACTCCTGCCCTCTCAGGGATGCTTTGCTCTGAGCTCCTGTGTCCAGCACTGCAGTTCAAGCCCTTTCTTTGTCTCTCATTGTTGGAAGGGTTCTTCCCTTTATCATCTCTCTGATGCCTGCTGAAGTTTCTGCCTGCATCAATGTTTTGGGAAGCCAAAGTTGGGTTGGATTCTTCCTTTTGGGCTGAAAATAGCTAACAGACTGTGAGGCAAGCAGCAAATTCTGGCTGAGCATCCTGAGGCTGTTGCAGTGAGCAGTGAGGGAGTCCCTTTCTGATGCCACCCAAGCTGTTCTTGCTGAGCAGTGCCAGCCTGCTGCAGTGGCTCCTTCCTTTCCATCCATCCCTGTGGATAGCTGAGTCCTTCTTATTCTCCAGCCAGGCCAAAGGATTGCATCCTGCTGGTAAGGGGCTTACTGGTTTGGGCTGGAAAAGCAGTGCCTGATGCTCTCTTCTGGTGTGTCTCCATGCAAGCAGGGACTCCTGCTTTCTGTCAGGCACTTTGCTGGTGTAGCCTGGTGAAGAGAAGCATCTGCTCTGTTAGCTTTGCCCAGGCACATTCCCTTGCAGTACTTTAACCTCAGTGCTCCTTGCTCCCAGAAGGAAGCAGAGCAGGCAGGAGGAAGCCCTGGGTGCACTCCCTCACCTCTGAGCAGCAGAGAGGACTGAGTGTTCAGCCCCCAGCATCCCCTGTGAACTGCCTTGGAAAAGGGAAGCTTGTCAGTTAGTCAGTGGGAGAGAACAAAACAAAGCCAAACTTATCTCCTCCCAGCACTTGCTTCACATAGAATGATGAGGGACAAGGTCCACTCACAGGAGCAAACTCCCTTGGGGACAGGGTTGGGTCACTTTGGAACTGCAGTGCTGGTGCCTGAGCTCCTCTCTGCAGAACTGAGATGCTTTAACCCCTGGCAAGCAGCTGCTAAATCCCTCAGGAAGCCTTCCAGCAGAGAAGTCTTGCTTGGTTTCTCCAGGTCTCATGGCTGGGTGAAGATCAGTGCTGTTAGGAGGTAGCAGCCCTGATTCTGCTTCTACCTTTGCACTCTAGCACACAGCCCTAAGTGAAATGCCAAAGCCAAAACCAAAACTCACCTCTCAGTGATTCCACTGGCAGGGCAAAGGATGCTTTTGCTCCAGAGCTAATGCTGGGAGAGGAGTTTTTGGTGTCCCTTATGTTCTATACACTTTTCAGGCAGTGATTCCACTGGCAGGGTAAAGGATGCTTTTGCTCCAGACCTAATGCTGGGAGAGGAGTTTTTGGTGTCCCTTATGTTCTATACACTTTTCAGGCAGTGATTCCACTGGCAGGGTAAAGGATGCTTTTGCTCCAGACCTAATGCTGGGAGAGGAGTTTTGGTGTCCCTCATGTTCTATACACTCTTCTGGCAGTGATTCCACTCAGTGATTCCACTGGCAGGGCAAAGGATGCTTTTGCTCCAGAGCTAAGGCTGGGAGAGGAGTTTTGGTGTCCCTCATGTTCTATACACTCTTCTGGCAGTGACACTCAGTGATTCCACTGACAGGGTAAAGGATGCTTTTGCTCCAGAGCTAATGCTGGGAGAGGAGTTTTGGTGTCCCTCATGTTCTATGCACTTTTCTGGCTTTGCCCATCGTGCTGCTGGAGTTTTGCACACTTAGAGCAGGGTGATGGAGAAAAAACTTACTCCTTTGGCAGCTTCTGGTTGCTAAGTGCATGAATCTCTGGTGTGGATTGGTGGATCTCTCATTATGGTGATGCTGCATGGGCAAAAGGAAGAGGGATGGACCTTTTCCTTGTCAGTGGAGCCCCAGAAGCCTACCAGAGATGGAGTTTGTTGGGTGTGCTGAGAAATAAAGGTGATCTACAACCACTGCACCTCTTGTTAGCACCAAGCACCCTCAGAGGACCACACAGAGCATCCTAAGGAGAACACTGAGTGCATTTGACCTCTCCAGCAGGTCCTGATGTGCCAGGCTGGGCAGTGAAGCACAGGGGGAGGGGGGGGGGGCATTCCCCACTTTTCCTTGACTTAGCAGCAAGCCTTTCAACTAAAAACCCTCTGATTGTTGCTGAAATGCAGCTCTGCTCTCCAGGCAATGATTTCCACATGCCTGCCTGTGCACAAGGGAGAGGAATCCACGAGCAGGGGGGGAAGGCATTGAACACATTTTCTTTCCATGACTCGGTGCCTGCATTCCTATTGAATGGCAGGGCAGTGGGGAAGGGAACTGCTGCCTGGATGCACTGACTGTGAAATATCCCCTGCAGACCTACCCACAGCTGCTTGCCTCGGAGCAGCAAGCACACATGCATGGCCATGTGAGGTTAGTCGTGGAGAAAACGTGCCTGGGAGCTGCTGGGGAGCTGGAGGCATCCATGACTCCCACAGGGGAATGAGGATGGAGATGCTCTGGGAAGAAGACAGGTGAAATCCCAATCCTTGGAGCTGACCTGTGCTTCTTTGGGAAGTCAAGCACATGCATGTTGCTGCTCTTCCTCTGGTGCTCCAGCCCAAGCTGTCAAGTTGAATGTATTTCCTCTCTTTACTGGGCTTGCCAGAGCTCTTCATGTGAGAGCACTGGGCTGCAGGCTGCAGCTCAGGAGCTCTCTCTAGCCAGACAGTTTGGAAGCTGGTGTCTTTCTTAGCTGGCTCTTACTGGGCCTGCTGGGTCATTTCTTAGTGCTTTTGGACATCTTTGCCCATTCAGCATCCCAGCACATCCCAGTGACTCCAAATGGCTTTGACTCCAGCCTGGGGATGGCATGGATGAGCTCCTGCCTCTCTGCAGGGTGCTGCTCAGGGCATCTGCAGCACGATAGGAGGGCAGGGCTGTCTGGGAACAGCTTTACAACACAAGAAATGATGTCTTCTTACACCAAAGGACACCTGGCATGGCTCTTAACAGAGGACAAGCTGCTCCCTTCCACTTTTAGGCATTTGGAGACTTGTTATCCCTCCTGCTCACCTCTTCACCCTCCAGGCTGAACAGCCTGAGCTGCCTTGGTGCCCCTTAAAGCAGCTCTTCCAGCTCAGTGGTTGTCCCCACAGCCACCCTGGGCACTCTCCCCCCTCCTCTCCCCAAGCTGGAGCCCAGGGCTGGATGGAGTGTCCCTGCTGGGGCCTCACCATGGGAGGGAGGAACAGAGGATTTAATATGTCTGGCCAGGAGCCACGCAGGGATCATGGCTGGGGCAGAGCACAGTTTGACAAGACAGGCACTGCCTGGGCTCTAGCTCTGTGTCAGGCCAGGCACTGCTCCTCTAGCCCCATCCTTGGGCAGGTTTGCATGGGGACAGTGAAATCTCCCACCCTGTGCTTGCTCTCCCCTTGGCCTTGGGGCTGGGACTGCTCTGCCTGTGACCCCAAAGCTGTGCTAGCCTGGTGGTCCTGCTCCCACATCTCTGGGGTGCTGATAGCTAAGGTTCTGGAGAGGAGAAACACTAGCAAAGCCCTTGGGGCTGTGATTCAAATGCTGCTCAGGATGCTGCTGCCTTCCCTGCTGCTCCTGAAATTCCCTGCAGCCTGCATGCCACTTGCATGCTCTCTACAACTACCTGAGAGGAGCTTGGAGCCAGGTGGGGCCTGGTGAAAGGACTAGAGGAAAAGGCTTCACATTGCACTGAGGGAGATTTAGGTTGGGCATTAGGAAGAATTTCTTGTCCCAGGCTGCCCAGGACAGTGATGGAGTCACCATCCCTGGAGGGGTTCAAAAAGCATGTAGAGGTGGCACTTAGGGACATGGTTTAGTAGTGACTTGGCAGTGTTAAGTTAATGGTTGGACTCAGTGATGTGAGTTGTTTTCCAGCCTTAATGATTCTGTGAGTCTAAGTGTGTGTCAGAGCTCTCTGCTTGCTGCAGCCTCCTCTCCTCCACTCCTCCCCCTTCCTTCCTCTCTCCAGCCAAAAGCACAGCTGGGCTGAGGTGCTCTTTGCAGGAAGGTGACAGCACACAGGCCTGGGGTGAGGAATCACAGCCTGTGTATCTTCAAAAGATGCAGTTGAGATCAAAAGGGAGAGCAGCTGGGGGCTGGAGCCCAGCAGCAGCCAAGGGACATCCTAGGAATTGCCTGAGTGGAGCAGGAGAGGGAGGAAGATTTGCTGAGCAAAGTCTGCCCCAGCACAAGCTGAGGTGATCACAACCATGGAGCTATAGTTTCTCAGCCCCATTTATTGATTAAAAATATTCCCAGGCCCATTTTTTAATGAACTGTTCCTCACTACAAGGAGCCCATTTCCACACCCAATTTGCCCTGGAACTCCATGAGGCTCTGGGATTTCACTGGGACAAAACAAAAGGTGAAAAAAAAAACAACAAAAAACCCTAACTCCAGAACCCAAAATAATTCCAGAAGCAGCTCCCAAAGGCCAAATCCTCCTGGCTTCTGCTCAGCCACTCAGCTGGCACCTTTGGCATCTGAGCTGCAGAGGCATCTGCTGATGGGTGCCAAGGTCAACAGCAGTGACCTCAGCCCACATTGTCCTTCACAGAGCACACATTAAGGGACAGTTTGCTTCAGGCTGCTGTTGGTGGAACACACCTAACCCCACTACACAGTGTAGAGACTTGTTAGCCCCATGCCACCCTGCCAGGGACATGTGCTGTGTTCTTGTCCCACAGTGAACATCCATCACATCCCAACACTGGTCCTCTCCCAGCCAGTCTCTGAACACATATCTCCAGGAATGCCTGCTGGCTGCTTTCCCTCTCCACATCCTCCTCCCTGAGCTATCCCTGCATACAACAATCCCTTCCTTGGCTCATTGATGATTGTAATTTATGTTTATGAGGATTGCTATGCACTAATAAGCAGCTTGTGTGACACAGCCCCTGAGCTCCTGGCTCTGGCCACTAATTGCTTGTCATGTTCCTGCCCTTTGCACAAAGCTTCCTCTGCAAGCTGCTTTCTCTGTCCATCTCCAGTCTGGAGGCTTCCTCTCCTTAATTAGCCACAGCTTTTGCTGGAGATCAGATTTGCTTTCTGTTCTGGACTCCCAGTGCCAGGTGGGATGATGTCTCCTGGCTCTGGTGTGGAGTGTGTGGCAGCAGTTGTTGTGCCCAGGGCTGTGCTGGGCTGGGAACAGCACAGAAATGCTCCAGACATCTCTTCCCCCCACCTCCACTGGAGACATCTCCCCTCTCAATAGGGTGAGTATGGAAGTCAGAGGCATGCCAGAGCCTGGCTGGGTTGCTGGATTGCTGGGGAAAACATGCCAGCAGGCAGTGGCACAAAGGGAATGGGATGGCTAACGTCAGAGGGAGCTGCTGCTGACTTTGCAGCACACATGACCAGGTACTCATTGACCAGGGGTTAGGGGAGGGCACAGCTTCATGTGAGCCAAGGGCCAGCCTGCACCTTGTGCCTCTGGGACTTCTCCTTTCCTGCTCCTCCCCAAACCCTGCAGAGCAAAGGATGCAGATTCCCCACGGTGAGGACAGGCTGCTTGCCCTGTGTCATGCAGGTCTGGGTCCTACCCTCGCTGCAAAGTCATCTTGCCCCAAGTGGGGCAACGTGCTTCAAGCTTGAACTCCACATCTGCTTCTGGAGGGGCAGTTCCAGCTGAGAGCCTCCTGGTTCAGCTCTGTGTGCTCAGAGGAGCCTTGGCTCACGTGCTCACTAGATGAGCTGACTGCAGAGCTGGTGGTGAAGCTTTCACCCCACTCACAGGGCAGACAAGCATTCCTAAGGGCTCCAGGGCTTGCCTAGGTGTTGCCATGGGATAGGCTAAAGTGAACAAACAAGAAGGATCCCAGGAAAAGATCCCTCTCCTCCACAGGGGCTCAGCTTTTACACTTCTGCAGTGCCATCTGTGAACCACTTGCCTGTTCCTCCAAGTGTCTCCCAGCGAGCTTGGTGGTTCTAATATAAGAAATGAGAGTCAACAAGTCCTCCAAGACTCCCACGTTCACAGAGGAAAAGGGGAAAAGGAGTTCTGTCAGCAGCACAACTCAGAAAGCCCAGATCTGTGTCTTGTGGACTGTATTCCCTGAGGAATCTCAAGATGTCTGGAAAAGAGAAGATCCTACATGCTTCCCTGCAATAGGATTTCACCCTCCAAGAGCTTGTGATGCCTTTCCTCCTCCTCAAAAGCTCTGCTCTGTCCTCTTGAGTTCCCATTCCCCATCCTCTTGTGTAGATGGATTTTGTTGCTTCCTTGCCCTGCTGGCAATCCCTCTGCCTTCTTTCCCTGCCAGGTTACACCTCCTGCACATCCCCCAGCTTGAGGTGTAATATCCACTAATTACAAACACTCGAGTGCCAGGATGGCCTGTAGAGGGAAGGTGAGGATTAATCGAGCTGGGGACAGGAGAAATTAATGAGTTTCAGACAGACAGCCTTGGCACCTCCAGGCAGTCTGATTTATCTCCATGGCTGCTCTATTTTAGGCAAACTGAGAATGTTTAGCTAAGTATCAGACAAGAAATAGCTGGAATGGATGGTGAAGCTGTTGCTAAAGTTCAGGTTAGATATTACGAAGAATTTCTTCACCCAGAGAGTTCTCAGACATTGGCCCAGGCTGCCCAGGGAGATGGTGGAATCATCATCCCTGGAAGTGTTCAGAAACCATGGAGATGTGATGCTTGGGGCCACAGTTTAGAGGTGAGCATGGTACTGTTAGGTTAACAGTTGGCCTCGATGATCTCAGAGGTCTTTTCCCAGCGATGATTCCATGGCCCTGAGGGCACTGGTTGAGGGTGGCATTCCCAAGGCTGCCCAAGGGAGGCAGGTCCCTGCCAGCTCCCCATTTCAGGAGCTACCTTCCTCGCCTCTGCCAAGAGCCTCAAGGGCGAGGAGGCAGAGCTGCAAGAGGACCCTCCCCCCCGAGCCGGCTGCTGAGGCTGGGACCGGCTGCCTTCGGGGCTCCCCAGTCCCGCCCCGGGCAGCCAGAGCAGGGCCAGCTCGTGCCCGCTGCGGCCCCGGGACGGCTGCGAGGCGCAGCGGCACCGAGCGAGATCCTCAGCCCCGGGGCTGCGGCGGGGAGGAGCCAGCGCCGCACCGAGCGAGGAACCGGCACTGGGTTACCGCACCGGGTACAGCACTGGCTCCGGTACCGCTGTTGCTCCGATACCGGCACCGCTTCTGCTCTTCCGGCTCCGGCACTATTTCTGCTCCGGTACCGGCACCGCTCTAATCTCTTCCGGTACCGGTACCGCTCCAGCCCTTCCGGCTCCGATACTGCAACTGCTCTGGTACCGGCACCGCTCTAACCTCTTCCAGTACCGGTACTCCTCCGGCTCTGGTACCGCTCCAGCACTGCTCTAGCCCTTCCGGCTCCGCTACTACTTCTACTCCGGTACTGGGGCCGCTCCAAGCCCTGCCGGTACCGGTGCTGTTCCAGTATCGGCACAGCTCCAACTCCTTCCGGTACCGGTGCTGCTCCGGCTCCGGTACCAGCACTGCTCCAACTGCTTCCGGCTCCGACATTGCTTCTGCTCCGGTACCGGTACCGTTCTAATCTCTTTCGGCGGCAGCGGCGCCGCTTCTGTTCCGGTACCGGTAGCTCTCCGGCTCCAGCACCGCTTCTGCTCGGACACCAGCACCGCTTCAACTCCTTCCGGCTCCGGCACCACTTCTGCTCCCGCGCCGGCACAGCTCCGGTACCGGCACCACTCCAACCCCTTTCGACTCCGATACCGGTACTTCTCCGGCTCCAGCACCGGTCTTGCACCGGTCCCGGCACCCTTCCAACCCCTTCCGGCTCCGGTACTACCCGGCACCGCTCCGGTCCCGGCACCGCTCTGGTGCTGCTTCCGCTCCAGACTTCCTCCGGTACCGGCACCGCTTCTGCTCCAGCCCCAGCTCTAGCCCCGGTGTGTCCCCCCCCGCCGTCCCGGCCCGGCCCCGGCGTGGCGGCGGCAGGAAGGAGGAAGGAGGGAGAGCGACCGGTGAGTACCGGAGGGAACGGGAGGAGGGGGAGAGCGGGTTGCGGGCTCTCCCGTGCCCTCTCCGGGGACTTGTCGCTGCTTTTTGGGGCTGCTTGGAACAGCTGAAGGTGAGGATGGGGTGAGGGAGGATCTAACAGGGATTTAGACCTCTCTGTTCCCTGGAGGAGGAGATCCCTGGAGTGTGTTTTGGTCCTAAACGTGGTTTAGGGAGCTCTGGATATAAGCCTTCAGTCACTATGGACTTCTGCAAGTCTGGCATGGCTTGTGGAATCATCTAATTGTTGTGGTTGGAAAAGTCCTCTGAGCCCAACCATGAAGGACTTGGGGAGACCTTTCTGTCTCTAGAGGGAAGCTTTCCAGGGCAGTTTGCAGACAGGCAGGGTTTCTCCAGTGGGTTCCTCTGCTCAGGCTGGAGTCCTGTTCCTGGCTGGCCAGCAGGGAGACATTCTCCTGGCACTGTGTTGTTATTTCTGTGGCTGTCAGGATCAGCTAGAAGAGAATCGAATCAATATGGTTGGAAAAGACCTCTGAGATCATCCAGTCCAGCCAGTAAGCTAACACTGCCATGCTCCCCACTAAACCATGTCTCTCAGCACCACATCTCCATGTTTTCTGAACCCTTCCAGGGATGGTGACTCCATCACTGCCCTGGGCAGCCTGGGCCAGTGCTTAACCACTCTTGCAGGGTGCTTATCCAACCTGAACCTCCCCTGGTGCAACTTGAAGCCATTTCCTCTTCTCTTATGACTTGTTACTTAGGGGAAGAGACCAACTCCCACCTTGTTCCAAGCTTCTCTCAGGTAGTTGTAGAGAGCAGTAAGGTCATCCCTGAGAGAGTTGAGAGCTGCATCTCTCCAACATGCCTGTTGCTCTGACATGTTCCCAGGGGTGTGGAGAACTTGCCCCCAGAAGGTCTGTCCCCCTCCTTGCTGGCAAGGAGCTCCCCAGACAATACCACCATGTTGAGAGCTGATCTCTTTGCCATGGCAGGACTAACTCCTGTAAAGTCAGGCTTTAATAAACTGGCTCCTCTCTCCCTGAAAACAAACTGGAGTGAGTATGCTGGCACAATGGTGGCATTAGCTCTGAAGAAAGCATCAAGGTCAGGCCTGGGGCTGCTGGTGTTGTGTCTTTTGTGCTCTGCATCATGCCAGTGAGCAGCTCAGAGTATGTCTGCAGAGGAGAAGGTGCCTGGAGGGAAGTGCTTTGAACAAGCAGCAGGCAGAAAGTTAGTGCCTCCAGATAAGCTTTGTGAAAGGGCAAGTGCCTTCTAACAGGACTCTCTTCCTGTGAGGAAATGGGATTTATTTCCTCCTCAGTAGTCATGGGGCAGCACCTAGATCTGCACCATGTGCTCACACACAGAGCTTGAAAGGTGGGGAAGACAAGCTGAGTCTTGTTTCCCAAGCCTCATGAGGTACTGCCAGGGCAGCTAGGTCACCCCACTGCCTGTGGAGAGGTCATGCAATCCAGCTGCCATGATGCCAAAAAGATTCCCTTGGTGCAAACACCAAGCCATGAGGTAACTGGTCACTTGGTGTTGCTGGGAACTCACCGGTGGTGGCATGCTGAGATCTAAGTGCATTTGTAGTCTAGAGCATCCTTTCCTCCCTGGAGAAGAAGCATCACGTGGCAGGTGACGTGTCCAGTTGCTCTTTACTGGCATCCAGACTAGCTGCTTGAAATCCATAGCTGCTGGCACTGGAACTAGACCAGGGAGCTGAAGGCAGCTTCATTTTGCATCTGAGAAAGTGGAGAGACAAAATGTCTTTTGCTCAGGGTGATACAAGGAGCAGAGGGAACTGAGCTTTGAGCTCCCAGGTCCATGAGGATCTCTCTGTCCTTTGTGGTGCAGCACTTGGTGAGACAGGAACCTGTGTATGTGCTTTCCATAGGTTCTGTATGCCTTGGTCTGACCTTCTGGAGAGAAATGAATGTTTGGTCAACCCCTTGTAAACCCTGAGACATTCCTCTGGCTTCCATACAGACCTGAGGCTTGGGCCAGGAGGTCTGAGAATCTCCAGAAAATCTGGGACACGTGTTTGAAGTCATGTCCAAAAAATAGCAAGAGTTTCCAGGAAGGTTACTGCTCAGTAAGAACCTTCTACATTCTCCTTCCATGCTCAGGGAAATTGAGAGAAGCTTAAAGCAGCTTCTCCAGGCCACAGAACAAAGGGTTGTGAGTCTGAGAGCTCAGAGGAGATCCCAACCCAGGCTGGAGTGAGTTCTGCTCTGTGGAATGAGTATACAGCAGCCCTGGGAGGTCAGCCCTGGTTGATGGCTTGGTCTTAATTTACATCTTTACAGGTAGAAAGCCAACAAAAGGTCTCTATTTAAAGAAGATCCTTTCAGCAGACTCTGTCCCTGCAGAGGTCTGAGCTGCTGGGTTTGCTTTCCTCTGGCTGAACTCACTGCTGCTGTTTGTAAAGGGAAAACTGATAGCAGCAAGCAGCCTGTTGATTCATATGGCTGTGAAAGGCCAGATGAGGAGCTGGTGAACAATTAACTTTGCAGAGTTTGATCTGTAATCAGAGGGAGCATCTTTTTGGCTCTCTCTTTGCCTTCCTAATCCAGATTTCCTTTCCAGGTAGCAGTTTTGCCTGCAGCCAGTGGTGCTCATCTGCTGCTTGTTTGCTCAGTTCCCTCCCAGTCTCAGCTGGTTATCTTGGTCTAGGCAGCTTGGCTGGAAAAGAAGCTGGTGTGGAATTATATTCAAGCCACAGAGCAGAGCTAGCAAGCCTTCAGAGATGGCTGGAGGTCATCAGTGCTTCTGACACCACTGCCATCTCTCATCTCTCTTGTGCTTTAGTCACCTTCTTCCTTCCATGAGGCTTATTCCTGCTGCTTCTCCAAGCATGACTTGAGATCTGTGTCGTCTTGCTTTCTGGCTTTCCTCTCTCTTGGAGGGATGAGCTCCAAGCCACCTCATCTAAGAGTGGATTTTTGCAGGCAGGGTTTTTTTGCACACCCACATTCCTGCTGGGAAATGAACCCATCTCCAGAGCCCAGCATGCCTGCCCCATGGGCTGCTCACTGCTGCAAGCCTGACCCTTGCTTTCCAGCCCTGAGCAGCAGCTAAAGCCTCGTTCAGATTCTCCTGTGCTGAATGCATGATGCTCTGTGGCTTCAAGGGTAGACAGGAGCTGTGGGAATACAGCTCCTGGAGCAGGAGGATGCTCCAGGGTTTTTTCTGGAGGGGGGGGTACTTGCTTGAGAGAATTGGAGTCAGATGGCAGCAGCAGTTCCTCTCTTACCTCAGGTACCATCCTGCCACCCCAGGGTGCTGGCAGGATAAATCTCTCTGGTGACTTTTAATTGAATTGCTGGATTAAAGGGGAAAAAAACCAACAAGAAGAGAGGCTGTTGAAGCTGACCATAAACACTGGAACCTCTGAAGAAATCCAAGTGTGCCCTTTTTGGGGAAGCAGAAACATTCCAGGCGTTCCATGGAGTTCTGCTGCTGCTCTCTTTGGATTGATGCAGTTTATTTTTACTCCGTCTGTTTCATCATTTGGTTAAGTGTTAAGCTGCTGGTCACTCAGGGGTTAGGATTCATGATCCCTGTTTGGTTGTACTGCAAGCCTTCCTTCTGCTGTGGCATCTCCCTCAGTCCCACTGCCCACTCGGCAAGTCAGGGCTTTTTTTAGCTGCTCAATCTGACAAGGTTGGTGAGCAGAAGCCTTAGCTCTGTGCTTGTGAACATGAACATCCACAGAAATTCATCACTGTTGGGTGGTTTGGTTGCTATTTTTTTCCTGTATTCCCATGTAGAACATCACCTGGAGCTTGGTTTTCTGAACCAACTTGATTTATTTGGTGGAAAACCTCTGAGAGCAGAGCTTGTGCTAGAGCAAATGCTGCTGATCTGTAGATAACCTGAGGATGCAGAGATCTTCACTAGCACTTTGTGGGGGTGTTATTTATTTTGGGCTTGAAAACTGTGCTTTGAAGAGTGTAACAGCAGCTGAAGTGATCTCTTCTCACCCAGAAAATGCATCCTCCTATTGCATCTGCTCGTGCCAGTAGGTTAAACTTCACCTTCTGCCTTATTTCAGGTGGTGTAAGTCAGCTTTAAGACCTTTAGCAGCACAAAGCATGGCAATTTGGGTACCAGGCAAGGCTGTGACTGCCACAAATCCTCTCTAGTTTTGTAGCAGGGTCTCTTCTGTATTGTGTCACCTCTGCTGTCACCTTGATGACACAGACAGCTAGAAACCACCTCTCATTTCTCTGCTACCAGCATCACCTGCTAGACTCCTTCAGGAGTTCAGGATACAGGAGATCTGGGCAGCAGTGAGCTGTGAACAACAGAGCAAAGGACTCAGTGCTGCAGGGATGGTTGGGAGGTAAGATCCAGGGCCAGGAGTGGTTTGGATTTTTCCTATCTCAGTGGAGGCTTAATAAGCCAAATTCAGAGCTAGGCTGAGGTGCAATTGGTGTTAGTGAAATGCTGCTTGGCTCTCCTGGAAGAAAGAGTGATCACAGAAGGTTGAGGAACTATTCCTATAGACCAAAAAAACCCCTTCCTGGCATCTGTTTCTCTCCTCCATGCCTCCAATTGGAGCAGTGATTTAAAGTGCAAGGGAGAAGCAATAAGGAAAAAATCAGCATTCAGCCTCAAGCATGGATTGCTCCTTCTGCCACAGCTATTCCCTAGGGCTGGTCAGTTTGTAATTATTAACTAATTACTGCCCAGTAATCACTGTGCCCCAGGATTCAGGAAGTCTTGGCAGTCAGCAACATGCTGGATCTCACAAATGCCAGCCTGCCCTTGTCTCTCCTTTGCAGTTTGCCCATTGTGGTGGAAGCTGACTTCCAGCCTTGCCCACCAGGCTCTCAGAAGGGACCTAAAGGAGTCTCCAACCTCTGGGTGCTGTTTGCTTTTCCTGTTTGCAATTCAAGGACTGAAGGCTAATGGTACTCCAGAGCAGGGAACAGTTACATCCCAGGCTGTGGCTGTGAGGAGAACCTCTTGGCAGGTCTGCCAACGTTCCCTGTCCTGCTTGAAGAAGACCACATCAAGGAAGGGAGCCTTTGGAGCCCTCGTGACCTTGTCCCTACAATAAAGGCATTGATATTGGGTGTTCCCTCAGCGTGGCACTGGCCAGAGCCAGAGGAGGAGAATTAGCAGCCCCAGAGACTCAAAAAGCCTCTTGTTTCTCCCAGGAGCAGGTTGGGCACAGCCAAGGAGTTGCAGTGAGGAGCTTTCCCATCCCTTTCCTTGCAGCCCTGTGTCCCTGGGATGAGGGATCCTGGTGGCTGGGATGTGCAGAGATGCTCATCAGGCTGTTGAGTTCTTCTTGGACCTTGCCTGCAGCTTCAGGGTGATGAGCACAGGTATTTCCTCTGCCCAGAGAGAAGGGCTGCTGGAGCCACTTCAATCCCCAGGAGAAGACCACCCAGTATCTGAGGGAGAAAAGCATGGTTTTGGTAAATTAGCACTAGCAGCATGTGTTCTCTTTAAGGCTTTAATCCCTCTCAATCCCTTCATATTAATGATTAATTGTGCAGCTAATCATGCTATGATCACAGCTCCTTGCTGCCTCTACCAGGAACCCACCAGGGTCAAACCAGGCAAGAACTGGGCTCTGGTGGGCAGAGGGCTGCTGATGCTCTGCTCTGTCAGCACAGACCAACAGCTCTCCTCTCCGTGGGTCTCAGGATGCTAATCTTGCCTTATCTCAGAGCCTTTCCTGCTTATCAGCTGGCCAGGCAGGAGTAGAGTTGCATACAACCCAGGAGCTTCCCCCAATTCTGCTGGCTCTGGTCCCCTCCCACCTTCTGAGCTCTGAGTCTCCTTGACTCTGATGGCCTGGCTTTGGAAACCACATGGAAATCTGTCTGTGTTTTGATTTGGGAGGTGAAAAGGGCTCGGTGTGGAATTCTTTCCAGAGGTGTTCCTGCTGCCTCAGGCAATCCAGCACCTAGCTCTTCCCACCAGTGCCCAAGGACTGCTGGAGTTCCAACCATGGGCTTTCCTGCAGGAGATTTCTCTCTCTCTCCCTCTGTTTATCTGCTGCTGGCCTCTGTTCTCTCCCCCAGTTTCAAGGCTGGTGCAGAAACTCATCTAGCTTGGCAAGGACAGCAGAGCTGGAGGCAGCTGTGAGGAGATCCAACCTGGGAGCAGTGAGGGATGCTACAGGGCAGGGGGAGGTGGGATGGATGTGAGGAGACAAAGGAAAAAGGAGGTTCAAAACCAAACCACAACCAGATTCTCTTTTTGCTTTGGGTTCCTAGGTTCTCTCCCTCTTTTAGATGATTTTTAGATTCCTAGCTCTCTCTCAGATTCTTTCAGGTTCTTTTCCTTCTCCTCCCCACCCCCTGTATTGCTCAGTCTCTCATTCCCATGGCTGGCATTGCAGCTCCCAGGACAGGGAGCAGGGAGCTGGGGCTTGGCTTGGCTTGGGGAAGCAGATGTTATTTACAGTTAGAACAAGGAACAAGGTTTATCTGAACAGTGTGTGCCTGCTGAGTTCCCAGCTAGGCAGGGAAGGTTGCCCTCCATGGGGAAGTGAGCAGACATTTGCAGGCACTCAGGCATGCGTGAAGTGGTTGTCCACGTTTCCTCTGGGATATCTCTGTTTGGGATCTTGCTGTGTCCGTGTTTGGTGTGAGATGGAGATGTCCTGGTTGTGCTGGAGCTGAGTTGTGACAGGGTAAGGCTATTGGGGAGGTGGGTTGGTGCCTCCAGGATGGCTGAGGATGTTCTGCAAGCCTGTGCTGCTTTCTCAGGGATAGAGGTTTCCTGAAGGAAGCATCTTGCTGAGTTTGGAGAGCTTGGACCATCGCAGAGCTCCTGGGCAATCCCTTAGCATCCTTGTAGCATTCCTGTATTTAAGGCAAATGGTGCAAAATACCTGATAAAGAGCTTCCTGGGTAGAAGAGGTGCAGCATGGGCATAGCAGGAGAGCCTGGCCTGCAAGCACATCCCTGTCTGAGGATGGAGGGAGGTGCATCAGAGGACATGAGGAGGAGAAGCAAAGAGAGTGTTTCTGCATCTGCCAGCAGCCTCTCATCTTCCTGCTCTGCCAGCCCTAAGGAAGCTGGTGGAGGAGGCAAGACAGTTCCTGAGAGGTTTTTTGCCATGTGGGCACACAGCCAAGCTGGTTGGCAACCCCCAGATCTCAGGAGCTGTTGTACATCTGGGGGAGGCTCTCACTCCATGTGCTAGTCAAATCCTTGAGCAGAGCAGGGCTCCTTCAGGATCCACTTTGTTTGCTTTCTCTAGTTGTTGGTCTCTGTGAGGTTTGCTGCTGTGAACATCTCCTGTGAGGTTTGTTGCTCTGTTATTTCTTCCCTCCATGTGGCCCAGAAAGGCTCTGGTTTTCCCTCTGGTGCCCAAGCCCTGGCTCTTTGCAGAATAAGGAGCTCAGTGGTGGATGTGTCAGCACTGAGATCTCAGAAGGCAGAGGAGGAACTGCAGGAATGCTTGGGCTCCCTTCAGGTGATGGAGGAAAGCTGGGATGTTGAAATGGGGAGAAGGGAAAGAGCTTGAGGGACAGGAGAGCAGGAGAAACCCTTCTGTGCAGGAGCAGCTTTCAGAGCTTGCAGCAGCAGGACACAAGTTGTGCATCCTCCAAGGCAGGCAAAGCACTTTTGGGGTAGTTCATGTCCACAGGCAAGGGAGAAGCATCCCTGGAGGCTAATACTGCTGATGCAAGGGTGGCTCAAAGTCTGGCATCCAGACAGCAACATGGAGCTCTTGCCAAGTTCACTGCCTCACAACATTGCTCTTATCACCCTGGGATCCCTGGCAGCCACTGCTAGGCTTCTTAAATCTCCTGCCTTCCTCCAGCCTTGACAGCAGCTTTAGCAGAGCAGAAGTGCCACATCAGCAGCTGGAGGGAGGACTGGAGCAATCCCTCCCCTCATTGTGTGGCCTCTGGCTCTGGAAAGCAAAGCCAAGGCAAGAAAGATCACTCAGGTACCCACCTAGACCTCCCCCCAATCCCAGCTGGGGCTCTCAGCATCACTGCAGTAAGGAAAGGGTCCAGATAAAAGATGGCACAGCATCACTCTTCCCATCCTGGGGGAGAGGAGGATGTCAAAAGTAATTAGAGTTTGTGCTGTGCTTTGAGATGCTCTGGTTCCTCAAGTGCTGCCTGGTCACACTCCCTACCTCTGTGGCAGCATTTCCCTCACATCTGAGGGAGGAACTAGCTCCACACACGTGCACAAAGTCCTCCAAAGATGGGTGACCAACTGGTTTAAGATTAAAGACCAGATTAGTGCAATCCTTGGCAGGGAAGCAGACCTGCAGTGTTTGCTCACTACCTTACTCCCATGTGACTGTTGCAGAGCTTTAAATAAAACAGATTTGTAACCCTGCTGCAAAGAGTTTTAGGTGGCTAATGCCAAGCAGTGGCACCAGAGCATGGCCCTGAGAAGAAACTCAGTCTGTAGCTGGAATAGGGAGAAGTAGGTCAGGAACACCATCTCCTTGCATTCTTTTCTTCTCCTGTTGCTGCAGGAAAATCTATCTGAGGATGGTTTACCACCTCTCAGAGAGGTGGGAGATGAACCATTCCAGGTCAGGGTGTTTGGGGCTGTGAGCAACCTGCTGTGGTTGCAGATGTCCTTGCTGAGTGCAGGGAGTTGGATTAGATCACCTCTAACAGTCCCTTCCCACCCAAAGCAGAGTCCAGCCTCCTGGAGATGCTGAAGGTTCCATAGAGGCACTGACACCAGCACCTGAGGGCAGCTCAGCACAGACAATGTGAGCACTGAGCTGCCAGCCCTGGGATGTCTGTGATGGACCAACTGGCACTTAGCAGTCTATTGTTGTTCCAGCTGAACACTGGACACTTCTCCTCAGGTTAGCCTTGGCTGAGGAATAAGTGCCTAGTGTTTTGGAGGCTGCTGGAATAATGAGCATCATTTGAATGCTTTCCTCAGAGCTGCCCCTGATCTCACCAAGAGCTGGCAAGGGGAGAGCCAAGTGAGAACTGCTGACTGCACCACACAGGGCTGTGGACAGAGAGAAAAGCAAAACATACAAAGGCAGAACAAACCTCCTTTGTGTGCTCTTGTTACTGGGCTCATTGTCAGGGCTGGGACAAACCAGAGAGGAAATGTGTAGCTAGCACAAGAGTTTTTCCTTCCCACCCTCACAGGTTATCAAGTCTCCAGGGGCTGGGCTTGCAGGAGGTTTTTCCATGGTGTTCACCCATCCCAGATTATCCTTGTTGTCTTGAGGCTTAGAGATCTGTACCTGCTCCACGTGGCTTCTGCTTTGCCTGCATCATTATCTCTTAAGGACAACTTAGGAGTAATTGCAGTGCTGCAAAGGAGAGATAGAAAACCCCCTGTGCTCTGCACCCCACAGGCCAGGCTCCTGCCTGCAAGGGTCCCACAGTGAGGAGAATGACAGCAAACTGGATGCAGCATCATTCCTGAGGGGCAGCTGGGGAAACTGAGGCATGCTGAGGTCAGAGCTGGAGTGGAAACCAGGCTCGTGCATCTGCCCCGGGGTCATTCTTGTCTCCCAAGCCTCTTCCAAACTGCTGATGTGGGAAGGGAGGATGGTGATCTCCTGGCTGCCATAATCCCATGGCCATGTGAGGCTGGACTGCCTCCCTGGGGACCCAAATTTCCCTTTGCAGTCATGCCCAGTGGCTGTCCTGGGATGATGCTCTTGCTCTTTGCTACAGGGCTCCTGGAGACTAATAGGAATTGATTGCACTCCCTTCCCAGCAGGATCTTGACCTCCTGGCAGGGGTTTTGCTCCCTGTGTAGGAGAGAAATGTCAGGCCACTCTGAACAGCAGGAGGCAGATGTGGAAGGAGCTGAGCTGCCCTTGTGCTCTCTCTCCCTTCATCATTCACCTCTTGGGGACAGGAACTGTACAGAGCTCTCTGTCTGATGGGCAAGGCTCTGCTGCCCATCCTGGAGGCTGAGTAGGATGTGGCTGTGCCAAACCTTCCTGCAGCCTCTGTCCATCTGAACTAATCTAGCCAGACTGTGCTTTGCAGCATCTGTCATGGGGAGGGAGCTTTTGTTACCCCAGGGAGGAGGAGTTCATGGCGACAGCTGAGCTGCTGTGGAGATGTTCATTTGGTGGTCAGGGGCTGAGATCCTTCCCTGCCCCTTCTGACCTTGCCCTGCTAGGATTCCCAGCTGCTGCAGAAAACTCAGCATCATCCCTGATCCACTTTAGAGCCATCCCCAGTGTGCTCTCACTTCCCTCTGCCTCCCCAGAACAGCCTCAAACCTCTCTCCACCTCCCAAGGATCCAGCTCTGGCCCTACTGAGGAAATGGGGAGGGGAGGAGGAATTTGCCTTGGTGCTGAGCTTCTGTTTGCACAGGAATATGCACCATGGAGGAGCCAAAATTCTCTCTTGGCAGCCTCTGCTGCTTCTCTCTGCCCCTTCTCAGTGCTGGGAGCACATCAGCAGCCCAAATCCAAAGCCTCAGAACCCCTGCAGGATGCTGAGGGAGAAAGGGAATGGTTCCATACTCTGATACCTGTGTCCTGAGCCCCACAGCAGAGAGCCAGCAGGTTCTGCTCTGTGTGGATGGGCACAGGATGCCCATGGGAATAGTTCCCAAGGCAAGAGCTGGCTGCTGGAGAGGGCTGCTTGGCACATGGGCTGTGCTGGTGAGTTTTGGGGAGGGGGGAGGCTCTGCCTTTTGTCTCCATGCCTTGAACTGTGAGGAGGAGCACGTCTGGTGCCTCTCTGCAGGCTTTGTTTAGCCCTGTAGCCACACAGGAGCTGGGTTTGCAGAGCAAATAAGGGCTCCAGGAGCAGAATTTCCCCCATTTCCCTGAGACTTGCAATGCTACCTAATAGCTAGAAGCAGGAGCTGCAACTGCTGAATGGGACTGTTCATTTGGCCTTGTCAACACAACTCTTAATCTCTCTGGGGGGAAGGAAAAAAAGTAAAGCATCTGATTCCCTCCAAGCCTTCCACCCTTTTCAGCTAGCAAATGGGGGCAGGAGGCTGTTAGAATGGTCAGAAAACAAAAATAGAGCCACTTGAGCCTTTGTGAAGAGCAGTGAAGTGGTGAGTGCTTGAAAGCCTTTGCTCTGAGCCCCTGCAGGATGCTGAGGGGATGGGACCATAGTCTGCTGATGGCTTGTCTGACCCTAAAATACCTGTCTGCTGTGTGCCACAGCAGAGAGCCAGCAGGTTCTGCTCTGCAAGTGGAAGAGATTGGTGTGGATGGTCACAGAATGGCTGTGGGAATAGCTTGCTGAGGAATGGGGAGGGATGCTGGTTGCTGGTGCAGTGAGTAGTGCTCTGAGAGAATCCTTCACATCTTGCCTGGCTCCTGCCATGAGCTTTCCTGATGGCATTCAGCTTTGGGCTCTCTGAAGTGTTTTACCCAAGTATTTATTTACTACTCTGACTATATTCTTGCTGGCACTGCTGCCTTTAATCCCTGTTCTTTGGCCCAGTTCCAGGCTGGGTGATTTCATTTTGGCCTAAGTTCCTTTTTAGCCTTTCAGGCTGTTGTTTCTCCTCGTGTCCTACTGTGCAACGTCATGGTCCTGCACGTTGTCCATCAGCCAGCTTCTTCCATCCATCCATCCACCAGCTGACTGCAGCTCAGGGCTTCCCTTTGAGACACTCTTTAGGCTGTGGAAGAAGTGAGTTCATTGCTTTGTTTTGCTTAGCAAGGGTCACCTTCTCTCTGAGTCAATAGATGGCTCCAATTTCCTTGAACAGAGTCCTGCAGAAGGTGATGGGGAGGAAGAGGCTGTGGCTAGCAATTCTGCCTCAGAAATCCCTGCTGGGGAGGAAGGAGATGCCTTCAGTTAGGGCTCCTCACTCCCAAGAAGTGCTGGAGTGTGTCCAGAGAAGGGCAAGGAAGCTGGGGAAGGGTCTAGAGCACAAGTGTGCTGAGGAGCAGCTGAGGAACTGAGGTTGGTTAGGCTGGAGAAGAGGATGCTCAGGGGAGACCTTATCCATCTCTGCAACTCCCTGCAAGGAGATTGGAGTGAGGGGGGGGGTTTGGAAAGGTAACAGCCTCAAGTTGCTCCAAGGGAGGTTCAGGTTGGATATTAGGAACAATTTCTTTCCTGCCAGAGTGGTTAAGCATTGTCCCAGGCTGCCCAGGGCAGTGCTGGATTCCCCATCCCTGGAGGGGTTGAAAAGCCATGGAGATGTGATGCTGAGGGACATGGCTTAGTGGTGACTTGGCAGTGTTAGGCTAATGGATGAACTCAATGATCTTAGAGCTCTTTTCCAACCTTAATGACTCTGTACTGAGTTCCTGGTGGAGGGTGCTGAGCCCCCCCAGGATTCAGGGGGGAATCCCAGGGATTTTGCCTGGGATTGCCCCCCCAGCAGAGCATGGCAGACAGGCCAAGGGAGTGTTTGTGTTGCTGAGGGATAATCTTTTAAGCTTTCAGATGCAGGCATGTCAAGCCAAGTGTTGCTGTTGCCCTGGTGACAGGATGCCTTAGCTCCCGGATGCTGTGTCTGATCCCATCAGTCTGGAATGGGATCACCATTTGTTTGTGCTGATAAGCCCAGAGGGAGCTGGGAGGGAGGCAGGAGAGCCTGGGAGGAGGGCTGGCTGCTCAGGGATATCCAGCAGTAGGAACCTGACCTTCTCCAAGGTGAGAGAGAAGTCATGGGATGTAAGGGTTGGTGCAGGAAAGAACCACTCTGGGTAGCTTTTGCTGCTCATTTGGTACCAAGGGATGGTTCTCATCTGAAGATCATCTCATGAGTTGGTAGGTGAGAGCAAGATTGAGGACCAGTGCTCCTCAGGACAAGGTTGGAGGGTTGAGCTAATCAGGGCTGCTGGAGGAGCAGCACAATACTCATCAGATTGGGAAGGGGAGAGGAACAGACCCAGACCTCTTGGAGCTGGCACTGGAAGGGGCAAAGCTGTGGCTGGTTGCTATCTGCAGGTCCAGGGAGCATTGGCTGTTTGCTAGGTCTGTGCTGGGCAAGAGGAATAACTCCTGAGGGCAGTGGGGCTAGTGCTGAAGACCCAGAACCATGCCCAACAGCTCTTGGAGCCTCATCCCATCCTCAGTGCTGAGCTCTTTGCCTGGCAGGAGCCAAAGCAGGAAAGGCAAAGCAGGATGTGGCTCTGGGATGCCTGAAGCCTGCTCATGTGGCTGCTGAGGCTCAGCACACTTCTGCCATGTGCCCCTGGAGGGTTTGCTTCATTTAAGGGGTTTACTGCTTTAATCAGATCCCTGGCTAAGGCAATTCTAATGCCTCAACAGGGTGAGTCATTCAAGAGCTTGGGAGCAAGCTGTGAGCTCAGAAGCATCTCCCCTTGCTGGTGGCTCTCAGGGATCCCCCCCAGCTCATCCTGGCTCCACTCAGCATTTTGCTGCTGGCTCAGGAAGTCTTTCTGGCAAGGGCAAAGCAGCCAGCAAACTGCCAGAGGGGCAGAGGTTGCCTCCTTGTGCAGGGAGGAGTGTGGCAGTGACTCTGTTCTGTCCCTGTGTACTCTTTCTTGCTTGCCTTCTACTCCTACCCTGCTCTGCCCTCTTCCAGGCATTCGTGGCCTTCCCAAGGATGCTGTAAGGTGCACCCTGCATTGGTGTTGTGATTCCATGTGCCACAGCCCCTGAGAACTAGCTCAGCAAAAAGCTCCCTGCACCTCTTGACCACACTCAGCTCTTAAAGACTTGAACCTGATTCCCCCATGCTCATGGTGCCTCTTCTCTTGCTCTCCCATAGCAGCAGTGCTGTGGAGAAGAGGATGTCCCCATGAAGTCCTGCAGATCCCCAGCAAGGGGCAATTGGGGTCAGGATGCTGCCCAGTCCCAAAAAGCAGGAGCTGTGCATCATCCAACCCTCTCAGCCTGCTCTCTTCCCTTCCCTCCAGGGCTCTGCCACCCCTCAGAGCACAAAGTACCATGAACAAGATGAAGAACTTCAAGAGGAGATTTTCTCTCTCAGTTCCTCGGACAGAGACCATCGAGGAGTCACTGACAGAGTTCACAGAGCAGTTCAACCAGCTCAACAACCAGAGGAATGAAGGTAGGGAGCCCTCAGGCCTCCACAGTGGTGCTGGGGCTGGTTGGGAGCATCTGGGGTCAGAGTTGCCAGGAAGCATCTCCACTGCAAGCCCTAAGCCTTTCCCCTGGGTGTGTTGAGGTGTGGGAAGTTCCTGCCCCTTGGTCTGTGCTGCTTGCCTCATGTATCCAGCAGCATTAATTACACCTTGTCATTACATCTGAGGAGAGATTTACACTTGCAATAAAGCAAGCTTTATAGGAGGGATTTGTACCAAATGGTGAGGAATGACACAGCTGTGGTTAAGAGGAGAGAATGGGGAGGGAAGTGTGGGATTTCCTCCTGCCTGCCCCAAAGTGACAGTGCTGGCTGAGCCCTCCAGGCTGGCACTTCCCCCCAGCCAAGGGAACTGCTCCCTGAACCATCCTTTGCTCCCAGATCCAGAGCCTTCTCCTGGGATGCAGTTCTCAAGATCTTACCCAGGGAGCTCGAGGGTTAACAGAACCAGGAGGCACCCAGAGCAGCCTCCTGGCTGCAGGCTGGGGCATGCCAAGGGAGAGGCAATGCTGCAGGCAGGAACCAGCAGCAGATCAGGGCCAAGGCAGCTGTGCATGGACAGGCAGGCATCTGCAGACCTGATAAAGTCAGACTGGATTCATCCAGGGATAAATTCTGCTGCTGTGGGTGCAAGGCTGAACCTCCCTTGCCCATCACATCATGTCTTGGCTGCTGCCTCCTCCCAGCACAAGTGGCTTTGCCCCAGCCCAGCCCCTTCAGGTGTCTGTGCCCTCAGCTCCATGCAGCTCACCTTCAAGTTCTGTTGTTCATTTTCTTTCCCCCCCTCACCCTGCAGCCACAACTGCTAGAAACTCGTGCTACAAGCAGGGGCTGAGGCATTGAGGCCATTCCCTGGCACTGGCATCTGCCCCAGCAGGGAGGGATCACCTCTCTGCCAGCTAACCTGCTTGAAAGGAGAGATGCAGGAACTGAATTTAGAGCTGGCTTCCCTCACTCCTGCAGCTCCAGTTCCTATCCCTCCAGACACCCAAGCTGCCCTGAGGAGCATCCCTTCTCAGCCTCCTTCCCTGCACACACCTCCCCTCACACCCTAGCAAGCAGCAAGGGCTATAATTAGACTTGAGCCCTTAATTAGATGTGCAGGAGCTGTGGGGATAAAATGGTGCAAGGCTAAGAAAGTCCTGGGCACTGACAGCTGCTGCTGTTGTTTTACCTGGGGTCCTCTGTCTGCTCTGGGGTGGCTGAGCCTGGGCCTCTCCTTATCTCCACTGAGCAAGCCAAGGCTTTGTTGGAGAGGTGATTTCCTTCTTCTTCTGCTTGGATTGAGCTTTGGTTACAGTTCTTCCTTTGCCCTTGGCTGGCAAACCAGAGCAAGCAGCATCTGCCTGACCCCTCCTGCAGCTTTTGGTCTGGCTCCTGAGGCAGCCAGGAAAGAACAAAGAGCAAAGTCTGAGCCTGGAGCCAGGACTGAGGATGTTTCTAACCCCATGGACCAGCGAGATGGGATCACTAGGAATGTATTAGAGGCTTGTGCTGCTCCAGGACATCCCAGTGCCAGCTCCCAGCAGTCAGTTCCTCCCTCCCTGTCTGCATGCAGCACATCCTGGACTCCTGCCACAGCTTTTTTCCCCCCCTAGTGCCCCCCACTCACTGCTCCCAGTTTCCTCTCAAGCCTTCTCCCACACAGCAGGAGCCAAACACACTGCTCCCATCCCTACCACCCCCAGCCTGCTCCTGCTCCTGCTCCTGCTCCTGCCTGCATGAGCCCCAATGATTAAGTTTCCCATGGGGATTGTAAACAACCCTGAGAAGTCACCTCCAGAGTGCCCTTAATCTCTGTCTCCTGCAGCCTGTGGCTGTTGTTTATGAAGAGCTCTGACAGCCACATTTGTCTGAGGCATCTCTTGGGCTGTTTAATCAAGCCCTGGTGGCAGGAGCACTTGGCTGGAGGTCAGCAAAGAGAAGCTGGAGGCACCAGTGCTTGGGGGGCAAAGGTGGGGTAGGGGGGGATGAGCCCCAGCATCTCTAGGATGTGGTGTGGGAATGTGATGCTTTGGCTGTGTTAGGGGAATGGGATTGTTGTGGTGCTTGCTGGGTGTTAGGACAAATGTTTGTGTTTGGATGTTAGGAAGAATTTCTTCCCTGAAAGGGTTGTTGGACATTGATCCAGGCTGCCCAGGGAGGTTCTGGAGTCACCAGCCCTGGAGGGGGTTAAGAAACATCTAGCTGTGGTCCTTAGGGCCATGGGTTAGTGTCCTGGGGGTGAGAGGATGCTGGTTGGACTTGATGAGCTTAGAGGTCTCTTCCAACCTTCCTGATGCTCTGGTTGGACTTGATGAGCTTAGAGGTCTCTTCCAACCTTCCCGATGCTCTGGTTGGACTTGATGAGCTTAGAGGTCTCTTCCAACCTTCCCGATGCTGTGATTGTCTGCTGGAGGGGCTGAGAAGGGAGGTTATGTGCCTGTTGGTCTCTTGCAGGGTTTGCTGGGGAGGTCTGGAGCTGCCTGGTCTGGGGAAGGCTCTGCCTTCAGTTTTCTCTGAGGTGTTGGGTTTGCAGAGAGGCGGAATGACTGTGGTGCAGGAGCTGAGACTAGAGCCATGGCATTCAGTTCATCTTTCCTCTTCCTTGCTGAAGGGCTCTGACCATGGCCCTGGGGCTGTCTCTGCCATCCCATGAGCTTCCCTGCAGTCATCTTCTCTCTGCCACTGAGTGGATGACCCATGACAGCTCAGGCACTGTGTGATCACTTGCTCCAGCAAAAAAAAAACCAAGAGCTAATGACAGCAGAGCTCAGCACATCATCATCTTTCTGTTCCTCACCTCACACAGCTCCTCAGGGAATTGTTTGCAGGTTTTAGTTTCCCTCCAGCAGCACAAATCACAGGTTCTCAGCATTCCCAGGTGCTGGCAGCCTGCAAAGCCTGCTCATGGGTGGCTGGGAGTGCCTCCCTTGCTCCTTATGGGTGATATAGAGGTCAGGAGACCTTCCCATAAGATGCTCCAAGAGCATGGGCAGAGCTGCTTGGACTCTAGCAATGGGGCAAGGTGGATGCCAACCTGCCTCTTCTGTTAGTGGGGAAAGCCCCAACTCTGTCCTCTCCATCCCTTCACTCTCATGAGGCTGAGAAAATGAGGCCTGAGATAAGAAGAAGCAGAGCTGGAAAATAGCAAAGCTCCTTCCTTTCCTCCTTGGCTTCCTCAGTCACATATTCCTTTCCATAGTCCAGATTTTCAGAGGTATCAGCTCTTGGTGACTCCTCTAGCATTCAGCAACAGCTCCTACCCATGCCAAGGCTTTACCCCAAAGCAGCTGCTACCTGCTGTGTCCTGCAAGGTCTCAGTGCTGGGGCTGCAGAGCCTGTGTAGCTCCCAGTTAAATAAATCCGAGCCACATCTGAGCTGGGGAGTGCAAAGCCATGGAGGAGTGAGGATGAGGATGATGGATAATGGGGGAGGATGAATAAGAGGAGAGCTCACACTTAGCAAAGTAATTAGAAGTTCTAAGTCAGGCAAGCAGTGAAGGGTTCTGGCCTCTTTCCTCAGGAGATCAAAGCTTGTTTTGGCAGTGTTTAGATGTATTTATATATGTATAAAAAGCAAGGCAGGAGGCTGCTCAAAGGCACTGCTGTGGCTGCAGGCTCCCTCCCTTCCCTTTGATATTGCAGAGTGGCAGGGCTCACCCAAATCCACATGAAATGCTGAGCAATCCTCCCACCAGCACCCAGCAAGGATCTCCCAGCCCTGGCAGAGCATCCCTGCAGGACTCAGCATCTCTGGGGGCTGTGGCTACCTCCTACCTGCCCTCCCTAGCCCCAGGCTAACCAAAAATCACCTTGCCCCTCATCCCTGTAAGGTGTCTGGGTATTTTTTACATGCTTTTCCCATCCTCTAGTAGTTCACATCTTTTGCATGTCTGTCCTGGCTTGAGTTATGACCCTAAAGTGACCAACAAGCTATTCCATGCCATGCACCTCATATTCAGGAGAAAACTGAGGGATATACCCTGAAACTTTCAGCCCAAGCTTGGCCCTTGAGGTCTCTTCCATAAAGCCTAAGCCCCAAGCAAGGAAGGTGCTTGATAAAGCTATTTAGCAGCTAATTAACAGCCAATACATCAAAGGAGAGGTTTGGGCCTGTATCCTCCCTGCAGGTTGAGCACCTGAGCTATCTGGGGTGATGGAGTGGGAACTCTCCTGGTGATGCTCAGCAGCTCAGCTCTGTGCTGCAGGATTCTCTCTGCTCTGCCTTCCATCTCCATCCAAGAATTGCTGAATCCAGCTCTAGCATCCAGCCCCTGAGTCTGATTCCCACCTGCTGCTGAGTGCTCCTGCCCCAGGAGCAGTGGTGATGGGGAGGGAGTTGCCATCCAGTGATGCTTTTGGGGGTGAGGTTGGTTTTTTGTGTATTTGTATCTCTATTTCATGTTATTGTTATTATTTTCATTAGTTTTAAGTTTTCATTTCCAATCCACACGTCTCTGTTAATTCCTTTTTCTTTCCTGGAGTGGGGGGAAAAAGGGAATAACAGAGACTATCTGTCCCTGGATTAGTGATCAGCCCAAGCCTAACCCTTGGCAGTATCCCCTTCCCTGTTGCTGTAGCTTTACACCTGATCTTCTTGCAGGTGAGGAGAGAGTGACACTAACCTAGCTGGGCTGAACTCATCCCCTAGGTGTGGGCTGGCTGGCAAGGATACCTTCCAGCCCTGAGCTCACAGCTTCTCCTTGGCATGAAACCACTTCTTTTCCCAGGTCACTTGCCTGCCACCTCTCATCCATCAGCTGAGCAAACTGCAGCCAGGTCCCAGCCCTGCTCAGCATCCCGTGAAAGCCTCTCCAGCCTCCAGCAATGAGCTCATCCCTGGCTGCCTGAGCACTTTGGGACCAGGGGGTTGTCTCTGTGCAGCTCAGGGAAAAGGCTTGCCAAGGGCAGGGCTCAGTGGCTCAAACCTTGACACATCCCAGGTTCTCCCTGGGGAATTTCCTTCCTGTACTCTTCCTCCTTGCTGTAGGGAAATGGCTGCAGGGGGTGTGGAGGACACTGGTGCTTTGTGGCAAGGACCTGGGAGGTTTTGCTAAGGTGCAGTGGAGCTGCAAAGTTGAGACAAGAAGGGAGAGAACTGTATGGCCATGGGCAAGGGGATAAAATGATCCTTCCTGCTTGGCTCCACAGCTTTCCAGAGGGAGATGCATCCCTCCCTTGGGGAGATGGGTCTCCTCCCTCCCAGCACACCCAGTTAGCCTCCTGAAGAGCCCCTGGGAAACAGCACTCAGGAGTGAACTGGAGGAATCCTCTTCATCACTGGGGTCCAGGTGACCTGTGTTGCACTCCTCAGTGCTGTGCTGTGCTGCTCTCTGGCTCTGTTCCATGCCAGAATATTCCTTCCTCCCAACCAATTAGAGAGTGAGGAAGTTTGAAGTACAAACCTCAAACTGGAGACCAGAAGGAGCTCAATGGCTTCTTTTGTTCTGATTTCTTGCTCCTTTCAGGCTCAGTGAGGCTTCCCACCTGGAATCCCAAGAGAAGAGCTGCTTTGGTTTTGAAGAGAGCTTTAGTGCTCCTGGGGACTGTGTGTCTGACTAAGTGCAGCAGGTTTGGGCAGGAAAGCCTCAAGTGTTTTGTTTTGCTGTGACATGCCTCTGCAGCCTTTCATCCCAAAAGAAGACTTTCATATAGATTCATACAATGGCCAGGTTGGAAGGGACCTTAAAGATCATCTAGTTCCAATCCCCCTGCCGTGGGCAGGGATGCCAATCACTAGAGCAGCTAGCCCAGAGCCACATCCAGCCTGGCCTTGAACACTGCCAGGGATGGAGCATCCACAAGCTCTCTGGGCAACCTGTCACCCTCTGGGGAAAGAACTTCCTTCTAATCTCCAATCTAAATTCCCCCTCCTTCAGTTTATAGCCATTCCCCCATGTCCTATTACAATCAGACCACCTAAAAAGTTTCTCCCCTTCTATCTTATAATCCCTGTTTAGGTACTGTAAAACTGCTATAAGATCCCCTGCAGCTCCAGAGCATCTCTGGACCTCCCTGCCCTGCTCTCACTCTCTTTTTCTCCACAGCCAGTGCCATGGCACTTCTGCTACCACTCCAGCAGCTCACTCTTCTTTCTCTTTGTCCTCAGACCTGGCTCAAGGGCACCTGCAGCTGGGACAGCTGGGCAGGGACTTTGGAGCAGACAGCAGCCCCATCTCCCCTTCGGAGGTGGAAGGGCAATCCCCGAGGGCTGTGCGCTACCGCAGCGGCAACCAGCGGCACTGCTCCACGGAGGCAAGTGCAGCAGGGACATGGCAAGGGGATGCTTGTCACCTGCCTGCTGCCTGGAATGGCTGGGGTTTGATTCATGGCTAGAAGGGATGTGGCAGGTCCTGGTTGTCACTTGCATGCTGGCTGGAATGGCTGGGGTTTGATTCATGGCTAGAAGGGATGTGGCACAGCCTGGTTGTCACTTGCATGCTGGCTGGAATGGCTGGGGGTTGATTCACGGATAGAAGGGATGTGGCACAGCCTGGTTGTCACTTGCATGCTGGCTGGAATGGCTGGGGTTTGATTCATGGCTAGAAGGGACATGGCAGGGCCTGGTTGTCACCTGCCTGCTGGGGTTTGATTCGTGGGGCCCTGCCAGTCTTAGACCCAAGCCCTGATGATGTCTTGGGTGCACTCAACAGGACTCCCATGGTCGCTTACAAAGCCAAGTGCACCTCCCCATGCACACACTAAGGGTCCCAGAGGGGCTACACCCATTGCTTCCAGAGGAATGCCAGCTGTGGTTAGAGAACACTTCCCCTTGAACATCTGTGTCACCTCCTCCTCTCCCCAGCAGCATTCATCCCCTGCTCTCCTGGCTCTTCCCTCTCTCCCCAGGATGTCAGCAAGCGTCTCTCCCTGCCCATGGACATCCGCCTGCCCCCCGAGTTCCTGCAGAAGCTGCAGATGGAGAGCCCAGAGATCCCCAAGCCCCTCAGCAGGATGTCCAGACGAGCTTCCCTTGTAAGTGTCCCTGTGCAGAGCCAGCAGTGCTGCCCACAGCATCTCCCTTCATGCCTCCAAGCCCCAGGCAGCAGATGTGCTGTGGAGATCACCCATCTCTATCCCTCCCAGCAGGACACACTCCCCTCACCATGCACATCTGCATGCTGCTCTGCACATTCCTTCTCTCCTCTCTACACCTACCTGCCTTTCCTCCTGGATGGCTCCTTCCAAAGAGGAGGAGGTGGGAAGCCTCCAGTGGTTTAGCAAGTGCTGGGGCCTCTTGCTAATTGAAATGCAAATGCTGATCAATAATGAATTAGCCTTTGCATTAGTGGTGTTGGCAGTTCAGTTCCTTTACTGCTGAGCATCAGCATGGGGAGGAGCAAAAAAAAAATAACCTACATTGCTACCCTGTTGACAAATGTGCAAGCAAATGTTCTGCTGCCCAGGAATGCTCAGGGCTATGGAGAGAGCACTGTGAGGTGTCAGCAGGTGTCCTCAGATGTGGCATTGCCTTTTCAGGAGGAGAGGAGAGCTTGTATTTACTTGCCTGTTGTGTTTAATCAATAAAGCAACCACAGGCAGAGCCATCTGCCATTAATATTGATGATCCCTTCCATGAATAAGACATGCTCCTGCAGAACTCTGGGCCAGCAGGAGTTGGTAGTAGAAGCAGAATGTTAGGCTCTGGAGGAGATCCCTCCCAGTGATGTTTTTCCTTTCTCTCTTACAGTCAGATATTGGGTTTGGGAAGTTGGAAACCTATGTCAAACTGGACAAACTGGGAGAGGTGAGTAGCCTGTGAAACCCCTGGAAAGATTTAAGGGTTGGGCTCTGATCTTAGAGGTCTTTTCCAACCCAAATGATTCTATGATTTAAGGTGCACAGGGCAGACTGTGGCCAAATCTAGAGCAGATCTTTCAGACTTGGCCTTGTAGCTTCAAATCCTCCTTGCTCCATCTCTTATGGAGTCCATCAGCTTTGTGCCACCATGGCAGATGATCTGCATGAATTGTTTGCTCTCTCTCTCTCTCTGTCCCCACCCAGGGCACTTATGCCACTGTCTTCAAGGGGCGCAGCAAGCTGACTGAGAACCTGGTGGCCCTGAAGGAGATCAGATTGGAGCACGAGGAGGGAGCTCCCTGCACTGCCATCCGGGAAGGTGAGGGCAGCAGGGGCTCTCCCCTGTCAGCAATCCTAGAATGGTTTGGGTTGGAAGGGACCTCTGGAGCTCATCTAGTCCAACCCCCCTGCAGTGGCCAGGGACATCCCCAACTAGAGCAGCTTGCCCAGAGCCCTGNGTGCCAGCTCACAGGTGGCTTTGGGATTGGGTGCTGCAGGTGGCCCAGGTCTTGGTGCCCCAATCTGTCCTCTCCTCTCTTGGCAGTGTCCCTGCTGAAGAACCTGAAGCATGCTAACATCGTGACCCTGCACGACATCATCCACACCGAGCGATCCCTCACCCTTGTCTTCGAGTACCTGGTGGGTCTGGGGGTGGCTTTCTGTGGGAATGGAGGGCTCAGCTGCCTTGCTGCACGTGGGTGGTAGGCTCAAGGGGAGGAGAGGCTGAGGTGTGCTTCTCATTGCAGGAGAATGACCTCAAACAGTACCTGGATAACTGTGGGAACCTGATGAGTGTGCATAATGTGAAGGTGAGATTGGTGCTGGTTGGGATCCTCTACCCCTCCTTGCACATGAGGAGCTCACCCTGAGTGTAGTCCAGGATGTTCCAGGGCTGGGCAAGGCTGGATGCAGTCCTAGAATCATTAAGGTTGGAAAAGATCTCTGAGATGGAGTCCAACCACCTACCCAACACTGCCATGCTCACCACTAAACCCTGTCCCCAAGCACCATATCCACATGGTTTTTGAACCCTTCCAGGGATGGTGATCCCACCACCTCCCTGGGCAGCTTGTGCTCATGTTTGATAACCCTCTGGGTGAAGAAATTCTTCCTGATATCCAATCTGAACCTCCCCTGGTGGGAGATAGCTCCTCTTTCTTCAGATTGACCTTCTCCAGCCTGCTCTGATGCTCCAGCAGCATTTCTTCAGTCACTGCCACCCCAAATCTCATTCCTGAGCATGCAGGCTTTGTTCAGCCTCCTGTCTCAACTGCTGGGGATGGGCCTGAGCACTTGTCTGCAGCTTGTCTCACCCGTGGAGAAGTCTTTCCTGGCCATGAGTTTGAGATCACTGGAGACAGACTCATTTTTGGTGCCCAGGACCTAGTGCTAAATGCCAAGCCCTTCTCCTTCTCCACAGATCTTCATGTTCCAGCTGCTGCGTGGTCTGGCTTACTGTCATGGGAGAAAGATCCTGCACAGAGACCTCAAACCCCAGAACCTGCTCATCAATGAAAGAGGAGAGCTGAAGCTGGCTGACTTTGGTGGGTGGACCTATGTGGGGAAGATGCAGCATGGCAAGGATGTGCAGCTGCTTGATGTCCATCCCTTTCATCCTCAGGACTAGCCAGAGCCAAGTCAGTGCCTACAAAAACATACTCCAACGAGGTGGTGACACTGTGGTACCGACCCCCTGATGTCCTGCTGGGATCTACTGAGTATTCCACACCCATTGACATGTGGTGAGCCATGGCTCCAACCCTGGGCTCTCTGAGGTGGTGGGATAGGTGTTTCCATGTGTCTCAGCAGCACCATGGAGGTGGTTACACCAGAGAGTGGTGTGCTTGGCTCTTCTAGGCTCTTTGGAATACAGTGTCCACACCATGGGTGACCTGTAGCAGAGAAGGGAAACAGCTCCTGGAGCTCATTTCCCTCTCCAGGAACCTCAGCTCTGGCCAAGGGTGGTGGGGATGTCCACAGAGCTTCTCCTTCACTAATCCCAGAGCCTCTTGTGCTGCTCTAGGGGGGTTGGCTGCATCCACTATGAGATGGTGACTGGACGCCCCATGTTCCCTGGCTCCACGGTGAAAGAGGAGCTGCATCTTATCTTCAGGCTGCTGGGTGAGTCTTGTGCTGGGAGTTGCCTTGTGCTGCTCTCCCAAATCCCCACGTGAGGGCAGTGGCTGACTGCAGGAGCTGGGGACAAAAGCTTCAGCCTCAGGAGCCTGCAGGGAGCTGCTGGCAAAGCCTTGCAGAGTAGCATGGGCAGAAGCTGCCCACAGGCCTGCTGCAGGCTAGCAGAGGTGTGAGGGTGAGCAGCTTGTCCTGTGCAATGCTCAGGTGAGTCCTGATCTGCTGGGGAAATTCGTGCCCTCCCTCCTGGCTCTCAGGGGCATGAGGTTCTTCTCTCTGCACCAAACAAGCACTGACAAGTTTGCCTTCTCTCCTCCCTCCCAGGAACCCCAACAGAAGACACCTGGCCTGGAATCACATCCAACGAGGAGTTCAAGGCTTACCACTTCACACAGTACCGAGCCCAGCCCTTAATCAACCATGCCCCAAGGTAGCCCCTTGAGCAGGGACAATCAACCATGCCCCAAGGTAGCTCCTTGAGCAGGGACAATCAACCCAACCATGCCCCAAGGTAGCTCCTTGAGCAGGGACAATCAACCCAACCATGCCCCAAGGTAGCTCCTTGAGCAGGGACAATCAACCCAACCATGCCCCAAGGTAGCTCCTTGAGCAGGGACAATCAACCCAACCAGGCCCCAAGGTAGCCCCTTGAGCAGGGACACAGCTCTCCTGGGCTGGAGCTGCCCATGAGCTTCAAAGAGAGAGCAGTTTGATTTCCTGCTGCTGGTGCTAGAAGTCCCAGCTGCCACTTCTCCCTTTGCATGGATGATTGCAATATCTCCTGGGTGCAGTAATGCTCCATTTTTTGTCTCCTCCTCTCAGGCTGGACTCAGAAGGCATTGACTTGCTAATGAACCTGCTTCTGGTGAGTGGGAGAGCAGTCCAGGTGGGTGGCAGGAAAGGTTTGCTGAAGGGAAGGTGCTCTGGCTGCTTTCACCCTGATTTTGGAGCTGTGACTGCTGAATAAGCAATGCCATAAGCTATTGCAGATGCTGTCCCAAAGCACCTTCCATTAAGGATGATGAACCATCCTTCCTCCTGTATGAGAGGACTCAAACCTGATGCTCCAGGCAAGGCTGGGGCTCTCCTGTGGCCCCATCATGTGTGCCCATGCCAGTGGCACAGCTCAAGGTGTCACCCACGCACAGTGCTTGGGCACTTCCACGTGCAGAGGTGGACAGATGTGCAGCTGGCAGCTCTGTGGCCATGGGATGGCCATGGAATGCTGTGTGTAACTGCCTTTCTCTGGGGCTCTGGGCAGTATGAAGCCAAGGGTCGGATCTCGGCGGAGGCAGCGCTGCGGCATCCTTACTTCAAGAGCCTGGGAGAGAGGGTGCACGTCCTGCCTGACAGTAAGTGTCCTCTGGCCTGGGGGATGTGGAGCACACAGCTGCTGGCCACTGCCAGGCTGCTGCCTTGCAGCCAGGTCTCTTTGCATGCCTCTTGTCTGTGCTCCTGGGAGCTTGGTGGTTGTGAGAGCAAGAAGGAATTTGGGTAGGACAATGTAGAGGAGGAGGAGCAGGAGTGGGAGAGGAAAGCTCTGGTGAGGTGCAGGGCACTGCCATCCCTCCTAGATTTGATGACCCCCCTCTCACTCTCTGTTCCCTAGATGCCTCCATCTTCTCCCTGAAGGAGATCCAGCTTCAGAAGGACCCTGGTTACCGAGGCTCAGCCTTTCAGCAGTCAGGTAGGACTGGGGAAAACCATGCTGACCTCTCCCAGATAGTGCCAGGGACCACACTGGCACTAGGAATGCTCCTAGTGGGTCCTGCATAGGAAAATGCCAAACCTGATCTCTTCTCTCTGCTTTAGTCCACTTAAAGCATCCTTGCTTGTCACCTAGGGTGGTACTAAAGTCACATCTGAGTGCCCTGAGGCACAGCTCCCTCCTGGGTGAATGCCCTGGGCTCATCACACCTCAGGGCTCAGCCTCACTGCAAAGTGCCACTTGCTGTCTGACCTCTCTGACCCATCTCTCTCTCTCTTTCTTTTTCTCTTCCTCAGCTCGAGGGAAGAACAGGAGGCAGAGTATATTTTAAACTCAGATCTCCTGTTCCCCTTATCACCATGGAGATTAAAGCACTGAGCAAGGAGACAGCAACATTCTCCCACCTGACCCACCACAGAACTACTGACTGGAGCAGGATGATGCTGAAGTGCCCTTGGCCCTGCCTGTCCCCACAACCACAGCCCTCAGCAGCTCCTGTTGATGGACCTATGGCCTTTTTTTCCCCCCCCTCCTCTTGGTTTTCATGTTGTCCCCATCAGATGGGAGCTGCCATGCTCTCTGCAGGTGCTCTGGTGAGGAGCTGCCCTGGGCATTGCCCCCAGGGTGCAGGATTAGGTGCTTCCCCCAGGAAGGGGGTGAGGTGGGCACAGGGGAGGTTTAGTGAGAAGGTGTTTGTCTCCAAAGCTGGGCTGGGGATGGCAAGGTTTGGCTCACGCAGGTGTTTGTGAGAACAATGCCTTTGCTCAGCCAGCCTGCTCTGCACCCTCTGTTCCTTGGGGAGACACTTTGGAGCCATGGCCCAGGTCAGGGAGCATCAGGCAGCCTGGCACTGGAGAGACTGCACAGAGCCAGGGCAGCTCTGCCTTGCCTTGGCCTGTGCAACCTCTTCTCCTCTCCCATCTTTGCTACCTGAATCCTGACTCAAGGATGGGAGGAGAGAGCTTTCCATTGCTTCCCCCTCCTTGCCACCATTGTGTTTCTGAATTCAGGGAGCTGGCTGCTCCCCAGGGATGTCCTGAGCTGAGAGCTCAAGCCTAGCCCAGCCAGGGTGCAGGTCCCTGCTGTGCAGCAGCAAGGCCAGAGGAGCATCAGCTCCGGGCTGCCTCCTGGTGCAGTGCTGAACCCTTGGCCAGCCTTTCCCAGGCACCCATGGAGCAGCTCCTTCCTCAATGCCATCTCCCCAGCCCCTAACCCTCCCTGCCATCATCACCAGGGGCAGGATGAGGTTCCCAGCTGGCATCTTCTCCCCATCCCATCGCTGAGCCGGAGCTGCCGCAGCCTCTCGGTACCAAAGTGTTGCACACCCCCAGCTCAGTGCATTCCTACCCAGAGGAAGGGGAGGAGAGGTGCCAAACCTCCCACAGCTCAGCTGTAGGGACCAGAAATAGACCTGGAGAGAAGCAAATCATCCTTCAAACCTCTCTGGTGGTAGCCAGCACCAGATCCTACCAGCCCTGACCGGGCTTGATGCTGTGGGACCCAGGAATGTGCTTGGATCTGAGTCTGCTTTGCTGCCTGAGGATTGTTCCTGGTGCATTTTTTTCCACCTCTGTACACTTCAGGAAGATGCCAAATGGATCCTGAGCAAAGAGGTCCTGCTGCACCTCTTCCCCACAGCCTGAAAGCTCTTCAAGTGTGTGAGCACTGCAAGAAGTCTCTCTACTGTATGATGTTCCCATCCTTCTGGCTGGCCTGGATGACTGCTCCTCTCACCCACCAGTTCTCCAGCCCATGGATGTAGCCAAGAGACTCAAGACTTGGCAGGCACTGGGACTGATACCTGGCAGGACATGCTGATGATCTTAACCCTTCACCCTCCCAAGCCTGGGAGGCATTGCTCAGGGGATGGTAACACTCTCCATGCTGCTGTTTCCCCATGGAGCCAGGAGCAAGGGCTCTGTTCTGTGATCCTTGGAAATTGCAAAGTGTGAGAGGATAAATACAGAGAACCCTGGAGCTTCCCAGAGCTTCTGGGGCGACTCAGTGCTCCATGCAACCTCCTCTGAGCTTCCCTACATCAGCCCAGAGCTGTTCATTCGGGTTTGTCCTAGACAAGCATGCAGACGTCTGCATTGTTTGAGGTTTGCCCAGCCCTGCTCCCTCCCTTCCCTTCTCACTGTGTCCAGCCTCAAGCAGGCTGAATACTTCATTAATTGCTTCCAGTTGATAGGGAAGAGCCATCAGCCATCAGTGACACATTCCACCCTGATTGTTTTGTGGGGGGATAGTGTTTTCCCTGGTTTCCTACCCCCAGCTCCTGCTATGTGTTGCTGTACAGCCAGGGATATGTTGGCTGGAGCATGTCTGAGCTTCTCACACTGTCATCTTGTCTTCCACAAAGGCATTTTGTCCAGGAATGGCCTTGGCATGGCAAAGATGTGTGGTGTAGACTTGTATTTCCCAAGGCAGCCAGCTCCCATCAGGAATTAGGAGCTCATCAGGCAGGCCAGCTCCTGGATGCTAAGCTAGTGTTGCTGGTGGAGGGGATCTGTGAGCAGAGGGAGCAGGAACTCCTTGCACCCACTCTTGGGAAGCTCCTGCAGGATGTGTTGGACCTGTCTTGGTGCAGTTTTCTTGCTTGGTGTGTCCATCCCCATGCACTGGGGACAGGGAGTATCATCCACTGCCACACTGGGAGGATGGAGATGAGCCACAGCATCCTCCCAGGGAATGCAGATCCACAGGGGATCAGCAGATTGGTTTGGTCTCAGCTCTTCCCACCCTCCTTCTTGGTTCTTGGTCAATGCAAAGGACCACAGGGCTCAAACTAGCACACCTGCAGCTTCAGGTCTCCATGTCCCCTGGCAGAAGCTCTTGATGGGGATGCTAATTTGGGATGGCCCTGACAGCCCACCCTGCCCCACCTCAGACAAGTTTCTGCCTTGAATCTAAAACCAAACTGGGGGAAAACCAAAACCTCCTTGGCTCCTCTGAAGCATCCCTCAGAGGTTTCCTGCTGAAGGTCAAGGTCACCTCCAGAAAGCATTGGGGAACAGACCTGGCAGTGACTGTGTGGCCAGGACTGCTGTACCCAGGTGTAGATAGCAAAGACAAAAGGCCTCTTAGCTGCTGTTTATTCTTCCCTAGCCTTTGCCTTTCCTCCTCCAAATCCTCCCTGAGGAGACAGCATTATTTATTAGCCCTCTGCACTGCTAACAGCCTAACTGGAGATAACCCCTTTTGTTCCTGCTGCTGTTAGTGGATGTTGGAGTGCTGCTCAGGAGGGTGATAGTGTGTGTGTAAATATTTGGTGCCCTGCTGAGCTGAGGATTGATTTCCAAGCCCTTGGCACTGCTCTGCTTAGCACGTGCTGGCTGGCAGAGCCCTGAGCTCTGATCTCCCAGGGCATGCTGCCAGCCAACAAGAAGAAAAAGAGCTGCAGGTTGGCAAGAGATTTGTGCTGGGAGCCAAATCTCCCTTCTCCAGCTCCTGGGTGCTGGGATGATCTCCTTGTGAGGACCACAGGGTTGATGAGGACCAAAATCTCTTGGATGCTTCAGTTTATAGAAGCCCTGAGGCCTGTTCCTCCCTGCAGGGTGAGGGTTGGAAGGGAGCTCTGGGCATCATCCATTCCAATCCCCCTGCTCCAGCAATGGATTTAGCAATAGGTTGGGCCAGGAAAGGCAGGAGAGAGTGACATTAAATAGCTGTGCCTGCAAGTTTTATTGGTGTCCTGTAAGCCAGACTTTGCTGTACACTTGACTTCCATTTCTTTAGCTAGCTATCAGCTGGAGAGACAAAAGCATCCAGCCCTTCCTGAGGACACAGCCACAGCTCCATTTTCCACCAGAACTGATTAAAAGAAAATCACAAGAAAAATGTCTGGAAGACAAAGCACCAGTTTCCTTTTGTCCAAACTCCTCAGCTGGAAGGAGGAGGAGGAGCAGCTGCTCCACAGAGCACTGCATGGGAGAACTCAGGACCTGAACAAAGATGCCAGAGAGCCACAAACATTCCCACTATTTTCATTACTGCTGCTTTAAAAATCCAACTTGGGAAAGTCTGCCTAGAGATGAGCTGCCAGGGAGAGAAGGGAGTGAGGGGAGCCCTGCTCCAGTGTGTCTCCCCTGGCATCTGAGGGCACTGGAGCAGCTGTGGCAGGAGGAAAGGCTGAGAGCCCTGGGGCTGCTGAGCCTGGAGCAGAGCAGAGCCAGAGGGGAGCTGCTCCATGCTGAGCAAGAGCTGAAGGGTGCAGGGGGCAAGAGGCTGGGGCCACACTCTGCTCAGGGGTGCCCAGGGATGGGGCAATAGGCACACACTGGAAGCCAGGAGCTTCCATGGGAGCAGGAGGAGCAAGTTGTTTGTTGTGAGGGTGCAGAGCCCTGGCCCAGGCTGCCCAGAGAGCTTGGGGAGTCTTCTTGTGTGCAGAGATTCCCAAGGCACCTGGAGGTGATGCTGGGCAAGCTGCTGGGGGTGATGCTGGAGCAGGGAGGTTGGACTGGATGATGCCCAGAGGTCCCTTCCAAGCCTCTCCATGCTGAGATTCTGGAATTCTGTGCCTTGTCAGGCTCCCAAGCAGTGAGTTTCTCCATGCTGGCTGTTCAGAGGAGGCAAGGACTGTGCCATGCCAGCTTGGTGCCTTCCCACAGAGTTTCTGTGCAGCTCCAGGACACCTTTCCTTGTGCCTCCCTCTTGCAGGCCATTTTTTTTGCCTGGCAGTGAGTTATTAGTGCTCAGAGGAGTTCTCCATTCCCTGACCTCTGCAGGAGGTTGGAACACAAGAGCTCAGGAACTCGTGTGCAAAAGGAAAATGTTTCTGTGTTCCCTTGCATGGATCCTAAGGCCCTGAACAAATATTGCCCCAAGCCTGGCAGGCAAATAAAGCAGAGAGCTGACAAGCCCAGCCCATGCTTGCCAAGCAGCTGAAGGGCAGAGTTGGGGAAGGGATAAGGGAGAGCTGCTTCCCTCTGCCTCTAGCAGCTAAAAGATCAGAGCCCTCTGGGTCTGGGGGACCTGAGAAGAGCCAGGGATGAGTATGGGGAGAACTGGAGGATCTTTGGGGCTCAGACCCATGGGGTGAGCCCACAGCTGGTTTAGGGCAGGGCTCAGTGCCCTTCGTGCTCCACCCCAGCCTGACTCATGGGCACATCCCCAGGAACAAGCTCTTTGCCAAAGCAGTTCCTGCTCTCCTTCCTCCAGTCCTGTGGCAGCTGGGACTGGGGGAATGCCACCTTTATCCTCCATCCATGCACCTGACCAGTGTCAGGATGTTCCCAGCCACCCAAATAGCCATGACCTCCCTGCTCCTGCCTCAGGAGGATGCTCCCCACATCTCCCAACCTATCTGCAAAGTTAGGATGGTACCTGCTGCCCTCACTGAGCTGCTTTGTGTGTCATTAAACTACAGATGCTTTTCAGGAGGCTCAGCCTGGCCCTTTCCTTGCAGCTCACCCTCCTCTGCTGCAGTTTTAGTGCAGTGAAGGAGGAAGCACATGGATTCCAGCTAAATCAGGGTGGGTAGCTGAATTATTTAGGTTGGACAGGAGGAAAACATGGAGGTGAGAGCTTCCTCCTTCCAGACAGGTGCTACAGGATCTGGGAACAACAGGGCCAAGCTCTCAGGCTGGTGTTTGACCTAGAAGTAGACCCAAGCTTTCCAAACCACACAGAGTGTGTTTTGAAACTCTTGACCCTGAACTACACGAGGTGAACACCTCTCCCTCGTGTGCTGCCCAGCCCAGGCAGCTTGGGTTGCTCAACATCTTCCATCCAGCCCAGAATAATCCAACCCATTGTGTGCAGAGCTTTCCCCTCTGGTGCAAGAAGCATCACCTCTTTCCTCAGTAAGGTTCAGTGATCCAGAGGGGTTATTTTCTTCTATTTCTTCTCATTCATCATATCCTGCTGCTCCTTCCCTAGGAGAGTACCCACTCCATCACCCCAGATAGCTCAGGTGCTCAACCTGCAGGGAGGATACAGGCCCAAACCTCTCCTTTGATGTATTGGCTGTTAATTAGCTGCTAAATAGCTTTATCAAGCACCTTCCTTGCTTGGGGCTTAGGCTTTATGGAAGAGACCTCAAGGGCCAAGCTTGGGCTGAAAGTTTCAGGGTGTGCCCCTCAGTTTTCTCCTGAATATGAGGTGCATGGCATGGAATAGCTTGTTGGTCACTTTAGGGTCATAACTCAAGCCAGGACAGACATGCAAAAGATGTGAACTAGCAGAGGATGGGAAAAGCATGTAAAAAATACCCAGACACCTTACAGAGCTGAGGGGCAAGGTGATTTTTGGTTAGCCTGGGGCTAGGGAGGGCAGGTAGGAGGTAGCTACAGCCCCCAGAGATGCTGAGTCCTGCAGGGATGCTCTGCCAGGGCTGGGAGATCCTTGCTGGGTGCTGGTGGGAGGATTGCCCTGAATTGGATTGCCCTCAGGATTATCCTGAATCTGAGGGGACTGGAATAGCTTGTTGGTCACTTGAGGGTCATAACTCAAACCAGGACAATATTAAAGAAGGAATTGCTCCACTGGCTTGAAAAGATGAGCTGATAGAGCATGAAGCAAGGCTGCTGAGCCTCGGGAAGAGAAAGGAAGGTGTTTCTGCACTGCTTGTTGGCTCTTTCTGAGCAGCCATGGCAGGCCCCAAGCACTGCCCCTGGCTGCAGCCCTGCTGCTCCTTCATTCATGATTCCAACATTGCTGTTTTGCAGCAAGCACAGGGAGCTGTGGGTGTTGAACTGCCTGCAAACACAACATTGCCTCCAGTTTGGAAAGCAGCCTGAAAAGTGCCTCCTCGTGAAGCTAATTCTGGGGTTGCACATACTCTGAGTCCTGTGGCTTGCATTTTGATGAGGTTCCTCTGAGGAGCTGGGATTCAGCACACAGAGCCAGAAAGGATCTGTGTGTTCTTCTGCTGACTAACCCACCCACGCTTCGTTTCTTATTTGCAAGCATATCTGGGATGCTTGGTGTTATCCCTGAGAAAAATGGCTTGGTACTCCTAGGAGCAAGTGTACTGCCATTTAGGCCATTGCTTAGCAAAAGGGGAGTTGGTTGGGGTAGGGTCTGTGCTAACATTTGTGATCTCTGGTGCCTGGGGATTGCCTTTTCATCTCGGGGTGGATGCAGTGAACCTGCAGAGGTGGGGAAAGCATTGCTCAGTCATTTTACTGTTGGGAAAGTCAAGACTCAGAGAGCTGAGGCTATCAAGTGATGGTGATGCAGTAATGGAAAACAGGTGGAGGTCTCCTGGCTGCCCTGTCTGATGAAACAACAAGATTGAGCTCAAGAAAGTGGTCCAAGGGAACCACAGATAAAGCTCTGTCAGCCCTTTACTTGAGGGATGGGACCTGCTGTGTGGAAGATAAGGATCTGCTGTTTCATCAAGTAATTCCAGCTTCATGCACAAGGAGCTACACGGGCAAAGAAGGTCAGGAGATGACTTTCCCAGCAGCAGGCTTTACTGTCACAATCCTTCCTCCCTTGTGCTGTTTTGTCCCCACTTATGGCTGGGGAAAGAGGAGCTGAAGCAGCCTGCAGTGGGTTTGACCTCTCTGGCAGGGATTGCCTGAGGCTGTGGCTCCCAGACCTGTGCATCAGCCTCCTCCATCCTGCTAGCCAGGCTATTAAGGAAGATGTTTTATCATGTAACAATAAAACCCAATTTCCGGCCATGCTGTTGACTCACTCAGTGTCCTTAAGCAGGACACCTCACTCCTTTCTAGCCCTCAGTTTCCCCCCCACAGTAAACCAGAGGAACAACTTTGCTCTGTTCCATCCTGTGGGCAGCTGAGCTGATCTTGATTGCTCAGTGCCTTCAGGTGATGCTTCCTGGTGGTCTCCAATCAGGAGATTATTGCCCACCTGCTCCAGGTTGTTGCCTGCAGCCATTTTGTTCACTTTGGTGGTAGGAAAGGACAAAATCCTGCTCTCTCTCCTTCCTTTGGGAAGGTTCCAGCTGATGCCACAGGCAGGGAAGACCAAGGATTTGGATATAATTTGGATTAGCTAAACATTAAGCTATGTCCAGGTGGAAATAAGCACCTGGGAGCCTTGGAGCAGCATTCCTGAGCCACGGGTCACAGGATGGGTGAGTACCTGTGCAGGGTCTGTTGGCTTGCTTGGGAAGGAACCTGCTGTTCAGGCTTGGAGCCAGTTCTCTCTCATGGCTGAGCTCCATCGATTCTGCCTTGCCTGGAAAGAGTGTTCTAAAAATTGCTAGTCTCTCCTAGCTAAAGTAGGTGAAATATTTATAAACCCATCCTCAGGAGGAGACCTTTTGCGTAAGCAACAACCACTCCAACTCCAAAATATGAACCAGCAGCCCCCTCCAAGCCATCTTGTGCTGCTCAGCCTAGGAAGGGGCAACTGTAATTGCATTTGTCTGGAAAGATTGCACCTATTTTCCCCAGGCTGGGAGCCCACAGGGATGGCTGGCAGCAGAGTAAAGGGAATTTCTGGGGCTGCCTTGCTCAGCTTTCCTCTCTGGTACCTCAGGTTTGCTGCTGGGGTTGTTGCTTCAGTGTTTTCATGTGAAAGGACAAGGGGCAATGGTTTTAAATTGGAGAGGAGTAGATTTAAACTGGACGTTAGAAAGAAGTTGCTCCCCACGAGGGTGGTGAAACACTGGCCCAGGTTGCCCAGGGAGGTGGTTGAGTTGCCATCCCTGGAGGCATTGCAGGTGAGGCTTGCCAGGGCTCTGGGCAAGCTGCTCTAGTTGGGGATGTCCCTGGCCACTGCAGGGGGGTTGGACTAGATGAGCTCCAGAGCTCCCTTCCAACCCAAACCATTCTAGGATTCTATGTCCAGGAGATCTGGACCACTACCCCCGGGGGTCCTGCCCCACTTTGGGGCAAAATGATGCAAACCCCGTGGGGATACTGGAGTGGGGGGGAGGTTGCTCTCGGGCTCCTTTCGGTCCCTTCCACCCATCCTGGAGAGATGCGCTGGAGTGGGATCCTCCTGGGGATGGCGAGGGGCCTGGCTCCGGGAGAAAGAGGTGGTAGCAGCGGCCCCGGGCTCCGGTCCCGGAGGCGGAGCCAGCGCCTAGGCTCCGGAGCCACATCCTGCAAAGGAGGAGCGGGGCGGCGGCACCGGGAGCAGCACCGGGAGCGGGGCGGAGGCGGCGGCACTGGGAGCAGCCCCGGGAGCGGGTCCGGGAGCCGCAGCACCGTGGCTTCCCTCGGCCAGAGCTCGTCACGCCGCCGCCCAGGATGTGGTGGTGGGATGAGAGGGTGGCAGCTCGGTTCCGGAGGAACCTGCAGCCCACCCTGACCTACTGGAGCGTCTTCTTCAGCTTCGGCCTCTGCATCGCTTTCCTGGGGCCAACGCTGCTCGACCTGCGCTGCCAGACCCAGAGCTCTCTGTCGCAGATCACTTGGGTCTTCTTCTCGCAGCAGTTCTGCCTCCTGCTCGGGAGCTGTCTCGGAGGGGTCTTCAAGAGGACGTAAGGCTCCTGGCAAGCTCCTCCCAGCTCCCGCGGGTGGGCTCAGCTCTCTTCACATCTCCTCTCCCTGCTCCCGGGTCGGGGGTGGGCAGCCCCTGCCATGTGTCCTGGCTCAGGGCTTCCCAGCCCGATGGATTTGCATGGCCGGGCTGGGATGTGGGAAAACCCTGTCCCGGGGGGCTCTGACAGCATTTCTTGGTGTGGGTGTGTGTGTGTGTCTGGCAGCCCCTTCTTTGGAGGAGGTCTGCTGCCCACTTTGGGGGTCTGGAGCTCTCTCAGCTGAGCAGCTGGAAGGAAAGAAGGGATGGAGAAGGCTTCCTGGGAGATGTGGGACAGGAGATGCTCTGGGAGCTGCTGCTCTTCTCTTCTGGTTTCATACCCTTGGCAAGAAGCTACCAGTTCCCCCGGAGCTCAGGACAGAGATAACCTTAGTGTGAAGTTGCAGGCAGAACTTCCTGGAGGGTGTTTTTCCTTTAACCTCGTTGATGATGACAAAAATATCCTTGGAAGCCTGTTGGATTAAGCTCAGTGTCAGAAATGAAGGCATTGTCACTGCTCCCCACCCCAGGAGTTTGGGCAAACAGGAGGTGAGATGCAAGTGCTCCTCATGGTCTTGCAAAAGATGAGAGTAGAGGCAAGAGAGGAGCCAGCAAGAAACCCAGGCACAGCCAAAATGAGGATTTACACTGAGCCTTCTGGCCAGGATGTGCTTCAAACAAATAACCCAACCCTAAAGATTGCCAAAGAGGTGTTTGGTGTGAGGCTGGGTGACAGCTCTGCTCTGCTGGGCATCAGCTGAGTATTTATTTACATTGTCACTCATTCTTCAGGCAGTGATGTAACCTGTCAGCTCCCTCTGTATGTGTCTCCTGTCTGTATGCTTTACACCTACAGCAGAGAATTTGGCATGAATCCTTGGCTGCTCTAGGATGCCCATTGCAAAATGTTTGCTTCACCTCTTGCCTGGTGAAAGGTGGAGGGTGTTGGCTGAGAGATGGCATCAGAGCACCTGCTAAATTGCCATCCTGAGCCCCTTGTCCAGGCTGTGCTGGGAGAGAAAGGTGCAAGGTGCTGTGCATGGGAGCTGGGATGGCACGTGGGAGCCTTTTGACACAGCTCAGAGTCTGCTGGGTCAGCAAGCAGTGCCCCTGCCAAGCCCAACTCTGCTTCACATATGTTTGAAGGAGCAGAGGAAGGAAAATGCAAGATAGTTCCCTGCTGTCTGCTTCCTACCCAAAGCTCCTGCCCTTGGCCAGGGGTTACAGACCTGTGTGGGGTTGGCTTTGTGCTCAGGGACTCTCCAAACTTTTTACTCTGCAGCAGCACAGCTTTGTTGCTCACTGATGATACAACCCAGGATGTGCTTGCGATTGCATCCTCCTGGAGCAATGGAGCTTGAGTGAAGTGTCTGAGCCCTGCTGAGGAGCAGCAGTCCTTGCCAGGCAGGAGGGCATGTTTGGGATAGTTGGAGCTTGGGGAGATTGGGGAGGGATATACTGGGAGCAGAGCAGTGTCCACCCTGGGGGCTTGGCTTGGATTAACTGCTCAAGAGCTCCTCTACCATCCCCTCCTCAGGGATGGGCAGGTTGAGCTTTCCTGCTAAGGATTTCGACTCCTTGACCATGCTGTGGGTTTGTAAATCAAATTCTGGTGGTGCCAGGCAGGGAGGAGTGGTAGGCAGGTCATCTTTTCCAGTTAGGAGATGGATAGCTGCTGGTAGAGGATCCCAAAGTGTTGCGTGCCTGCAAGTCAGCCAAGCCAAGGTCTGGCTGCAAGCTGTGTTTAATTCCTAATGCCTGAGGAGCACAGACTTGGTTGTTTGCTAACAAACAAATAAAATATGGATTGGTCTGAGCTGCCTGCTCTGAAGGATGGGCTGGGGAGGGCAAGCTGGATTCTGTGGCAGAAGGAGGTGGTGGCACCTCAGTAAGGGTTTGGTTCCTCTCCCTGGAGGAGATGCTGGAGGTTGGGTCATGTTCTCTGCTCTCTCAGCCCAGCTGGAGTGCTGGAGCCCTGGGAGGACAGAGCATAATGATGGCATCCATCCCTCCTGCAGCTCAGCACGAGCCTGGGCTGCCAGAACCAGCTCCACAATTCTCTCTGGTGTGAGATTGCAAGCATGAAGAAAGTTTGCCTTTGTGAGTTTTCCCCCAGTGATGTAGAGAAGCCACAACTGGAGGATTGTGCTCAGTTCTGAGCTCTCCTGGTTAAGCAGGACAGGGAACTGGTGGAGAGGCTCCAGAGAAGGGCTGCTGGCATGCTGAGGGGATTGGGGCATCTCTGTGCTGGGGAGAGGCTGAGAGAACTGGGGCTGCTTAGGCTGGAGCAGAGCAGCCTGAGGGGAGATGTGAGCAATCCTTCCAGGGTGGGGGGCAGGAGGCTTTGTGCTGGGGTGCCCAGGGACAGCACTAGAGGCAATGGGCACAAACTAGTCCCCAGCAAGTTCCAGCTGAACAGCAGGAGGAACTTTTTTGCTTGGAGGGTGTTGGAGCACTGGCCCAGGCTGCTCAGGGAGCTGCTGGAGTCTCCATCTCTGGAGCTATTCCAAACCCAACTGGACACATCCTATGCAAACTGTTCTATGTTCTCCTGCTCTGGCAGGGAGGGGTTGGACTAGATGATCTCCAGAGGTTTCTTCCAGCCCCTGGCATGCTGGGATTCTGCTGTGCTCCTCCACACCTTTGTGACAGAGGAACTGAGTGCTTGCCATGCCCCATTTTGGGTTTATTGGACATTTTAATTAAGAAACTGCTTTTTTTGTGTCCTCCTGTATGTGGTTTGGCTTTTGCTCTCAGCCCTGAGCTGGTCCCACTGCTGTTGGCAGAGGGAGAGCTGGAAGCTGCTGGCTCTGTTGGTGTCTTGGAGCCCTGAGCAGGCTCCACTCCTGGAGAGGAGTGATCCATGCTGGGCTCTGGAGGGATGCTGAGATGGGAACTTGGTACCCTGCTTTCATCTGCACCCCTGGGCACCTCAGAGCACATCAGCTGAGAGTGCATGACCCTGTTCTCTCCCTGCCCATCTTCTGAAGGTGTCTGCTCAAGCACATGGCTGGGGCATGCAGGACACTGCTCACTCGAGTGGGAAGGAGAGGAGAAGCTTTGCTGCCTGTGATTTAGCATTAAACATCCTAATACTGTCAAGGAGATCAGCCTAAACCTTTTTGGGGGGGATGGGGGAACTGCAGACCTTCCCTCAAAGCTGGTGATGGATCCAGCATATGCTCTGGGTGCTCCATGATGTTCCAAGCTTCCTTTCATCCAGTGCTTGGCTTGGGGCAGAGTTGTGCTGTGCATCTTCTCCTGGGGACCAGATAGTGATGGGGAGGGCAGAGAGGTCACTCTCTGGACCATGGCATACCAGCAGAGCTGCTTTCTAAACCCTTGGAAGGGTGTGCATTGCTTTGGCATCATGGAGGCAATGCTCAGCCTCTCTCAAAGCCCTGGGGTGCCTCATTTAAGGATGCTTTCAGAGAACTTTGTCTCTAAGGAATTCCCCCAGCTGCTTGTTCAGTCCTTCAACTCCATCCTGGGCACCTGGCAACTTCTTGGTCCCCTGTCATGCCAGAGCTAGGGAAGGGGACAGCAGGGCTGTGTGCCACCCTGGGCTGTGAGCTGCTGCTGTTGGCAGGGAGGGAGAATTGTGGCATTGACATCTTTTGGCCAGAGGCAGGAATTTTTTGCTTGCTGGGGAAAAGTGCAATGCTCTTTTCCATGCTCTTTTTAAGGGCAGAACATCCTCTGCAATTAATATTTAACTCTAGTAATGGCCAAACTCCCTAGGCAAGCACAAGTGGGGCTGTGGGTGTCATGCTAGGGCTGCAGACAGAAGGGATGTTTATGGGATGGCTCAGTGTGTGTTTCCCCATTTCCCCTTTACTCCCAGCTTCAGATTCAGCAGCTGCTGCTGCCTCTCTCCCTCCTGCTGTCCCCTGGAGAATGCTGCCTCATCTCTCCAGGCTCTGAGCAGCTTCTCACTCATTTGCTGCTTGTTTTTTCCTGCCATGACTGTGCACATCTTGCTTTGCTCCCTCCCTCCCCCAGAAATCCCACGCTGGCTCCCTGTTCTGCTGGCAGAGGGAGAGCAGGAGTTATGGCTCCTTCCTTCCAGCCTGGTCCTGCTGCTGGGGGAGAGAGGCTGGGCTGGGAGATGGGAGCAGGAGAAGAAAGGAGACAAGCCCTTGGCCTGGTTTCTGGGGGCAGGTTGTGTAAGGAACAAGCAGGATGTGGCAGGCCTGGCTGTGCAGATGAATGAGAGGCACACAGAAGCACAGTGCCATGGCCAAGGCCAGGCCGTTCTGGACCAGCAGGCAGGGCAGGAGGGCTGGCAGCTCTCTGCTAGGCCTTCTCCTCCTTCTTCTGGGCACAGCATGAAGCAGAGAGCTGTAGCTTGCTGGGGACACACGTGTCCAGTGCCAGCCCTTTGTTGTGGGCACTTGGTTGTGCTCCACATCCCCAAAGTGCTAGTGAGGAGCTCATCCCAACAAGCTGCTGCTCCTTGCCATGGCTTCTAGCAGGCTTTGGGAGCCCAGGCTGGGGTGGGAATGTGCCTGTGCTGCTCAGTCTCTGCTGTGCCTCTCGAGTCCCAGCGTTCTGCTGGTTTCAGTGCTCTGCTGTCTGGTCCCAGCTTCCTTCCTTCCTGCCTCCCTTTCCACTTGGCAGCTCTGGTACAGCGCGGTGCCAGCCTGGAGCTCTTCTCCAGCTAGTGCCTGCCTCACACCAGGACCTGCCAGAGCTGCTGCCAGGCTTCAGATGGAATTCACCAGCTCTCCTTCTACCACACACATCCCTTGGGCTTCTCTGATGGACCATGTGGCTTGGAAATGGCTACCTGCCCGGGAAGGGCAGCAGTGCTGCATCCCTCCTTGTCCTGTTGGGGCAAGGGATGCTGCTGCTGGAGCAGAGATGGCACAGAGAGGGAACTGCAGGACAGGATGTGCAGGCAGGTCTGGGATGACACAGTGGTGTGAATGCCTCCAGCTCTCTCCTTGCCAGGAATTGGGATTGCCCAGCAGCTCTCATTGCCTGCAGGAGAAATGTGCTGGAGCTGCTCCAAAGTCATAATGTGACCTCAGCTGCACTTATCCATGTCCCTTTCCATTCCCAGACCTGCCCAGTAAACAAGGGAAGCTTCTCAGGCCTGATTCTGCCTTGAACACAGGTTTGAATGGGGTGGTTACTCTTCTCCATAAAAAGCAGATAAAAAGGAGATAGATCCAGTGCCCTAGGTTGGAATATCTGCCTTCTGGAGGCATCAGCCTCCACACAGGAGATGGCAGTGCCCTGGGTTGGAATATCTGCCTTCTGGAGGCATCACCCTCCACACAGGAGATGGCAGTGCCCTGTGATGGTGATGTGGAGGCATGGGAGGTGCTGGCTTTGTAGCTTCTCCCTTGTCTTGTCAGAAGAGCATGAGTTGGAGCTGCAGCCTGCAGGTACATCTCCTGCTGATGCCTACAGCACCTGGGGCTGGAAATGGGGAGACAGGGCTGTGGTGTGGCTGTATGGTAACTCTGTCCTCTCCTGCCTCAGGTTGTCCAAGTCCTTGTTGGCACTCTTTGCCTCATCCCTGGCAATCTCCTTGGTGTTTGCCATCATCCCTCTGTGCCACAATGTGGTGGTGCTGGCTGTGGTCATGGCTGTGGCAGGGCTGGCCATGGGCTGCATTGACACCATCTCCAACATGCAGCTGGTGAAGATCTACCAGAAGGACTCAGCCATCTTCCTGCAGGTGAGCCCAGAGCTCAGTTCTCCCCTCTGGCTGTGTCCTTCCTCCCCTGAGGAAGAGGAGTGAGGAGCTCAGCCAGCCTCCCTGCTGAAGAAGAGCAGCTGCTCAACCTCTGTGTGTGTGTCTCTCTCTCTCATCTCCTGCAGGCTCTTCATTTCTGTGTGGGCTTTGGAGCATTGCTGAGCCCACTGATAGCTGATCCCTTCCTCTCAGACACCAACTGCATCCTCTCCAACTCCACAGGCAATGCCTCCAGCAACCTCCCTCACATCCGCAAGTCTCTGGTCCCACATCACCCAGGCAACCTGTCCCACTATGAGCTGCCCATGAAGGGCATGGTGGTCACCCGTGTCTCCTATGCCTTCTGGATCATGGCCCTCATCAATGTAAGTGCTGCAGCCCACCAGGGTGCTGCTGGGGACATCCCTGCTCCGTGGCTCTGCACGTGGATGTGGTGTCTGTGGGGGGGGGGATGCTAGTGCCTGGTGTGTGACTCCCAGGGATGGAAGGAGGCAGGAGGATGGCAGTGCTGGTCCACAGTGAAGCAGTGTGGTTTGCCAAGTGCCTGGAGGACTCTGTGAAGCTGAGCCAGCAGTCCCTGCCCCCTCAGATGTGCTGGGGTGGAGGTATTGTCCTGCAGGGATGTGTCTGATCTCTCTGGAAGCATGCTGGACCTCCAACATCCTCCTGGGCATGACAGGGCTTCTCCCACCTCCCTCCACCCAAAGCCACGAGGTCTTCTCCCTGGGGAGGAGCTGGGTGGTGGGAGGATGATGTGCAGTGATATCCATAGGGAAGTGCCCATCCACGTGCTGGCTTGCTGGTGCCAGAAGCTAGATCAGGGTGTCTCTGCCTGTCTGTGAGGTTCCTCTGATGATCTATCTGCAGCAGATGTAAAAACCCTGTGGCCCTTCCTTTGTGAAGAGCTAGACTGGAGTGCCCATCCTGCTGAGTCCCAGGGCTGATCTGCAGCAAGCTGCTCTTGCCTGCAGGGCTCTCTTTGAAGTGGAGCCTAGTCCCTTACCCTCCCACAGCCCCAGATAACACCCAAAACTCAGCATGCTTGCATGCAGCTGCTGCTGAGCTCAGGCTGCCTGGGCTGTGCCCATGCCCAGCTCCTCTGCAGCAGAGCTGAGCTGAGCTGGCATTTCCCTGGTGGCAGGAGCTTGTGTGTAATTGTCTGTGGAGATCAGGAGTGACAAGAGCACAGTGTGCTGTTTGCAGAGAGCCTCAGCCCTGCCCAGGGGTGCTGTGCCTGCCAGGATTGATGCTGAGGGGCAGCTCTGTGCCCCAGGCTGCCCAGAGAGCTCGTGGAGTCTCCTTGTGTGGAGAGATTCCCAAGGCAGCTGGAGGTGATGCTGGGCAAGCTGCTGGGGGTGATGCTGGAGCAGGGGAGTTGGACTGGATGATCCCCAGAGGTTCCTTCCAACCCTCTCCATGCTAGGATTCTGGGATCCTGCCAGAAGGACTCTCCCTGCCCTGCAGCTCCCCTACCCTGTGCAAGTTTAACCCTTGCTCCTTCTCCCTGCCCTGGATCTTCCACCACACCATCTGCAGGGAACAGCTTTCCTTTGCACTCTTGGGCCCTTCCTTTGCTGAAGAGTCAAAACTTACCTCAGTGCACCTCATCCAGGAGCTTTCCTCAGATCCAGGCTGATGTGAGGAGAGGAAAAGGCCAAGTGAACTAGCAGGGCAGGTGCTGTAATGAGCTTCTTTGCAGAAGCACCAAAAGGAATGTTCTCTGCCTGCCTGGGAGGATGAAGCCAGCTTTAATTACCTCTGGCTCTGCCTGTGCCATGGGGAATGGGCTTTTAATTACACCCCAGTGTTATCTCTTTTGCCAGGCTCATTTAGTTCTGAAGGCAGTGTTTAATAGCTCCTTTGACTGCAGGGATGTGTCTCCTGGCTGGACCAAGCTTGGTGTGGCTGGGGATGCAGAGCAGGGTGATGCTCTGAGGAGCAGTGCCCATAGTTTAGGGGCTGTGGCTCATCTCTGCAGGATGGGAAAGCTTTGAGAGCTCTTTGCCTCTGCTCCTAGCAGTGTCCCATAGCTAGTTTGGGAGCATGGGCTGAGTCCTGCTGATGCACAGCTGGGTTTGTGCATGGCTAGGTGTGGGGAGGGCTTGGTTTGGCTATGGATGTGTGTGTGTGTGCACTGATATGGTCACCAGGAGCAGGGCAGGGAGTCCTAGCAAGATGCTGGAAGACTGATGGGATTAGGGATGAGGGTTAGGGAACACCCATGAGAGGAGCAAGGAGTTGGATGTGTGCTCTGGAACGTGTCCTCCTGCCAAAGCCAAGCTGCTGTTGTCTTTCCCAAAGCTTTGCTGAGGGAACTGCCTTGGTTCCTTGTCTAAACTAAATAACCCAAGCTGCTGGCTGCAGGGACTTGGGAAGAGCTCAGCTCCCAAGCTGCTGACTCCTCTTTAAGGTGTAAACATCAGGGAAGGATGATGCTAGTTGGCATTTTTAACCCCCCCCAGGGCAGAGGATGGAATGAGGGAGCTCTAGAAAATGGAAACCAAGAGCACTAACTTGGTTAGGAAATAGCCAAACCCTAGCATTTGCTGTGTGGATTCTGACAAGCTGAAATGATTCATTGCAGTCTCTTGCTTTTGTTTAAAGTGGAAATGTCTCAATTGGGCTTTGGCATGCAGGCAAAGTGTGCAGCTGACAGCAGAGCTCTCCTGATGTTAGTGAAGCAAAAATGGTTTGGCTTTAGTCAAGTTGAAGTGCTTCAGCATCCTGAAAAATGAAGTGGAGGAATCCCAGCCAGAAAGTTCATTCAGAGAGGGAGATTTTTTTGTTGGCTTTTCATCCAGATTTGGAACAAAAAAAACCACCCAAACCCTCATATTTTAAAAGCCAGTTTCCCCCAGAAGGGAAATTTCATTCTCCAGCTGATTCCAAGGGGCTAGAGAGAAGGGAAATGTTCCTCTGGGAGGGCTCTGCTTGTCAGGAAGGTGTTTTCCCAAGGGAAGTGTGGGACACTCCATTGTGCTTAGCCTGCTTAAAAGTAGCCTGGATACAATAGGAGAGACTGAAATAGCAAGTGGAGAGAAGGAGCCTGGATCTCTCCCATCCCTCCCTGCCTGCTGCAGCAGCTTGAGGTGATAGGGAGAGTTCCAAAGGTGCTGGAGGGAGGGGAACACCTCTGGGAATTGGCTGAGGGCAGCAGTGAGGTTCTTGCTTCACCCCTGCAGGCTCCCAGAGGGATGCTCAGATATCCATTGGAAAAGAGTTTTCTGCCAATAAAAGGCAGAAGGGATCCAGCCCTTCCTTCTTTTTCTTGCCTTAGGGAAGCAAATGGTTATCCCAGCAAAACCTCTGATGTTCTGCTCTCTCTGCCCATGTGATAACTCCATGGATTCCCTGCCTGCTTTGTCCTGCACACACACTCCAGACCTAGAGCTAGCTCCTGCTGTGGATGAGGTGACCACAGGTGACTGTCCCCAAGGCCATTTGCCAGCTGGTGTGCAGGACACAGAGCAGGCTCAGGATGGAGCTTGGCAACCTGCTTTGTCTGGAGCTTGCTTTGGGATGCTGGGCTGAGCCTGCAGTTTTTGGGGCATTGCCTAGCAGCAGATGCCAGTGCTGGAGTGCAGCTGCTGGGCTCAGAGCTCTGGTGCAACCTGGACAAAGGGGAAAGGGAAACCTCCCTGCTTCAGAGATGAGGATCTGGGCAGCTAAGGACATGCCTTGGGAAGTGGGGATGGAGCCCAGGGCTGGGAGCCTGTTCTGCAGAGACCCCAGTGCCCTAGGCCCTTCTGTGCAGAGGCAATCTCTGTGCCTGGGGAGAGGGCTTCATTTCTGCCAAATCTGCAATTTAGAAGAATAAAATCTGCTCCTGACCTCCGGAAATATCAGAACTATCAAGCCAATGCCTTTCTCTTCCATGGGACCGAACTAACTGTTCCTATTCCCATTGTTCCCAGAACAATGAAGTCCTCCTAAATGGATCCAGGCAAGAGAGGTGGGGGGGATGGGGGGTGGAATTCTCCATACATTGAAATGGAACCCCTGAGCCAACAAAAAGGCAGGAAACTTGGAGCTGGAGCTCACCCTTGCTCACAGGCATGTAGAAAACAAGCTCTGGGGAGCTGGAGAGTGAGCTGTCACTGAGGATTTCCTGGCTTTCTCCCCCAGTTGCTTGCAGAATAAACAGCACTTGCTTGGGCTGGGAGGAGGAGGGAGAGCTGGACAAGGGCAGACTCAGATTGGTTTGCTTCCTTTCTCTTTCTTTTTTCCCTTCTCTTTCTTTCTGAAAAGTGAACTTGGAGGCTCCAGAGAGTCCTGGGTGGTCCCTGGCAGTGAGGGAGCTTGATGCTGCTGTCTGATGGCTCCAAGAAGGCAGCTACAAGCCCATGCATGGTCCTTGTGGGAATTAACAGCAGGCAGAAAGCCCTGAGTGCAGGGAATGGTGCTGGTCCATGGGCTGGGAGCCAGTGCAGCAGCATCCCTGGATGTGTGGAGAGCTCTAGGGCAAGGACTGGGGGTTTGCTGCTCTTCAACACTCAGCACAGGCTGTACCCAGGGGCTGCTGGCAGCTGTAGCAGTGATGTTGGTGTTGGCTTGGGAACCACAAGCTCATCTCTTAGGAGATGCTGAGCAACCTCTGCTAATGGCTGGAGGAGCAAGGTCTTGGAGCAGCAGCTTGCTCTTTCAGCTACAGAAGCTCTCCTGGTAAAACTCTTCTGCTCTCCATGGGCAAAAGCTTCTTTAGTGTGTTATTCTTTGGGCAGAAGTGGCCCAGGGCAGTGGTGGGATCACCATTCCTGGAGGGATTGAGAAGGTGTGGAGATGTGCTGCTGAAGGACAAGCTGTGGTGGTTGGACTTGATGATTCTATGTTGTTGATCTTGGAGGTCTTTCCCAACCTTAAGATTGTAGGATTTTGGTTTTGAAGAGCTGGCACAGGACTTGATGGGCTTTATAGTTAGATGTCTTCTGTCTCCCATCCAGAGTGAGTGGTGCCCAGCCCACAGGGGCTGGCAGGAGATGCTCCATCACACTCCAGATCAGGAGTCTTTGCTCTCCACTTGCTTTTTTTTCTTCCCCTTGTCTCTATTATCCCTCCTGACATGCCTCCATCCCTCCTCCAGTGTCTCCTTATCCCATAACCTTCCAGGAGCGAGGATGGAGGTTGGTAAACTCAGGCACATCCATCCCAGCCTGTGAGGAGGCTGTGGTGACTGGAGAGCTGGGCTGGGTTTTGGAGCCAGAGCAGTGCTGCTCACGTGCCTGTCTGTGTCCCTCCTGTCCCCAGCTGCCTGTCCCCATCGCTGTGTTCTTCTTGCTCTACAAGGAGAGGCTGGTGCCATGCTTCAGCAGCAGCAGCCACCCCCTGCTCTCAGCTGATGAGCTGGCTATGGAAGCAAGGCCCACAGAGAAGGAAGATCTCTCCACCACTGCCCAGAGAGCCTCAGCTGCAGGAGGTGAGCTTGGAGCTTCTTCTCTTCTGGGTTTGGAGGGGGAACAAGGGCAGAGAAATGCCTGTCTGTTGAGTGGAGCTAGTGAGATCCATCCCTGGGCTCTGAGGAGGAGATTTTGCCTTCATGTGTCAGCTGAATGTGATCCAGGAGTGTCCAAATGCATCATTTTGGTGCCGTGCTTGCCCTCAAATTAGAAGCTGTGATCACAGATTAGTATCCTGGGAGATCTTGCTGTGGCATTGGGACTATAAGGAAGATGGGGACAGGCTTTGGAGCAGGAGCTGTTGGGACAGGGCAGGGGGGTGATGGTTTGAAACTAAAAGAGGAGATTTAGATTAGGTAGAAGGAAGAAATGTTTTACATTAAGGGTGCTGAGAGCCTGTGCTAGGTTGCCCAGAGAGGTGGGAGATGTCCCATCCCTGGAACCATCCCAGGGCAGGTTGGATGGGGCTGTGAGCATCCTGATGTCCCTGCTGGCTGCAGGGAGGTTGGACTAATGACCTTTAATGGTCCCTTCCAATCCAAACCACTCCCTGATTCTCCTCTATGAACTGTTCTCCAAACTGTCCTAAACCCAAACCTAGGCTCCCAAGTTGTTTAAGCACACATGGAACTTGTGTCCCTTTGTTTCCTCCTGGATGTGGGTCAGGTTCTGAGCTGGATCTATGGACTGCTCTGTGTCCAAGTGGAGATCATGCTGCAGAATGCTGAGTGTTTTACTTGACTAAAGCTGAAAGGAATAAGGGCAGTGCCCTTGTTTGAAGGGAAGTGAAACTCCAGCCATGGTTTGCTCTTGAACTGGTGGCTACACCCTGTTTTGGGGACAATAGTGACATTGTTCTTTGCTGCTACCCAAGAGAAATGTCTCCAAGTCAACTCTTGAGCTCCATGGTGAATCTGGGAAGCAATTAGCTTCCAGGGTTATCAGAGGAATGTTTGGTGTTGTTACAGCAGAGATGGTTTGGCCTGGAAAATAACAGGACATTCGATGGACTCCTTGAAGGTGGAGGCAGCTAGAGATGTGGTGAGGAGCTGCAGGGAGGGATCCAGGATGTCCCTGCCAGGATGAGTTCTCCAGTGGCTGATAAGCTTGTGCTCATCTGATAGCATTTCCCTTAGCTGAGACACTGCCAGGGCATTTCCTCAACCCACTGAAGCTTCGTGTTCTTCAGATCTCCTCAAGTGCAGCTGGAGGAGTCCTCAGAGGAGCAGGAGAGCTGTGATCTCAGAGAGCTGGCACAATCCTTCCTTCCCCACAGAGCTAGGGAGGAGTTGAGTTTTGCCCTTGCAGGAGGCACTGTCTCCCCTGCACATCCCTGTGAGCATGGGAATGGGAGAGCTGGGAATTGCTGGGGTGCTGAGCCCCAGCTTTGCCAGGCTGTCTGTTCAGAGGAGGTGACACCAGCTGCCTGCTTGTCACTCTCCTGCCCAAAACTGCCTCGTCTGCTTCTCTGAGGCATGGGAGGTGTCCTGGGCAAGTGATACCAAGGAGCTCCAGGAGACTTGTTCCTATTGCCTGTAGGAGCAGGGCCAGCAGTGTGGAGCTCCTCAATGGGCAGAGGAGTAGAGCAGCTAGACTAAGAGTAGTTAGTGAGCCCAGTGTGTGGGCAGCAGGCCAGAAGCATGTCCATCTTCCTTCTGGAAGTTTAGAGGTAGATGAGAGATGGAGCAGCTCCACCTCCTCCAGGCTCCTCTCTGGATCTCTCTCTCTGTCTTTTCAGCTGAGCACTAAAGAAATCCTCACTGTGGGCTGGCAACCACCCAGCCCCAGGGGGACCTCCCAGCTAAGTTTGCTTTGCATTGTTTTTTCACCAGGTCATGATGACTTGTTGAGCTGCTGCCAAAGCAAAAACTTCAGAGGGGCTTCTTACACCTACTTTGCAGTGCACATCACTGGGGCTCTTGTTCTCTTCATGACTGATGGCATTGTGGTGAGTTCAGCTGACAGAGGGATCTTGTCTGAGCAAAGCTCTGTGGCTTTCTTCCTTCCAACTCACTTGTCCCAGCCTAAACCTGGCACCTGTCCTTCCTCTGGGCTGGACCTGAGGGTCTGCTGGTGCAGCAGTCCTGCTCCCAGGAGGGTAGCTGGTCCTAAAGCTCATCCTAGTCAGGCTGCTACATGTCCTGCTGCTTCTTGGGAGGGTTTATGGCTTCTCCTAGCCTCTGTGGTGTTGCAGCTAGCTTACTACTGCTAGTAATCTGAGCAGGTTTAGAGCTGGAGGTGTGATGTTGTCCTACGTGTACACGATGCCTTCTCTCCTCCCTTCAGCCAAGAGGCAAGAGCAGCTTCATGTTATCTCCTAAGCAAGGGTGGTTCTTGGTCTGATGGCTCTCAGCAAACCCCAGATGAGAGCCTGGTGGGGCTGGGGCAATGTCTGTGTGCTGGGCTGGCAGCATGTCCCCAGCCAGAGCAGTCACAGAGGCTTTGCAGTGTGCAGCACTCCTCTCTGGCTCAGCAAAGCTCACTCCTGCCTAGCAAGTTGCTGGTTTTTATCTATCTTTCAACAGTTTTGATTTAGTTCCCCTCATGGTAAAATACAGCAGGGGCTTCAGGAGGACTTCAGAGAGGATCCTGAGAGATGAGCAGGGCTATGTCAGACAGAGAAGCTTTGCAGGGCCTCCATCTTCAAGGATGATCAACTCTAGGTGCTTCACATGATAGCTTTGGAGGGTCTGGGATGCCAGAAGGCCCTAGGGAAGAGCATCTCCACAGCTAAGCATTTCACCTAGCAGTGCTGTTGAGTCTTTGCCCCTTTTAGGAGAGCTTAAGTCCTGTGTTCTGCTTCTGCTAGAAGCCTGTGTCCTGCTGCACAGCCTTAGCAGTGAGGCTGATGGAGCTTTGGCAGCTAAGCCTTAGGTGTGCTTTGTTCATACTGTGAACACTTGAGAGTTGGAGCTGAACTTGCAGAGCCTGGAGGTGATCACAGGGCTGGGACCTGCTGCTTTGTTTGCCCTGCAGGGAGAGTACTCAGGCTTCGTTTACAGCTATGCAGTGGAAGAACCTCTCTCTGTGGTCCACAAGGTTGCTGGTTACCTGCCCAGCCTCTTCTGGGGCTTCATCACCCTGGGCAGGCTCATCTCCATCCCTGTGTCCTACCGAATGAAGCCAGCAACTATGGTCTTCATCAATGTGGTAAGGCTCTGCCTGCTGTGTTCTCATCCTGCTTGTCTCACAGCTGCTGGGTTTTGATGTGCTCCAGACCTTCCTCTGCATGTTTGCAGCTGCCTCTGAGGCACGAGGCAACTCAGAGGCACTGCTTTTCTGAGCTTGCTCCTCACTTACTCACTGAATCGTTCTGGTTGGAGAAGACCTCTGAGATCATAGATTCCAACCATTAACCCAACGCTCCCATGCTCACCACTAAACCATGTCTGCATGGTTTTTGAACCCTTCCAGGGATGGTGACTCCATCACCTCCCTGGGCAGCCTGGGCCCAAGTTTTGTCCAAAGTTCCCTCGCCTACCCCTGAAGCCTTTGTGCAGTGCTGCTGTGTGGAGTGAGATACAGAGCTCTGGAGTCACTGCAGCCTTGCAGCTAACTGCAGTGTGAAGCCAGCTCCTGCAGAGCCCCAGTGCTCTTCTCTGCCTGCACACACTCAGCAGCAGAGCATAAACAATTAGCAGTTAAGAGCTGGATTAGCAGAGCTCCCTCTGCTGCCTCTGTGCCAGGCTGAGCTTGGTGCATTGGGATGGCTTTGCTCCTTCCTGTGCACTTGGAGCAAGCCAGAGGGGAGAGCAAGTCGATCCCAGTTTAGCTGGCCCTTTGGCTTTACTCCTGGCACCACTTGAATTCAAGTGTTCATTTAACCTGCTGAATAATTAGTGACTGAGACCTGTAAGCATTATGGAAGTAGCACTACTAGTGCATTTCAATCTGCAGAGCACAGGTGGGGTTGTTTTCAGCTAGGATCTGAAGTCTCTACCTAATGAAGTTGGGAGAGATGAACAGTAAGAGAGCCACAGAATCATGAAGGTTGGAAAAGACCTCCAAGAACATCAAGTCCAACCATTGACCCAACATTCCCATGGCCACTAAACCACTTCAGGTCCTGGCATCAAAAGAACCAAATTCCTTACTGTAAAGGCAGACAGATTTGATTTGGCTCAGTAGTTCAGTGTTCAGAGACTGTGACCATTTTCCAGTATAGTTTCTTTTCTTTTCCAAACTAATATATATAATTATATTATATATACAATAATGTGTATATCACATATAAAATAGATACTATATATATATATGTGTACATAATATGATGGATGGATGGATGGATGGATGGATGGATGGATGGATGGATGGATGGATGGATGGATGGATGGATGGATGGATGGATGGATGGATGGATAGATGGATGGATAGATGGATGGATAGATGGATGGATAGATGGATGGATAGATGGATGGATAGCATCTATTGCAACTCAGCCTTCCCCTGCCCTGACTCTGTGTGTGCCTTGTTCCAGGTTGGAGTGCTGATAACCTTCCTGCTGCTGCTGATCTTCTCCTCCAGTGTTGTCTTCTTGTTTGTGGGGACAGCATCCCTGGGGCTGTTCCTCAGCAGCACCTTCCCCAGCATGTTGGCCTACACTGAGGACATCCTCCAGTATAAAGGTGAGCTGGGATTGGGGCAGCCTTGGGAAGCAGCTGGGAGCATACAGGAGTGCTAGTATAGTAACTCTTGGCTGGAGAGAGCCATGGAAGGGGGAGCTGAAAGAGGCTCCAGGCTGGTGCCTGCTGCAGCCAACATCCCTTGCACTGTTCCTTTGCAGGCTGTGCCACCACTGTGTTGGTGACTGGAGCTGGAATTGGGGAGATGGTGCTGCAGCTGCTGGTGGGGTCGGTAAGTGGGGACAAAGCATGCCCCAAATTGGGAGAAACCTTATTGGTCCTGGGTTTGGACAGCTGCTGGGACAAAGGAGCACTGCATCCTCCTTGAGCTCTCAACCAGCAAAGCTCTTGCTGGATGCCAGGGAGGTGTGGGAGTGCTTTGATGACATCTCTGCTCCAGTGGGGTTGGTTTTTCTCCCTCCTCTCCAATTGCAGATCATCCACGATCGAGGCAGCTACAGTTTCCTGGTGTGTGGAATGATTTTTGGAGGCTTGGCTTTTACCTTCTATGCTTTGCTCCTGTTTTTCCACAGGATGTACCCGAAGCCCTCATCAGGTAAGCCAGCAGCAGCACTCAGCCCTGCTTTCTGATGAGAGGAAGAGGGGCAGACAGGTTCTGCTCGAGTGCTGCACCCTGCCTAGGGACTGATGCAAGGAAATGATTCTTTCACTGCTGCTTCCTGTCCCCTTCTTCCTGCTTTGGCTTGCCCACAAAGCCTTGGCAGACACAGCTTGGGCTTTGCTTTCTTTTTTTTTCCTGTTGGAACAGCAGAAAAGGGGGAAAAACAAGTAGGGATGGTGGAGGGTGGCTGTGAAAGCTCTGCCGTGCTGCTGCGGGGAGAGCACAGGAGTCAGCTCCCCTAGCACTGAGTGCACAGGCTTCCCTATGCTATTCCCTAGCTCAAATCCAGGAGTCTGCCATTCTCAGGCTCTGGGGAAAGCCTCCCTGAGCAAGGATTGCTCTTAGCTATTGCCTGTCTGCACGTGCTAGCTGCTTTTATAACCAGCTTTGTGCCAAGGAGTATTGTGTGATGCAGGGAGGGGGAAAACCCCTACTTGTCCAGCTTCCTACCACTGGAGACCTTTCTTCCATGAGTAAGCTCATGTGGTGGGGGGAGGTAAAGAGAGGGTTGGATTGGGTGGGCTCAGAGGTCTCTTCCACCCTTAATGATTGTGTGATAGTGTTTGGGAGAGCTCCTGCAGCTTCCCTTATTAAAGCTGAGGTGTCTCCTGTGCATCGTGCAGAGGTGGATGATGCCTCCTCCCCTGACAAAGCAGCAGTGACAGATGACACTGGACAGTATCAACGATAGAAGAGGAGGCCAAGCCCTAGAGAAGCAATAACCCAACACCCAACGAAGCTTTGCCATGAAGGATGATTTCACACTTAATGACTGAATCACACCAGATTTCTGCAATCAGAAAAACAAAGCACATTAGATTGGGTAAGTCAGCCTCCAGGAAACATCCGAAACCACTGTCCTGTGTCACGTGGACCAAGCAGAAGACTGCCAGCACCACAGAGGCCTTGGGGCTGAAGGACTCTGGGGCAGGGATGAGAGGAGAACAGCTGCTCCTGCAAGGGAACTTTTCTTCCCAGTTCAGGATGGATGGAGAGGTAGGAAGGAAAAGCTTCTCTTTGGGTTAAGAGTGAAGAGCTCTTGGCTTAGTCCTTGAGCTGCAGAGCTTTTTTCTGTTGAGGAGCCCCTGCATTGCACAGCACACCCCTGGGGGGGTGACTTCAGCTCCAGGCTGTCACCTCCATGTCTGCTTCCAAAGAGGGGAGGACAGGGGGGGGAAATACCACAACTGGGAGCACCTCCCTCGTGCACAGTGGGAGCAGGACCTGTCTGTCTTTGCACAGTTCATTCCTGTCTATTCCACAGCACCAGACATGTCCACTCAGACACTTCTTGTCTTTTTCAGCATGCCAGGGCCTCTTGGGCAGTTTGATTATTCCAAATCAGGAGCTTGTTTTGTTTTATTTTATATTGGGGGTGTTTTGTTTGTTGGTTTGTTTTTTTTTTAGTCAAGACTGAGTTGTCCTGGTTTTGTTCTGCTTTGAGTCACTAGTTTAGCTGCTACAGTGTCCTGTTGGAGGGTGGTTTTTCTCTCTAAGCTTCCAGTTGAAGCTTGAACAGAAGTATTGGGGAGCCAGGCTCCAGCTGCTTGATCTGTGCAATACTTAACTCTACCCCAGTGCCTTCTGAGGTACTCCCTGACCCCCCCAGCATGACCCATGCCAAGCTCTGAGGAAAGGCCTGGCTTGAGACAGACTCTAAAGCTCTACACATCTATTCCTCCAGTGAGTGATTGGACTTCTCCTTGGATTTGATTTGCTTTCAACTGCTGTCTGTGATGTACATATGTATGTGTGTATATAAAGCAGTGTTTAATTAAAGGTGATTGATTGCTAAGAGTCTCAGCATCCCTGGACTCAGGTAACTTGGAGTCTTTGGCCAGAGAGAGCTCCTAAGAGCTGCTATCTTCACCAGGCCTAGCTTTCCAACTCAAGTGAATGGAAGAACTCTTTCAGTTCAACTCGTTTGGGCATTTCTTTGGGTTGTTTTTTTTTCCAAGCAGTAAATCTTACCTTGCTTAAAAATACCTTCAGCAGCTCCTTTCAGGATGGACAGGGCTGTAAGAAAGAGCTTCAGGAGGTGTTGAATTGAATTTGTGTCCCTAAAGGTGAGTAGTAGTGCACATATCTCCTACCTGGCTTGGGGCTAACTAAGTGCAGCTGATTTCTGGGTTTGAGGAGCTTCTCCTCCAGCACAGACCATGCTGCACTTCTTCTCCAGCACCACAGGATGCCACTCTTACTCTCTTGGAGCAACCCAGCATGGATAGAAATATCCTGCAGCCAAACCAGCCCAATCTGTCAGCATTCTCCCTATCCCTGCACAGAGGCAAGGAACACAAAATGATGCCAGCAGGGAGTTTACTTGGAAAGGATCCTGCTCAGAGTGCAGCTTTCCCTCAGCAGCTGGGCAAAAAGACTTTATTCTAGCTGTTCCTGCAGGGCAAGAGGTACTAAATGCTCCTGCCAGAGTGCCATTGCTGGTGGCACTTCCCATCTCCCCTGGGCTAGAGGATGGAGTTCCTCACAGTCCTTGATTTGGGTTGGAGTGACATGTGGGGGTTAGGTCTCTTCTCCAAGGTTAGCAGTGAGGAGAGGAG
>VWZO01015118.1:176263-272414 GCA_013396975.1 Bucco capensis
TGGGTACTATATATATAGATATATATATAAAATGTATTCTAAATGCAATTCTGCTCTGGAAAGAGTAACTTCAAACATTCTCTTTGCTGTTTTTAATGTCATTTTTAAGCACTGCTGGTTCTCCTCCACTGCCAGGAAAGCACACTGCAATCTCTGGAGAGGGGAAGCTGTCAGCAGCCAGGGCAGAGATGTGAGAGCTGCTGGAGAGTCTCAGCACTCCCAAAGGGGAGCACAGAACACTGCAGGCAGCAGAAAGTTGGTCCAACCTAAGAGAACAAGTGCCACACAGCCCACAGCTGCTTAAGTTCTCTCCAGTGTCACTTCCCCTTCCCTCGTGTGAGGCAAAGAGCTGCAAGGAGCTGACTGCAGGGCAGTCACCAGCTCTGGGGCTGCTGTCACCTCCCCAGCTGCTCAGCATCCCCAAGCCAAAACCTCCTGCTGGGGAAGGATCCCTCTGCAGAGGCATTTCAATCCCAAATGGAGGAGACAACCACTCTATCCCTTAGAGGACATGCTGCTAGAATGTCTTCCCCATGTATTGATCTTTAGGATTAAGAATATACTTCTCAGCTCTAAAAAAAACACAAGGAGGGGAGGGCAGAGAAGCATTAAATGTGCTACTGTACTGATCACAAGCACTGTGATGTACATAAGGCCATCTGGTAACACTGCAACAGGAGGCAAAGAAAGAGCTTTTCAATGTCTAAAACACAACTTTTTTCAGCTACACTGAATCATCTCAACCCTGTTCACAGAGAAGGAAGGTTCAAACTAGCACATCAGCTATAGAAAACTCTGTGCAACTCAACAACAACAACAAAGAGAGAGGCAACACAAGGCTAGAAAGCAATAGCAAAGCCTGAAGCTTTAAGACATGCTAGCCAAAACAAAAATGAAATAAAATAAAATGGAAAGTAAAAAAAAAACAACCAACCAACCAACCAAGTAACCTCCAGCAGAGCTGAAGGTGCTCAGAGCAAAGCCAGGGCTGGCAACAACCCCCTCCCCTCCCACCCTTCCCCAGCACACAGCACACACAAAGAACCATGCAGAGTTCAGCCTCAAAGCCTTCCTGTGCTTCCAAAAGTCAAAGAAAGGGTAAAAAATAACCCCAAAGCAAAAGAAAAGCCCAAGAGCTTCCAGTTCTGGTTCCAGCACTGCTGCAGGTGCTGCTCAAGGACTGCAATGGGCTCCACACACATCCCAGCTGCTGCCAAGCTCTCCTCCCTCCACTGCTTCCAGGTCCAGGGCTCTAGGAAGAGCCTTGTTTTCCAAAGGGTCATTAATGAGCCTGTTCCAAAGGTTCAGGACATCCCCTGCCAAAAAAACAACCAACCTGCTTTGAGATGAAAACCTTCTGCAACACGTGGGGGTGAAGGAAAACTAGAAGTCCAACCTTTTGTTCCATGGACATCAAACTATTCCAAGATCCATTGAAGACACTTCTTTTTTCTGGTAGNGGTGGGATGGGGATGCTAGGGATGGATGTGCTGAGCTTGGAGATCTCTTCCATCCTTGATGCTCTTCAAGCTGCTGTTAGCACAAACCTGCAGCTGTGCCCTTCTCTCTCTCTCCTCTCCTGCAAGCACCAAAGTCAAAAAGAGCTCAGAAGCTTTGTTAAAAATATTTATTTAAAAAAATACAATTGTTTTGCATGTCTGGTTGCACATAACTATTAACATAGGATTGACTGGAATAATTCTGCTACAATGCTTTCTTGGTTTAAAGCCAGCTTGCATTATTATACAAAGCAAAAATCCCTCTGTCAGTTCTTACAGAAAATAGTTGTCTTTTAACTATTCCCACCCCATTTATTTTTATATATATATATTTATATATATATATAAAAGATTGCAATACATGGATTTATTTTATTTTTATCTCCTTTTTTTTTTTTTTGCACAAAAATTGAAGCNCTAAATGCAATTCTGCTCTGGAAAGAGTAACTTCAAACATTCTCTTTGCTGTTTTTAATGTCATTTTTAAGCACTGCTGGTTCTCCTCCACTGCCAGGAAAGCACACTGCAATCTCTGGAGAGGGGAAGCTGTCAGCAGCCAGGGCAGAGATGTGAGAGCTGCTGGAGAGTCTCAGCACTCCCAAAGGGGAGCACAGAACACTGCAGGCAGCAGAAAGTTGGTCCAACCTAAGAGAACAAGTGCCACACAGCCCACAGCTGCTTAAGTTCTCTCCAGTGTCACTTCCCCTTCCCTCGTGTGAGGCAAAGAGCTGCAAGGAGCTGACTGCAGGGCAGTCACCAGCTCTGGGGCTGCTGTCACCTCCCCAGCTGCTCAGCATCCCCAAGCCAAAACCTCCTGCTGGGGAAGGATCCCTCTGCAGAGGCATTTCAATCCCAAATGGAGGAGACAACCACTCTATCCCTTAGAGGACATGCTGCTAGAATGTCTTCCCCATGTATTGATCTTTAGGATTAAGAATATACTTCTCAGCTCTAAAAAAAACACAAGGAGGGGAGGGCAGAGAAGCATTAAATGTGCTACTGTACTGATCACAAGCACTGTGATGTACATAAGGCCATCTGGTAACACTGCAACAGGAGGCAAAGAAAGAGCTTTTCAATGTCTAAAACACAACTTTTTTCAGCTACACTGAATCATCTCAACCCTGTTCACAGAGAAGGAAGGTTCAAACTAGCACATCAGCTATAGAAAACTCTGTGCAACTCAACAACAACAACAAAGAGAGAGGCAACACAAGGCTAGAAAGCAATAGCAAAGCCTGAAGCTTTAAGACATGCTAGCCAAAACAAAAATGAAATAAAATAAAATGGAAAGTAAAAAAAAAACAACCAACCAACCAACCAAGTAACCTCCAGCAGAGCTGAAGGTGCTCAGAGCAAAGCCAGGGCTGGCAACAACCCCCTCCCCTCCCACCCTTCCCCAGCACACAGCACACACAAAGAACCATGCAGAGTTCAGCCTCAAAGCCTTCCTGTGCTTCCAAAAGTCAAAGAAAGGGTAAAAAATAACCCCAAAGCAAAAGAAAAGGCCAAGAGCTTCCAGTTCTGGTTCCAGCACTGCTGCAGGTGCTGCTCAAGGACTGCAATGGGCTCCACACACATCCCAGCTGCTGCCAAGCTCTCCTCCCTCCACTGCTTCCAGGTCCAGGGCTCTAGGAAGAGCCTTGTTTTCCAAAGGGTCATTAATGAGCCTGTTCCAAAGGTTCAGGACATCCCCTGCCAAAAAAACAACCAACCTGCTTTGAGATGAAAACCTTCTGCAACACGTGGGGGTGAAGGAAAACTAGAAGTCCAACCTTTTGTTCCATGGACATCAAACTATTCCAAGATCCATTGAAGACACTTCTTTTTTCTGGTAGAAGTGGCAACCAACAACAAAGATGTAGTTAAAAACCAACAAACCTTTGGCAACTAATGAGTCCACACTGTGGTACAAAGAAGTACTAAAAAACCTTAATCTAAACTCAACAATTGCCCCCCCCAAAACCCTTCACCAGCATGTGCAAAACAGGGCAAAGTGGCAACTGCAGAGTGCAGGGCTTAGCTGGGAGTGGGCACAGCAAAGCTGGAAGCCAAACTACAAACCCAAGAGCCATCCTCCTCCTGTCCTGGATGGGCACCTAAAGCAGCACTTTTCCAGCTCTCCAAGGATGCTTCTAGCTGCTGGCTGCAAGAGCTCCACAGGCCAAGGCTTCTACATTCTTTGGGAGAGCTAAACACAATAAATTCGGGTCAATTTTACTTAGAATTGATGGATCTCCAGTGGGTATTTTGCTGTCCTAGAAGGGAACACAGCAGCACACACACATTCCACAAGCCACCCTGGGCCCTGCCAAGCTTTCTTACCTTTGCAGCTCACACTGATTCCTATTTTCATTCCCTGCTCAGCAAAGCTGCATCCTCCCTCAAAAGAATCAACAATCTGCCCTGCCTAGATTCACCCTGAATTCTGTTGCTTCTCTGGACAAAGGCAAGGAGAATATTCCTCACTTCAAGCTCCCAAGCCAAAGCTTACCCTTGCTGCTTTAGTGGCACCAAGGCTGGCAGAAGATGGCACCACAAGGGCTGGGGATAGCAGAAATGCACCCTGACTGCAGCCTGGGAGCTCCTAGGGTACATCCTCAGGACTCCAAGTAAGCTCTGGAACTCTTTGCAGTCAGCACTCCTCACTCCAACCACATGGAATGCTGCATCCAGACCAAGCCTTTGGCAGGAACAGCCCTGAAAGGACATTGGCAAACAAGTGTCCCTGCTTCTTCTCTTCTCATCTTCACCTGACAGCCTCTGATTTCAGCAGGTCAGCTCAGCTTGAGCCTGTCCCATCTTAGGCAGCAGCTAATACTGTTCAAACATCAGCCACTCTCTTCATTAAACTCCTTAACTCCAACCATATCAATCCCTGTTTAGGCAAGACTTAACTACTCCTCAGGAAAACATCCCAAATAATAGCTTCTAAGCAACAGGATTTGAATGGATTTTCAACTTTGAGTGTGAGCTCCTGTGGGGCTCAGGCTGTTTGCAAGAGCATCCTCTGTCATGAGGAAGATAAAATCAACTCTCCACATGCCCAGGACCTCAGAGGCCAGGAGGTAAGTCTGCTAGGGCTAAAACTCAAGAAGGAAACAGAACAAAATGGTGATGGACACCCCAAAAAAGTTCAACATCAAGTTTTTAAGCTACCCGTCAACATTGCCAGTGTTCCCTAACCACTGATGTTAGGCTTGTGATGTTCAGAGCTGGCAACACCAAGATAGCTTCTTAATATAACACTGAGCTGTGTCTTGTAAACAGACAGGCAGTAACAATGGAAGAGGTTCAGTTGTAGAGTTAAAAGAGGAGGAGATACAAAACTGCTCTCAAACAGGAGCAAAAGGGAACTAAAAGGTACAGGACTGAGCCAAGAGTCTGGGCAGAGCTGCAGGTCTGGCCTTGGCCCTAGAAAAATGCTCCTGGCTCAGAACTCTGCAGCTGTGCTCCCCTGAGAGGATGCACAGCTATGCTCTAGGTCAGCTCTCTCATCCCATTCAAGCTGCAGAAGTTCTGGCATGAAAGGTGAAAAGCCAGGAGGGAATCAAGACATTAATGTACCTCCCTCAAGTCCCTTTGAAAAGCAGTGGAGGGAAGCTCTGCACCCAAGCAGCCTTCCCTGGGCTTCAAATGAACACTGTGGGGTAAAAACAAGCAGCTACTTGCTAGAGAGCTGAGGTTTGGAAACATAGCAGAGGGAGAACTCATCCCAAGCAAGCAGTGCCCAGCCCAAGCTTTCCCACTGCAGTGCACACTCTGTTACAGCACAGTGCATGCACACTGAAGCCTCAGGATGCTCCCAGTTCAAAACAAGGAAACCTCAAGGAATTGTATAGCACTTACTGCCCAAGGCAGTGCACAGGAAGGATGTTCAGCCAGTGCTGCTCAAAGGAGGATCTAGCCTGAAGCTGCTGCTAAGAAAACACACAAAAACCAACTTTCCCCTCTCACCCTCATCCCTAGGATCCCAGAAGAAGCCACAACAAGTATGGTTCTGGAAGCATAGGGTATAACAACAGCTCTCTGCTGTCCAGGGCTTGGATAGGTGTTGCTAGTGCCATGCTGACAGCTCAGCATCCCCACAAGCACCAGAGCTAGCACACAAAGAGCAGCAGAAGCACAAGCTTAACCCTGCAGGACAATTATTATACAGCAGCAGTGACATGGCAAAGAGCTTTCCAGAAGCAAGACAGATGTTCAGCAGCTCCCATGCTCATCCAGCCTCATTCTACTGCTGCAAAGATGATCAAAGCACTCAGCAACACCATGGCCACTTCAGCAGCAAGAACTGGACTGCAAAAAACATGGCTCTGGAATGCTGAATACTGGCTTTGAAACCAATAAGGTACAGGCTGCTTCCAGGAGAATTAAAAGAGAGCCTAAATTAACCCTCCCCTTCCCTACACTCCATTAAAAGCAAGCTGCAATGAGCTGCTCCTCCAGTCAGCTAGTGGAGCAGCAGCAAGTCACCCAACCAAGCTCCAAGCACTCACAGCCACTCTGTGGCTCCCTCAGGAATGGGATGGCAGTTGGATGCTTAGTAAATCTGTGTGTAAAGAGGCAACATATATACAAGATTAATACTACCTTAAGTGACCTGAAAGTTGTACTGGAGAGGAGGTGAGTAAGCTGTTCCTCTCCTAACCTCCTCTGCTCTGCTTTCCCAGCTGCATCCTGAGATCAGAATCCTACAAGAAGACTTCTCTTTTCCTAGGCAGGTGCTCAAGATAGAACCAACACACCCAGGCTGCATCTCCTGAGCCCTCAGGCTGCATCTCCTGAGCCTCCAGGCCCTGAGCCCTCAGGCTGCATCTCCTGAGCCTCCAGGCCCTGAGCCCTCAGGTTGCATCTCCTGAGCCTCCAGGCCCTGAGCCCTCAGGTTGCATCTCCTGAGCCTCCAGGCCCTGAGCCCTCAGGTTGCATCTTCCTGAGCCCTCAGGTTGCATCTTCCTAAGCCTCCAGGCCCTGAGCCCTCAGGTTGCATCTCCTGAGCCCCCAGGCCCTGAGCCCTTAGGTTGCATCTCCTGAGCCCCCAGGCCCTGAGCTTGCATCTCCTGAGCCCTCAGGCTGCATTTCCCCTCAGCTTTCTGTGCACAAGGTGCCCATGTTGATGTCAGCCAGCCAGCAGGGCAGTGCAATCCCAGGGAAGCTGCTTGGAGAGGAGGCTGAAAGCAGGCCAAGCACAGCTCATCTGCTGCTTTTTGCATACCTGTGCTGAAAAGTGATCAAAGCTTTACAAACAACTAAGTGCCTGTGTGCACACACACACAAGTTATCAACAAAGAAACTTGGCTTTTCTCCATCAGGGATAAGGAAAGGGAAGCAATTTAATTGCAAGTCTTTAGTGCTCATTAATTCTTCTTTTTTAACTCTTAGCAAATGTTGCTCTCAAGTTCCCCACACTTGGTGGGCATCACATTGGCCAACTTTCAACCAACCATTCTTCAAAGTGCTGCTGTTTATATATATATAGCTCTATATCTCTATTTTCTTCCCTAGAGCAGCCTCAGAAGCCACCATGCAAAGCAGGAGATTCCAGGTGCCTGCTCTTCACTACCAGCTGCAGCTTTCTGCATGTCACAACAAAAACAAGACAAAGGAAAAAAAACACAAACAACAAATAAAACCAAACCACCCAGGTCAATATTGCACATTGTCATGGTTAAGAGCTGCTGGCACAGGAACTTTGCTCCTGCATCTGCTGATGTGTCCATCACCAAGGAGGATCATGCCTCTGCTGGATGAAGGAAGGACACTCCATCAGCTCACTCCCTGCTATCTCCATCTAAAGAAAAGACTTTTGGGGAAGGAAAAATATGCCCCCCAAAAAGCCAACTCCATGAGACTCAACCTGCCTCAGGTGCACGGTGTCAGGAACATTACTAGAGTGGTTTCAACATTTCAATGCTTAGAAGATAGAAAGACAACATCACTGCAGGAAATTCAGTCCTGGGTATTGTCAAGATGCTTGAAAGTGAATTCAAGAGTCTGCCAAAGTGGCAAAAGGAAAAGTCTGGAAAGCTGGAGTTCACCACTTATCCATAGGACAGGGGCAATATATACAGAGTACCCTGGCAGCTCCTCTTGCTGGCAAGGTACAATTGTCCTCTGCTCATGACAGCTTTGAAGACAGCCTGGGAGGATGCCAAAGAGAAGGTCTCCAGCTGCTTTCTAGAGGCTATCTCCTGGAGCAGATTACCTTAGGTCACCAACTCAATGCCCACAGTAGCAAGGAGAAGTTGCTGCCTGACACCAGATGCCCAAAGTGGAAGGGCACAGCCCCCAGTGCCATCCAGCCTCGGAGGGGCTGGGAGAGCACAGCCTCTCCTCTCTCATTCCTCTGCAAAAGCCTCCTGAGGTGTTGAAATCTAAAGACAAATCTCATGTCATCAGTGTTTCAACTGGCTCTGGAGACTCCTCTCGTGCTAATCCACACACCAAGAAAAGGAATGCAAGCAGAAATTTCCTGTGAGGCTGGTGCACTGTGGCACTCAGTGAGCTGCAAGCACTGGGCCTAACTTATTGTGGGTCTGAGTGCTTCCTCAAGTGAATAAAGCACTAGATCTAATGCCAAACTTGAGATCAAGAGCTGGCAGAAGAGGAGCTTCTCCACTTCAGCTGTAATGTTAATGCTCAGATGTTAGTGTTCTTACCCACTGTGTGGGGCAGAGCCTCCAGCATCAGGCAGCAACCTCCCCAAACCCAGACACCTCAGGACCACAGCCCCCATCCTCCTGCTCAAGCTTCTAGCAGTGAGATGACAGCCTCTGCAACAGCTCTCTAAGCACAAGAAATGTTTGGACTTCAGCATTCAAACCTTCTGAGAACTGAAAGGAACCAATCCCACCATTTGTTTGTCTCCAGACCTTGCCTCCTCACTGACAGGAGGGCAGGGAAGCATCCAGAAGTTAGCCAGACCACTTCTCCAAGGGCTGGACTGCTGGTATACAAATGCCACACAAAAAGAAGTTCGTATCTCAGTAACACAATCACTGGAATATTCCTTGGAAATTTCTCCCTGCAAAAAGACAAAGTGTTTGTACAGCAGAAAAAGATGCAGGTGGTTCTCTTGCTGCAGAAGTTCCCAAGCCCCAAGGCAAAGCTGAGTGCACACACAACCCCTTTTTCCCCAAGCATGTCCTGGAATGTCAGCTGCCACCAGGGTTAGATTTCTTCTTGTGAAGCACAGGAAGCAGAAGGACTGAGGGTTCTTCCACAAGTCCCAGAGAAAAGACTTCTCCAACACTGTTTGCTGCAATCAGTGCAGACTCAGTTACTGCAACACCAGCCCAAACTCCCATGAAACATAGGGAAAAATCTTCCAATCCAAGGAGGGAAGAGAAGAGACTGGAGCTCCAGCTCCTATTAAGGCTTTTGCATACACATTCCCAACGTGGGTCTTCAAAAAAAGGGGAATTTTGCAAAAAAGGCAATTGTTTTGTTTTGTTTGGAGGGGTGGGGAATGGTAAAACACTATGATTGTTGATCATCTTTGTGGAATTAGAAATTGCTCGTTTAAAAAACAAAACCATGGTTAAATATAAGCATCAGATCTTTCCCTTGCTTGCCAACATGTCCTTGCCAGCAGTTCATGTGCTATGTCTTCTGGAGGTCAGGGGAAAATGGGCCAGGGGTAGAAGGTCCATCCAGTCCAGAGAGGGTAAATGGGCCATGACTGTTCAGCACTGATGGGAACTAAGAGATAAAACAAAAACCATTAGTGAGGAGCTCACTCTAATTTATTGTTCCTCTCCTAGCTAGAGATGCTCTCCCAGAAAAAAAAAAGACCAGAAAGAAACCCCAAACTGGCCCTGGAAAGAAAGAAACCCCAAACTGGCCCTGGAAAGAAAGAAACCCCAAACTGGCCCTGGAAAGAAAGAAACCCCAAACTGGCCCGGGAAAGAAAGAAACCCCAAACTGGCCCGGGAAAGAAAGAAACCCCAAACTGGCCCGGGAAACCAACCCCAAACTTCCCAAGAATCTTCTTGGCTTCCCCCCAGATAATTCCCTTTTTAAATGGCACAGACTGCAGCCACTGAGCTCCTTTAAGCCATGGCCTCAGCCTGTAAGCTCTGCCCTGAGCACTACCGAAACTACTAAGTGACTTTAACACAGGTTGTTGGGATCCCATGGTCTGAATTCTTCCTCAGTTCATTAGCTAATTGGGGAGAAAACTGCCCACTTGCATTTTCAGACCTTGTCCTTACAATCCATATGATCTGCTTCCTTCATCTCCATGCAGAGGACAGATAGAAACCCCAAAAGACAACTAGTTACATTTTACCCTTGGGCTAGGCAGACTCAGGCAATAGATGTGGTTATTCCAGTTCCAAAGTGGAAGGTGAATTACAATTCCAGGAGAGTTGGGGTTGGGTTTTGTTGTTGTTGTTTTTAATCCAAGGGACTTTTTGGCTTATATATTAAACTAAAATATCTATTAAAAGCAGCTGAGACTTTCCAAACAGAAGGCAGCAGAGCAGAGAGATCAAGAACTGTGCTACCCCCACTGCCAGGCACAACTTCCTTCTCACTCATGGTGAGATTTAATAGGAGAGACTGTTCATAAATGATTAAAACAACCAATGCAACCCAAACCTCAACTTCCAGGCAAAACTCAACCAGTAAATTTACAGGAAGGCAAGTTTTGGAGGAAGAACAGACCTAAAAAGATGTAACTAACTACAGCACAGCCTGCTAGCAATGTGAAACATCTCTGGCACACCAACATTTACAATAAACTTACTTACAACTGGGTGAACCCTAAATTTAAAGACTTTGAGAAGCTAACATAGAAAACAGAAAGATCCCTCTTTTGTCTCTCCATCAGCTCTTTGGGCTGATTGCTGCAGATCTAGTGCAAAGGAAGGAAACCTTGGCTAAAGGTGCAGGAACTTACCTGAAAGAGTGTGTTAGCACCTTGCAACCTTGCAGGACTGAGAGGAGCAACAGGGCTCAGGGTACTCCAGAAGTGGATGCTGGAGAGCAAGGGGCTTGGAGTCAGCAAGATGGGAGTCTGCAAAACACAGGAAGATGGCTCAGTGGTGAGAAAACTGCACTGGGAGGAACACAGAGCCCATGTCAATGCAGCTGGAATCACCTCAGGGCCTAGAGCTGTGGAGGGCTGGCTCCAAAGTGCAGAACTCCCATTCTCTCCCTTCAAACCAAACCAAACCAAACCCCACCACAGCAGCAGCCAGCCAGCTCTGCCCTTCCCTTGCTTCCCCTTCCCAGCCAACTGCCAAATCCCACTGGGAATCTCCTCCTGCAATCTAGCCCATGGCACCTTCTAGTGCCTTTGGGAGACTCAGGCTGTGGATTTAAGGAGAGCAGAGCATGGTCTGAGTGACAGTGTAAACCACGACAGAAGACATCTAGCTCCCCTTTTGGAACAGTCTGGATGTTCCAGGTTCAACAAGCAAACACTCCAAAGGGTGCCCAAAGAGAACTCCACTTGTTTTTGGTCTTGCCTTCAGCCATTTCAACCAGCACTTGCCCTACAGTTTCCTTCTAATACTAACTTATGGCAAGAAAGAGATTAAATATATACAGAACAACTTAACAGCCTAGCTGGGTTCAGTTCTCTTCCCAGTTTTCCAGGAGGCATAAAAGCTTTCCTCTCTCCCACAAAGATAACAACCACAGCAGGCAGCTGTTCAATCACAATACTCTGGGTCTCAAGGAAATGTCCAGTGGCTCCAGCAAAAGCAAGCTCCATGCTCCTGTGCTCTTCAAGCATTCTCAGAATCAGCCTGAAGGAGAAGGGCAGGGCTGGAGCTGTTGAAAGAATTCCCTATCACCCTGGCAAGATCTCCAGAGGATCCTGCTGCTGCTGGTTTGGGTTCTGCCTCCACATGCTGGCACTGTGCAGAGCTGTACACAGCTCAGATACCACTTGGGCACACTTTGGGCTGGAAGCTAAGAGCAATATGGGTGCATTAAAAACAAAAATGCAATGGGAATGACATCCTGAGCTTTCAGAATTCCAAATACAATCTGCTGGCTCATTTTCCCACTTGCCTTTTCTTACTGTTCTAAAATACAACACAACTACTACTGTTACTAAAAACAAAACAACAAACCAACCAACCAACAACCCAATAGCAAGAGAACCAGGTTACCTGAGAGAAAAGTGCTGGAGTAAGAGAAGCAGTTGGGAGAGAAGGACTCAGAATTCCCAGGGGACTCGGATCACTGCCTGTAATGACCAGAGTAGGAGCCAACTCCAGCCCTTTGGGTTTTTTAGATCTGGAGAGGTGATTGGCAAATTCCTTCTCCAGCACAGCTGAATCCTGCTCTTTGGGCTCTGGGGATTGATGCTGAAGGCTCTGAGCCTGCTCCAGCTGCTGAGAAGCCACTGACTCGATGTCCGTGTCAATGTCCAGGTCAGGGTTAGAGCTCAGCGGTGGTGAGGGGGGAGTGGAAGGGACTTGGAGAGTAGGAGAAACAGAGGATATGGGTGGAGTTGGGGTGAAGCTGGTGGTTAAGTTTGGCAAAGGTGCTGGAGCTTCAGGGACAGTTAACTTGGGGAGAACAAGAGTCTCCAGGGTCTGGAGAGTTTCTTCCGATGCCATGGGAAGAGAGGGAGCGCTGGAAGTGGCTGAAGCAGTGGAAGTGGCAGAGACCACTGAAGTGGTAGAGACCAAGGGGACAGAGGAAGGCTTCTTGGAGGGCATGGTGACAAACTTGATGACAGAAGGGGTTGGATCCTGAGCAGGTTTCTTCTCTGCCAGTTTCTCAGCTGGGTTCTCAATCTTGATGGACCTGAAGAGTTTGACGCTGGAAGAGTTGAGGGAGTTCAGAGTGAAGGAGGAGTACAAGCCTGAGTGGATGTAGTCATTACGGCTGGAGGACTTAGTACAGGACTGAGCCTTCTCCTTCCCACAGTTTTCCATGTCCTTTGGAGCACTGCTGACCTCTGCCAAGCCACTCTTGTCAGGGTCTCCTTCCATACGACCCACCACCAGCGGATTCATGTTTAGAATCGCCGGGTAAGACACAAACTTGTACACAAACTTCTTACCATTCACCTTTTTAATGATGTTCTGTGGGTAAGAAGAGAGACAGATTATAGAGATATATATTTAGACCTTCTTCAGTTCAATTTTCTTCCTACAAACAGTGCCTGAAATAGGCTGGAGGAAATAAGATAGTCTGGAATCGTTCATCGAAACCTGTTTTCTTCTTGTTCAAAACCACACTGCACTCTTGCAGTTCAGTTCTGTTCCCAAATTAGCAGCTCACAACCACCACTCTAAACCAGGTGAGCTCAACCTGGCATTATATGCTCTAACAGCAGCCTTAAAACTGCCAAGGAATTCTGTTTTAACAGACTTGAAAGCATCAGCTAAGAAACAAGCAAAAATCCCCCTCACTCCCATCAGGAGTGATCAGAGATCACTGACCTGGGCACAGTGAGTGTCCCTGCAGAATTGTAGCTTAAAGCTTTGCACAACTGAGAGCTCCTCCTTCAAATTAAACCTCCTTTCTTCCTTAATAAGATGATGATAATAAAAGAAAACAAGCAGCTGAACAAGTCAGCAGAATGCAGGCTAATCAGCCATTTCAATACCACAAACCAGCACGTGTCAGACTTGGTTTTGCTCCTGAGTGGCAATGCCACACACAAGTGGGACCTCAGAAGATTCTGATTTATCACACAACTGTTATTATTCAGACCTCCCAGTACCCAATAATAACCTCCAAGCCACAGGCCACCAACTGCCCAGGCTCCTCAGAAACTGGGGGTTATATTTTCATCTCCTCCACCCCCACAGTAACAGTTGTGAGATAAACAGCTTGCTGAGAGGAAGGTAAGGCTCCCACACTGGGGTTCTAGTTCTGCTTTTGGATATCACCCGGGGACTAATGCAAGGCTCTCACAAGTTAGGAGGAGGTATCAGCTAAACAAGAGGAGCATCTTCCTCTGCTAGACTAAACTCCCTGAAAGGTGCAATTCTGACTAGATGGAGAAGAAGAAAACCCCTTTGGGCTGCTTCACTGAAAATCCTTCTTTTGACAGAGACAACTACAGAAAAGGTCTCAAGGTGGTGCCATATTCACCATCTCCACCACCATAATCATCCTGTTGCTTAACCTGGAGGGCTGAGGGTTTTCATCCTTCCAAGGATGCACAGTTTAGAATCATTATGGTTGGAAAAGATCTCTGAAAACACCAAGGCCAATTGGAAAGGAGATTAGCATTCTATGAGCAAAGAAGGGAACATTTTGCCCACGAACCTTAGAGAACAAGCACTTGAGAAGCGAACCTAGCACAAAGAGAAAAACACCAAGAAACCAACCTCTCGACACAAACTAGCACACCTGCCTTAATCCTGGGAGGCAGGAGGGATGCCTATCCCCCTTGAAGAGAATGGAAAAGGAAAGCAAGCTCCTTAGGCAGAAGCTTGCTAAGCTGGCTCAGGCTGGAGCAGCCTTTGTTACCTTCACGTAGTAGTAGCGGAGAGCGCGGCTGAGTTTGTCATAGTTCATGCTGGGCTTGTTCTTGCGCAGCCCCCAGAGCCTTGCCACCTCCTCTGCCTGCAGCAGCTTGAACTCCCCGTCACTGGAGGTCCAGCAGATGATGTTCTTGTTCTGAGGCTCCTGGAGGAGCTGCAGGAGGAACTGCCACAGGGTGATAGCACTGTCCATAGCAGGAAGCTGCAATTCAGAAAGGCAGGGTAAGAGATTTAAGCACAGGACATTTTCTTCTCCTCCCTAGAAGGGGTGGGGGTGGCAGAGCTGAGCAGAGATGTTCTTTCCAAAGCCAGCAAGAGTAAAAAATTCTTAGTCACCAGTCGTGAAAGATGTTCCCTGCAGGAGAGGGAGGCTGAGAGCCAAGTGCTGTCGTCTCCTCCCACATGTCAGTACTTTTCACAGGGGTTATATTTAGCCTCATTTAACTAAATCAGGTCACTCTGGGTAAGTTGCAGTGAGTCACTCTCCAAAATAAAATTTGTCCAAGTTGTTCCATGTTTTCAGTGCCTCTGCCTGCTGCTGCTGCCTTGAGAGAGAGCGAGCGCGAGCTCAGGTGCACCCAGGTAAAAATGGAACCACCCCCATGCTGCCTCCTTCCCTTCCCTGTATCCACCTCCAACCTCAGCAGCTACCAAAAGACTCTGGAAGCTCCCTGAAGATGCCAGAGCAGAGTAACTCAGCTTTCCTTCAGCTCACATTTCTCCTGCCTCTCTCTAAGCAACCTTCTCCATCAAGCCCCAGCCTCCTCCTCCTCCTCTTCACCTCCTTTCTTTCCCAGATTTCAGCCCTGTCTTTCCTAAGAGACTAAACCTGGAAGTAAATAAAACCATTTCAACCTCTGCTTTGCTTTTCCTCTTTGATTCCTGCCATATCTTACCTACATCAGGCATTTAGGCTGACCCAGGCCTAGGATCTGCCAGTTGATCCCTGCACTCCCAGCATGGAGCTCAGGCACTGAGGCTGTGGATCTATAAACCCACCAAGAACAGACAAGGCAGCAGAGATGTTTTTTCCTTGACCATATCTGACTACACCAAACAGACATTTTTAAGCAGAGCACTACCAATCCTATCTGCACAAGGCAAGCAGAAGCCACAACTGTGAATTAAACTAGATAAAGTTCTATTAATTCAGCATCCCATATGGATTCTCTTATTCCAGACCAGACCAGCTAAAGCAGCTTCCAATGAAATCAAACCCAGCCCAATCACTCTGGAGTAAGAGCCACTGGGATGAATTACACTCTAAATGCTCTAGCACAACTGCTAGGTTGTATTTTATTTCCTACACACACAAAGTCAAACCTCAGTAAAAGCACAAACCTAAAGAGGACATAGTTTTCCATCTGGGGGAATCAAGCAGAAGCTCCAGAGCCCAGCTGCAGGACCCAAGGCTGCAGTGTTTGAAGTGGAGGTACAGGCAGGGCTGAGTTTAAGATCCACTCAGGGCTGCCAGTTCATCTTCATTAGCAAAGCCTTTGATTCCAATCTCATTAGTGCCCAGCACTTAGCCAGCCCTATATAAGGAAGAGAATGGTCTACATCTCAGAGCTTCAGCAAGTAGTCAGCCCTCTGAAAGGCTTTCTGCTGACAGTTTACAGGACTCCACATTCTTATTTAAAGAAGGTGCCCTAGGGCAGGTACTTTTTTGGGCAGAGCCCTTGGCTTTTCACCTCTTTTGCAGAATACCTGCCCAATGGCAGCTTACATGACTACACAGGGATGGGTTCCATTGATCAAGACAGCTAAATTGCTGCAATTACATGGAACAATCTCCAAATGAAGGACACCCACACCATCTTGTTGTTCTGCTGGCCTAAGGTGCTTTCCTCCTTAATTACTGTAGGCATACAAATCCATGCTTGCCCAAATTAATTGCTTGGTACTCTAAGAAAACATCAAGCTGCTGAAAGTGGTGCTTTGAGACTCTTCCCACACTGCAGCCTGAACCCTACAGGAACTTGGGGCCAGGCAACCACATGAAAACTCCTCCAGGACTTCTCCTCTGACTTGTATTCACCTTTGCCAACTTTTCCTATCTGCCTCCTGGCAAGGCAGAGCCTGTGCACGTTGCAGAGCAGCACCAGGACAGCTTAGGGGAAGGAGCTGAGAGTGCTGGGGGACAAAGGAGCTCACCATGAGCCAGCAATGTGCTCCTGTAGCCAAGAAGGGCAGTGGGCTCCTGGGGTGCTTTCAGAAAAGGAGGAAAGGCTGAGAGCCCTGGGGCTGCTGAGGCTGGAGCAGAGCAGGGCCAGAGGGGAGCTGCTCCATGCTGAGCAAGAGCTGAAGGGTGCAGGGGGCAAGAGGCTGGGGCCACACTCTGCTCAGGGGTGCCCAGGGATGGGGCAATGGGCACACACTGGAAGCCAGCAGGTTCCATGGGAGCAGGAGGAGAAAGTTGTTTTGTGTGAGGTGCAGAGCCCTGGCCCAGGCTGCCCAGAGAGCTTGGGGAGTCTCCTGGTGTGGAGAGATCCCAACCCCTCCTAGATGTGATCCTGCTGTGGGTGACCCTGTTGGAGCAGGACTGGCTGATGCCCAGAGGTCCCTTCCAACCCCCAGCATGCTGGGATTCTGGGATCACAAGCAGAGCCTCATTACCCTGCCAGGATGATGCACATGCACGGGGTGTTGTGGAGACAGAAGGCCTTGATTCCCCCATTCTGCAGAGCTGTCAATCCTGGTGAGAAGTGTTAACAGGGAAAGAGCAGGAAAATCACGTTGAGTGATGATTCCCACGCTCCATTTCTCTCCAGCACTCTGAGGAGCCCTGAACAGCACTGCACCAAACACTCTGCCTGATGCAAGGAGAGGCAAGCACACAGAAATTACATTAGCAGCAGAATTTCAGGGGGGCAAAGGCTTTGGGGTTTTGAGTTTTTTTCCCCCCTAAACAATTCATGCAGATTTCAGCCCAGAATCTCCATGCTATTATTCCATGGAGCTGCTTCTCTTCAGCAAGAAGAACCTTGCCATGATCTCAAAGGTCACCAACCTCAGAGTCAAGCACTGTTGCTCATGTCATGGTTGGTTCTGGATCAAGCTAGAGATGTACAACCCTGTCCAGCAACACAAAGTACTCCTGGAGTGACCAAAAATGATGGAAATCACAAGATTTTTGTTAAATAACACCTTTCCCAGTGCTGAGCTCTGTTGTTCTGAGGAGCATTTAGCAATATCAATAAGAGTGCATGCTGCCTAAATCCCAAACCCTGCAGCTTTCAGGCTCCTTTCTCCGAGGCTGACTTACAGACTGCAACTGGAGTGTCAGATTGATCTAATTACTCCTGGTGGTTTGGGCATTTCCAGGCTTTAGGTTCATCAGGACTCTGTCCATCATTTGGAGGATCATTACTCCATGGAACTGGGAGCAAACAGTTTTTACTGGAAATTATATACAAAGGAAATGCCAGAAAATAAGCTTCCAATGGGATCCCAGGTGGATCTGATCCTGTCAGAGGCCAGGAGTAAGCTGTGACTGGGAAAGTGGTTGTACACAGGAGACAAGGCTGTGCTATGAATCAAGACATCTCATTTCATTTTATTAAAGCTGCTTTGATATGGGGCAAGAACACATCAAAGAACTGTTGCTTCTTCAGAAAAGAAAGCAGAATAAACAAAACCTCACCCAAGATGTAAAATTAAAACCAGTAGAGGCAAGGTGAGCACTTCTCTTTAGAACTAACATGTTACAAAGGTTCTTCCTTCTTCAGCACCTGGGGCAGGAGGTGGCTGATGCCTTTTGGGAGCTTCTGCAACAGTTCAAGCTCCTTGTGCTAGCCTCATTTGGCAGAACATCTTCAGCTGCCCTGGCATGGGGGGGATGAGCTGTGGAATCATAGAATCCTTTAGGTTGGAAGAGACATCCAAAATCAGCAAGTCCAACCATCAAGTCAACACCTCAGCACTGCATCTCCATGGCTTCTGAACCCCTCCCTCCAGGGATGGTGACTCCAGCACTGCCCTGGGCAGCCTGGGTCAATGCCTAACCACTCTGGCAGGGAAGAAATTGTTCCCAACATCCAACCTGAACAATCTCTGGTGTAATTTGAGGCCATTTCCTCTTGTCCTTTCACTTGTCACCTGGGAGAAGAAAGCAACCTCCACCTGGCTCCAAGCTCCTTGCAGGGAGTTGTAGAGAGCAAGGAGGTCTCTCCTGAGCCTTCTCTTCTCCAGACTAACCAACCCCAGTGCCCTCAGGAGGCCATGTACCCAAAAGCATCTCCCTTCTGCAGTGACACTGGGAAAGAATTCCAAAGATCCTCTTCTCCTTTTCCTTCAGACACACAGCCAACTCCACACTCTGCAGAGATGTCCCAGGCTCATCAGTTAGAGAAACTGAAGAAATGAGGATGAGGACAGGACTCTCCTGTCCTGCTCTACACTAACCATAGGGAGAGCTTACTACTCTCAGGATCTGTAAGCAGCATCTCAACTTTGTTCAAAACCACATCTTCTCCCATGAAAAGGCATCAAGCTCCCTATCAGCACAAAAAGCCTAGCAGCTTGATTGCTGCTTCTTCCAGATGAATACACCACTAATTAGCAGCACACCACTGCAAACCATTTTTGCTGAAGGTTGTTTTCCCTTCTAAGAGTCCAGAGAGAAAGCACAAAGGTCTCATTTGAGAAAACAATGAGGGAATTAAGCAGAGAAGTAATAGTGCTGCTTATGACAACAACCCTTCCACTCCTGCACTGTTTGGAGCAGGAGGAAAAAAATAGTTGCTAGAGGCAGAGGGCAGTTCTACTCTGTAATGAGGATGCTAAAATAGAGCACTATTATTGTCTTGAGATCTTCTCCAACGCCTACAGATGACCCTTGAAGTGCACTGAGGAGCTGACAGAAGTTGGCTGCAGTACTCTACATGCAAAGTGCTGCAAGCTTGAGCTTTCTCATGGTGCTGCAGCTTCACTTGAGAGCTTAGCTTTATCAAAAACACAAACAAAAAGGCAGGAGATGAGATCTGTGATCTCTTCCGGTGACTTCTCCTTGTGCAGCTGTGCCCCAGCATGCTCCACACAAGCCCTTTGATGACACAGCCTCCAGCCCTTTGATGACAGAGCCTCAAGGCTTTGCACCTTCTGGGGCAGGAGAGACAGCAATCCCTGGATGGCACAGCAGAGCAGGGATGGGGTTAGGAAGTGGCATAAAGTAATCTCTCCCTGTGGCCAGCAGCTATGCTTATATCTCAAAACAAACTCAGCCCTCTGGTGCCCAGAAAGGAGATCACCTTGCTCTGCCCCAGCAAGGCACCAGCCAAGGCCCTGAGAAGGCCACAGAGGCAGGACTAAGGGGTGTGGGGAGGAAGGGTCTGCCCTAACCCTCATCTTCAAGGTTTTCTGGCAGATATCCTCTGCTTTGACTCAACACCAAGACCAGCTCGAGTCAGCTTTCACCTCAGTTTGCTCCAAGAGCCTCTGAGGAGCATCTGCAGCCTGATGGCTTCTGCAGATGGGATTCAGAAGCCACCCAGGAACAAAGGCTGGTGCAAAGGAAGGAGAGGATGTCACACAGACATTACAGAGTGAGGAGACAACCACTGCTAGCACCTATTTAAATGGCAAGGTTCCAGCTATCCAGCTGCTTCCACAGCCCAAACATCTCCAAAGATGACTTGGGAAGCAGCCCAGAGCAGAGGTGAACACTGGTGACACAGAAACCTCTTCTCAGATTAAAAAGGGAAAAGAAGAAAAAAGGCAGTAACAGTAACTTTGAGATGGTCTTGGGGACCTCCCACTGAAAGGGGCAGCTCTGACATTCAGCAGGTGAGCCAAATGTCTTTCCAGAGCTCCAGGAGAGCTGGACCTGCTGGATACATCCCCCAGGAGCACTCCAAAGCTGAACTGTGCCAAACCATTCCCATGGCTTCTTACTAGTTTAGGATGGCCATGGTGTGTGCACAGAAGGAATTCACAGACTCCTGCACCATTGTGCAATATTCCTGTGGACCCAAGCAAGGCCTTGGTAGCTGTTCCAGGAAAAGAAAACAACAGAGGGACTGTGTGGAAGGAGATTTCTGGAGGTCACAGGCCTGACTCCTTGTTCAAAAGAGGGTTAACTTCAAAGCTGCCTCAGGATTTCAGTCTCTTTGTCCAGACAACTAAGTGACAGCCCTAGTCCTTTGAGTTTAGTAAAGGCCCAAGGAGGTCTAACACTGCTGATAAAGAAAGTAATTAAGTGCTTATCAAGCAACAATTTCATTACCCAGACCTTCAAACATCTCATTATCAACAAACCTTCAGTGAGCTATCTCCAAGCTCCTGTGACTGCAGTTCACTACTTGAAGATTTTAATCACTTTTGATTGATTTCACAAACAGCTTTTTTGCTCGAGATGTCTGAAACCTTGTGTCCCACCCCAGGCTCTCCAGAGTGGTGTCAGCATGGGAAGGGTTGGGAAGCTGTCTCCCAGAACACACAGAGCATTGGGAAAGCACTTGAACTGCACACACTACCACTAAAGACACGTGAATTAAAAGCTCAAATATAACATAAAGTTACTGCTCACAAGGAATTCAACTAGAGACACAAAGCTCCACATCTGCTACAAGCACTCTCCCAAAATTCCAAACCCTGGCAGCTTTCCAAGGTGTAATCAAATTCTATCTTCTCTAATAAATACTAAAACAAGAACGAGGAAAAAGAAAAACCCCAAACCATCCTAGAGTGCAAGAAATTCTTGGTTTTGCCTTGGCTCTGGCATTCCCTACACTGTTGTTTCCAAAGCAGTCAGGAAAAGCAGCTTGTTCCGAAGAGGAGAAGCTGTGGTGGTTCTGGAGGCAGGAAGCTCCCTGGAAGGAAATGCTGGAGGATGTCCTCAGGATAAGAGAGCTGCCTCCAGAGCTTCCAGGGCCTAATCCCACTCCAAGCTTGGCCAGTTCTGTTTACTTGAAACAAAAGATGCAGTAAATTCTGGGCTCTTAGCTCAAAAACTAAAGTTACTTCACATAAAATCAAGGTGTTAGGAAATAGTTTGGGGTTTAGGAGTGAATGATTTCAGCTTTTTAAGGCCTATCTGAGAAAGAAATCATTCCTTTTCTTGGTATTTTCTACTTTTCTGTAGTAGTAGCAAACAAGCAACAGAACCCAAGCCTTGGAGGAGAAGAATGGCATCAGGATTCCCAGCATCCTCATGGCTGAAGGCACAAGGTGGGAGAAGTAGAGGAGCCAAAATCGTTTCACAGAGACAATGGTGCCCACTTTTTTATCTGGTATGGTGTTGATAAGCACATTCTGACACTTAAAAAACATTAACTCTGTGTGAGCATGGCCAATAAGACAACTTGAAAGCACAGTCCATGTATGCCTCAGCTGCTGCAGTCACTCTGAGCCTCCATCCCTGGCTAAGGATGACTGACAGCCCAGCACAGCTACTTTTAGGGATAGCAGGCCTCATTTCCCTGCTTTTCTCTACTCTGATGAAGAGTCTCCCTTCTCTGCCTCTCCTTTTATTGGATATGAGGCTGAAGAGAAGATAGAAAGGTTTAAGACAAAGAGAGAATGGTAAACTTCAAAAAGGACATGCTTTTAATAGCTACTTATCATAGAATCACTGAATGGTTTGGGCTGGAAGGGACCAAAAGAGATCATCTAGTTCCAGACCCCCTGCCATGGGCAGTGGTGACAACCACTAGAGCTCATCCAACCTGGCCTTGGGTATTTCCAGGGATGGAGCAGCCACAGCTTCTCTGGTAACCTGTTCCAGTGTCTCACCACCCTCTGAGGAAAAGAATTTCTTTCTAACATCCAACCTGTATATCTCTCTCTCAGTTTAAAACCATCACCCTTTGTCCTACCACTATCTCCCCACATTAAAAAGTCTCTTCCTCTTTTTTATAAGCATCCTTGAAGTACTGCAAGGCTGCAGGAAGGTCTCCCTGGAGCCTTCTCCAGGCTGGAGAACCCCAACTCTCTCAGCCTATCCTGCTTGGTTTCTGACACTGATTTGATTGTTTCTGAGTAAGCCATAAAAACATTGCTTTCCATAGAAGATCCTCTCTAAGCAGCTTACACTTGCCTCCTCCTCCTCTGCCACCACAATGGGCTGAGGGCAATGTTTACCAACAGCACATTCAATTAGCTTCAAGCAGAAGCATCCCTGTTGGAGAGCAAGGGGTCAGATGGAATAAACTTCCAACAAAAGGTTAAACGTTTTGCATGTGGATCCTAACTTTATTAAGAGAAAGGAAGTCTCATTGAAGACGGAAAAGGCTTCCTGGAATAATGTTTAGAATACACTCAGCCTGGTTGCTATGACAATGGAACAACTCTTCCCTCCAAACAGGCGCTAAGACCCTAAAAATAAACAGGCTGACAGAAAAAAAAAAAGGACAAGAAAAAGCAACCAGGAGCAGGGAGCTTTGTCAGGCAGGCAGTGCCTGGTGCAGGGAGCCTGTTTGCTCCGAAGAAGATGAAGATAAAGAAATGCTAATGACTACATTCTGCCCCCACTGAGCACAGCACTCGCCTACAAAGCCATTCTTGTCTTTCTCAGGAGCTGCTACTTCAAAACACCACCAGGAAAGGCAGAGCTCGCTGGATTCCACCCCTCACCCCCCCCCTTCCCTGCCACAAGCAGCAGCACAATGAGGATTAGGAGGAGTTTGCCTGTGAAAATAAGGTAAGGCTTATGGGATTCACACACACAGGTACACGCAAATACCTGTGTGGATATGTAGAGGTGCACAGAGGAGTGTAACAGCAGCTCTTTGCATACTTTCTCCGTGGCCTCACGTATTGATGTGGGTAAGCACCCAGCCATAGCACAGAGAGGAGTACACAGGGAGTCAAAAAAAACCCAACCAAAAACACAGGAGCACAGTCAGGAAGGAAAAAAACCAACCCAAACCACCCAACCACTTGATCCTAGCTTCTCTCGCTCAGATCACACCAGCAGAGGCAGCTCAGTGAGCAACAGCTCAAAGGGAACCCTTCCAGCCAGACCCTGCCCGAGCACAGCTCGCCTGGGTACCCCAAAACCTGCCCATGGAGACAGCCAGCGGCCCCGGGAAGGCTTCTCCCTTCTCCACCTCCATCCCTAGGCGAGAAGCTGCTCCAGCGTGCAGCTGGGGACACAGCCCCGGGGCCAGCCCGCACCGCACGGCCCGGGGGCTCGCTGCCACCGTCCGCCGCTTTCGCTTCCCAGCTCCCGGACACAGGCGCTGCCCCGCACGCAGAGCGATCCCCTCATACATCCTCAGTAGGGGCCGGAGGTGGTCCCACGGCCCCATCCCGGTCCCGTCGCCAAGCGAAGGCTCCAAGGCGGCGACGTCCCGGCGATGCCTCCAGCTCCTTCCTCTCCGGTCCCCTCCGAGACCGCCCCAACCCCCTCCAACCACTCCCGGCATCTCCGCAGCCCCCTCCGATCCCTCCCCCGCGCTGTGCCCAACCGCCGCGGGCAGGCCCGGCCCGTGCCATTCCGTTCCGCCCTCACTCACCGAGGAGGAGCCCCGCCGGTCCCCGGGCGGTCCCCTCGGGGCGGGCAGGTGCTGGGAGCGGCTCCCCCGCCGCCCTTCATGACCCGGACGCCGGCTGCCGGGCCCCCATGGCGGGCGGGGGGAGCCAGGCGAGGAGCAAAGGGCAGCGGCGCGGAGGTGGCGGCGGCGGGGCGCGGGGGAGGGGAAAGGAACGGCGGCGGCAGCGCGTTACATGGCGGGAGGCGTCGCGCCAGCCCCTGCACGGTGGAGCCTCGTCGGCCACCGTACCCACACTTCCGCCCACGGTCCTGGCGAGGGGGCGGGGCGCTATCGCACGACGACCAATCCCTGCGCAGATCGGGGGCGCCTGCGACCAATAGGGCGGTGTCGCTCCGCCCACCCGCTCCCAGAGCCCGATGGGAGGTGTAGTGCGCAGGGGCCTAGCGCGCGTCCGCAGCCATGTGCCCGCGGCCCGGCCCCGCCGCTCCCTTGGCTCGGCTCGCGAGCACCAGGCGTGGGCAGCTCCCTGCGAGGCGTGACACGAGTAACACGAGATCCCTAGCCCGAGGGGGCTGAGCAGTGGGGACCCCTAAGCACAGCAGGGCAAGGCAGAGGAGAGGGCTGAGGCTGGAGCGAGCTGCAGTGGTTAAAAATCTCGATAAATACTTAAAAGTAATAATAATAAGAGAAAACCTGCAGCTCCAGAGAGGTTGTCAGGTAGAGGGAGGTGGAGGAGAGGACCAAGGCACACTGGGAGAGAGGAGATCCCAGTGCTGCAACTGCTTTCTGCAGCAGAGCTCCTGATTTTCCCTACACTGAGAAACTTCCACATCCCAACCCTACTTCCAGGAGAAAGGCACTGCCAAACCCTCGTGTTCTCCCTGGGGAGCCTGGTGGCACCAAAGCCCCTTTGAAATGGAAGCATGTTCTGTTTACTTTTTTGCCATGGAAAGCATTGGTCCTTATTTCCACAGAGCACTTTATCAGTACCATTTTCCCCTTGGGAATGTCCAAGCCAGGAAGGACTGAGCCAGGAACAAAGGTGTGGAGCTCAGGAGGCACTGAGCTTCCTCACTTCTACCTAATGTGTGCTGCAGATGAGTGCACTAACACTCCATGGGTGAGCCAGGCTTGCTAACAAACACCTGAAGCCTTCAGCCAAGCATTTCCCTGTGCCCATTTCCCTCTGAGCTTCTGCTCTGCTCCAGCCTCATTCTCCCAGCATGGCCTCCCTTCTCCCACACCAAAGCAAAAACCAAAGAGGAAAATAAGAGCAGCCCTGTGCTCTCAGACTCTTCCTGTCGAGTCATACCTGGGAGGTTTGCCAACATCTGCATGTGTGTACCTCAAACTCAAACAGAGCTAAAGCCATTTGTTTGGGAAAGGACCAGCCCCTGGCTTTGCACAGCTCGCTCAGGGAGCGCTCCTGAAGCCAGCTGGTTTCTCTGGGAGCTCCTGTAGCCTTTGCAGTGATCTACAACCTCCAGGACTGGCACACAGCATCCCACTTCTTTGAGGAGCTTTTCCTCTTTTGGCTCCAAGCATCACTTACTTGCAAAGTGAGAGGAAAAAGGAACATTTCACAAGCTATGTGATCACAGCAAGCCAGTGTTCCAGCACACGTGCCAGACTCTAGTGGGGTCCAAACAGATTTTGCAAGCTCTGAGCACATCACCACAACTCCAGGCTCTTCCCTGCTTTTGTTGCCACTTGCCATCAGCCAAATCCAACAGCACACCCCAAAAACTTCCTATTTCATAGAATCACAGAAGGATTTGGGTTGGAAAGGACCAAAAAGATCATCTAGTTCCAACTCCCCAGCCACAGGATAGAAATACAGGAGAAAGGGATGGAAGAAAAATCAAGCAGGCAGAGTTTGGGGACAGCTCATGTGCCAAGACCTCCTGCAAAAGCAGCTCACGTGTAAAGGCAATGTAAAGAGGGAGAGGCAGCACAAAAAGGAAGTCAAACAAATCCATTTCAGCTGGCATTTCTGGTGAAGGTTAACCAGTGCTATCTAGAAATAGATTTTGCAAGCTCTGAAGCAAGGACAAAGCCATGAAGTGACACAGCACTGCCAGTTCTAGGAAAAGGCAGGACAAGCCAGTCAGGAGAGCCCAGAGGTTTCTAAAAGCACTGACGTAGCAAGAAAAGAGAGATGTTACTGCAGGACTCTGACTTTGCCACCACAGGGTCCTTGGCTTGAGACAGTGACAGGAGGGAGCAGGGAAGCACAGGCAGCAGCAAGGCAACAGCTAACAAGAGCCTGATGAGGTCTTGCTCCAGGATATGGAGGTGCTGCTGGAATACAGCTCCCAACTCAGAGCAAGCTTTGCAAGAAGCTAAGAGTCATGAAAGAAGCAGAACAGCCACAAAAGGTTCCCTATCCCATTGGCAAGAGGATATGCTCCCAAAGGAAAAGCCTTTAGCTCAAGGAAAGGCTGGGTTGGTTGGCTTTAGAGTTTCACAGTGAAGATCCACTCACTGCTGTCTAGAGATGCTCAACAGCTTCTCAGATCACTAAGGCTTCAGTTACCAACATTGCTACCTCAGACCACAGCTCCCAAGGCATCCTTGGAGGTGAAAGTTGGGGAAGGCAAACCCCCTGCTCACTTTCCAAAGGACTCTGAAAGCTGGGCCAGCAGGGTCAGCAGCAGGCAAGTCACCCAGCACAGATAGCCAGTGGGATAGTCCAGTTCTGGGGCTACCAACCACTCCCTGACCCTACAGAAGCTCTACCCCAAAACTGGGCACAAGAGCTAGCTTTCTACAAGGCCTAGATGGTGCTAGTCATCAAGCTGACAAGTTTATGGCAGGAAATCTGCTGTCACTTGGTTCAGAGCAGCTTCCCACCCAGCTCACAACCCCCAGCAGAGCCCTGGCTTTGCCACCCACACAGGCTCCTCATAAAGATGCCACCCCCAGTACCCCAGGATGTGGTGGTGGCACTTGCTCTTGTGGGAGGTCCTCACTTCACAGAGGTCCTAAAGATGCTGCAGGATGCCCACAGAGCATTGCAAAGCACAGAGAGGCCCACAAATACCATCTGCCTTTGCTGAAGCTAAAAGGAGCACCTTGAAGATGGAGAAGTAGCTCAGTCCCCATCCTCATCTGCCCTTTCCTGCCCAAGCTGCCAATGATCTGGTCTTTCTCAGACCCAACAGAGCCTTTTTTTGCACTCAGCTTTTCAGTCCTCTGGGTTTCCTTGGTAGAGAGCAGCTCTGCCTCTGCTGATGCTCCCCAAAAGCCACAGATCTGCTGCTCTGGTTTCAAACCCTTCTTATTGCTGAGTCTACAAACACAAGAGTCCCTGCCTTAAGGACTGGGCAAACTGCACAGCCAGGGCACAGAAGAGGCAGAGGGGAAGTTCAGGATCCTACAGCAGGCACAGGGTGGCTCCTCTGCTCCATCAGCATCCATCTGATGGATGGATGGGGCAAGTGCAAGGCTTGCCAGCAGCCAGCCCTGCAGGGGAGGTCACTGCTGGGGGAGAGTGCTGCAATACTCTGCTGAACAGGATGTGCAATGCTCAGGTCATACCACAGCTGTTAACATCCCAAGGCACAGCCAACAGCAAAAAGCAGAATGACCCAGTTGTATGAAAGCTTCACTACGGAGGGCCCAGACACAGCAGGAGAAAGGCTGGGCTGCTTGGTTGGTTTGGGCTCCTCTCCACTGACCCAGCTAAGCTTGGAGGTGGTGTCAGGTGCTTAGGAAAGTTAAGCCCTGCAGCTGTGCACCAGAGGAGCTCTGCTGATGACACAAACCTTGCCCAACGAGTTCCCAACTGTGTTATCTCCACAGCCCTTCTCCTGTTGCAAGCACAACTCCCCTGGGGAAGTTCCCACATCCTGAAGAAAAATCCCTGAGCACAGCTCAGCAAAACCTCCCCAGTTCTCCTCCTGGGCTGGCCCAAGAGCACCCTCACAGCTGGTAAAGGCAGGAGCCACTGTGACCATTGAAAGGACAGGCAGAGAGTTTCATTTCAGAGCCTGCTGTCTGTGCACATAGCCCAAGAACTGAACTAGAAGAGGTGAGGAGGAGAAGGCAGCATGCTCAGCTCTCAGAGCTGTGAGACTGCACCTAGGGAGAAATGGGTGTGATGCACAGGAAAAAAAGAGACAGAGCCATGGATTTGAAATTGCATAGCTGATTTCTCCCCATCTCACCACAAGATTTCTAAACCAAAATAAGGCCTTTTCTGGGTGGATTTTCCAAGGAAGTTGGGATGGATAAGCCCTTTCTGTACCACAGCCCAGTTCCTGGATCAAACAACAGGAGATGGCACAGCTGCCCAGGCAACATCCCCTCCATCCTCTCCCACAGGGCTCTAACCTGGGAATTTCTCACATCAACTAGGAACCTTCCCCCCAAAAACCATCAGAAAACACAGTGATTTACCTGTGGAGAGCAGCTCCTAGGAAAGGTGCATCCCTGCAACCAACCTGGCCAAAGTCCATCCTAAAACCAAGCCTCCAGCTGAGGGTTAAGATCTCTGAACCCTGCAGGGATGAACCAAAAGCTTTATCTCCACAGAGCTCTTCTTCCCTGCTCCAGCTGCTCCAGCAGTGAGCTTGTGCTGCCTCCAAAAGCTGATTATGAAGCAGTGAGTCCTGCAGCATGGAGGGGCAGGAGCCAAACAGCTGTTGGTCATTAAGCTTTGCTGTGCCCTTAACTCCTCTGCTCCCAGGGAGCTCCTCCTGAGCCTGCTGACAGCAGGCAAGAGGAGAGCAGAGCATCAGGTGGGAGCTGCTGCAGCACAAGGCCAGGATACACTGCCTGCTTTGCAAGGCACTGTTGTGTTTTGTTCTGAGCCATGGCTCCAGAATAGCTTGAACCACATCTCCTGGGATATGTGCAAACCCCCAAGGGGCTCCTGGTTCTTCTTGCTTCCAGCTTCAGGCCCAAGAAGTGCTGCTGAGCTTCCCCAAGGGTTGATCAATGCCTTGCTGATAGGGCTGCAAACCTTCTCCACCTGTTTGCCATCACCAGCTCCCACCTTTTGCTACTCAGGGCCAGGCTTTGGCCCAGCTGGTGGCTAGCAGAGGAACACACAAGTGTCCCTCTCTTTGCTCCTTGCCTGTTTTCCAGCCTCTGTGGTCCCATGCCCAAAAAAGCCTTTTCTTCTGGGAAAACTCCCACTCTGCCCCAAGCCAGATTCTGCTGCTTAATCCCCAGGAGAAACAGAACCAACACCAAGAATCACAAAGAAAACTGGAGAATCATTAATAGAAATCCAGTTCTGATTTTATTGGGGCAAAAAAACCAAGAGAAACCTTGAAGATCTATTCCCAAAGGAATCTTCAACCACCCTGTGGGTCTGGTCCTGATGTCATCTCAGAGGATGAGCTGCAGCCTGGGGATGTCAGTGCTGGCAGAGGGAGATGGGAGAGCTCTGCCCTGCCTGCTGCTAACTGCCCAGCCACAGCTGCACATGGAGCAGCTCTGCCTGCATTTCCCTCTGTGCTCTCCTGCCCTGCCACAGCTGCTGTCTGCTTGCACTGCATCTCTCAGCTAGCACTGCTTAGCAACCTGGCAGCCTTTGCACTTGCAGCACAAGGCAACCAGTTCCTCCCATTCCCACACACTTCCAGCAGGGAAACCATGGCAGGCACATGGCTCTGATCACACTTAGCAACACCAGGGTTCTAGGTCAGCAGCCTCAGTGATAGCAGGGCAGCTTCTGTCACCTCTGTGGCAAGACAGGAGGCTCTCTGGAGATCTCCTCCAGACTTCCACAAGGAACATTTCTGCTGTGGAGTAATATCCTCACTGGAGCAAAGGAGAGGTAATTAGTGAGGCTGCAGCCAACCTTTTAAGCCCTTCATCCCAAGTCCCCAGAGGGAAGCAGGTGAGACTTTAACACACAGGAGATATGGATCTAGGGGATTTAATTTCATAAAGATCTCTCCCCTCCCTTTGTGGTTTCTTGAAGAGGAACAGCAAAACAAACCAGGGGAGCTGCAAGTCACCACTGCTCCCAGCTTCCATGGCACAGCCACCCTGGCACCTGCATGGACTCAGCAGATAAGCTGCTGGAGAAGAGAGAAGGACCTTGGACTAAGGATGAGGCACAGCTCCTCTTGCTCCAGTTTGGGAACATGCAAGCTCCCCAGTTGCCTGAGGCTGAGAGCACAGGGAGGCAGGATGGGACAGGTCCAGCAGGAGCAGGGAGTGCTGGGAAAGAGTCTGCAGAGAGGCAGAGGAGCAGAGGGGCACAGATGAAAGGAGGAGGCAGGCATGAGTCATGATGGCATGAAGCCTCTAAAGAGAGCCCTCCAGCAAAGAGGGCATGAAGCACATTCCTAGGCAGGCAAAAACCACTCAAAGAAAGGGCAACCCAAATAGGCTCTGGCATACCTGCCTCCTCTGGCTCAGCCTTTAAGGCTGGGCATCACACCAAGTCAGCCTGTGCTTCTTGCTGCCAACTGGTCATGCCTGGCCAGGTCAGGGCAGAGGTGGGAGCTCTCATGGTGTGCTGGGAGAGCACTTGCTCCCCAAGGCATCCAGATGTCCAGCTAACAGCTGCAGAAGCTGCCTGCCTCCCCAGAGGGGAGAGCTCTCCCCTGGGAGTCAGGGTGCAGGGCTGTAGGTCTTACAAACATCCCCTTGCACCCTGCTGCAGGCAGCTCCATTCTGTTCAGCTAGGCCTTAGGAGCTAAGGATGAAGGAGTTTAAGCTGGCATCCAGAAACCAACCCTCCCAGATCTTTGGGGAAAGCTTGGATCTGAAGTCAAGCAGTGTGGCTCCAGCTCTTTGTGTCCTAAACCCTCTTCTCCTGCCTGGGGATTAGGAAAGCAAGCAATGCAGGTGTTTCTCCCAGACATGCCAGCTCTTTGCAAACCTAACAGCAGATCCCGGAGTTGCAGCTCAGGCTGCAACCTTGCAACTAGGAGAGCCCCAAGTCAGCTCCCTGCAATGCTGTGGCCAGGGAGCCTTCCTTCAGCTGCTGGCCTGCTTGTTTTGTCAGTGGAGAATTCAATCCCCCAGCCAGCTTTAGGAACATTTCTCCTCTCCACAAACATCATTTCTGCACGCTGGAATTTGCACTTTAGAGAAACTTGTGCTGTTTGGAGGGGCCAAAGGCATGGGAGATGTGGAGCATTCCCTGGAGTGCTTGTAAAGCAACCCAGAGCAGCCCCAGGGCCTGGGCTGGACTGTAACCCTGCAGCACAAAGAGCACGAGAAGCAAGTTCATCATGGGGACCCTCAGCACAGCACAGAACCTCCAGGGTGGAAAGTGCCCTACCCCATCTGTCTGCATCATCTCCTTCAGGGGCAGCAGAAGCATCCCCAAATGTTCTAGACCAAGAATGAATGAAGGATTTTCAGCTCCTACTTCCCCTAAAGTCACCCTGCAGTAGCTTCTCAGCAGAGCTGGAAGAGCTCTGGTCACTGCACTGAGGAAGGAGCAGCCAGGACCAGCAAACACCTGCAGCCCCACGATGCTGTCACAGGATGGATTGCTTTACAAGCTTGTGTTTCTCACACAGAAGTTTGGTGTGTCATGCAGAGATGCTTGTACCAAGCCTTAGAGCAGGACACCATATCCATCCCCACCAGCCTGGCTTTTTCCTTCTCCAGTCTCATCACTCAAACAAAGGGCTGCAGGGACCAGAGAACAACCTCTTTGCTGTACCAACATGCCCTCCACAGGGCAGGCAAAAAGAGTTGAGCTCATTTCCTTGTACTTATTTTGGGTACAACCCAACACTCCTCACTTAAAGCCAGCTCAAGGGCAGCTTGAGACAAGCTCACCAAGTCCTGCTCTGGAGGAGCACTGGGGTAACAGGAGAAGAGCAAGAGCAAAAGAGCCTGCAGGCACTACACATCAGCTGGAGACAGGCTGGCAAAGCCACCTAGCAAGGGCACCCAGCCTAGCTCAAGCTCCTGACGCTCATTCTTTGTTTGCACAAGCACTTCATTCCCTCCCAGATGTTTGCAAAAGCTGGGAAAGTTGGCCCAGGAGGAAGGAGTTGGCCTTTAATTAACCAGAAGTCAAATACAACAAAGGACGTCAGCAGCCCCAGGAGCTGCACTGCTCACCCTGACCACAGAGCTCAGCTCTCCTCTGGCTCCACACACCTTGGTGCCTCTCCATCTCCTTGTTCTTTCATGCCAGCAGCTAAACCAGGACTTGCCTGGTGCTGTTCACCTTCTCCTGATCCCCTTTCAACACCCAGCACTGAACAAATGCATCTCCTCTCCCTCACAAACTAGCCACAACATCACACTCCCCAGGAACACCAGCGTGCCCAGTGCCAGGCAGGCGAAAAACCAGCAAGAGAAAAGCAGAGTTAGGAGCAACACAACCACCACCTCAAGCACAGCACACGAAGCTACCCCCAGCATCTGCCTTCAGCCCCCACAAACAACCCCCAGGCCCCTCCTCATCCCTCCATGCTCTGCCAAGAGTTCCCAAAACATGGAGATGTGGTGCTTGGGGCCATGGTTTAGTGGTGAGCATGGCAGTGTTGGGTGGATGGTTGGACTGGATGATCTCAGAGGGCTTTTCCAACCAGAATGATTCCATGAAATACTGAGCCCAAGGGAGGTGAAGCAAACACACCCAGCCTGGAGCACTAAGGGAGCTTGTAAAGCTGTCCTCTCCCCCAGCCCTGTTCCATACACACACACACTCACCCTGAATTAACTCAGGTTTCCAACACCTATATTTAAGAGGGGGACAGTAGTACCAGAATCAAGCCATGACACAGGTCAGCCTTGAAGACAAGCAGAACACTGGACCTGCTCTCATTTGCTAGGAGAGTCCTTTCCCCCTCTTCATCAGTGCACTGGGGTTTTTGTAGTGGTTGCCTGGCTTCAGGAGCTCCTGGAGTCAGCCTTGCAAGGATGAGGAGCTGGACTTAACTTCTGCTGCCTCCCTGCAGTGTCCTCTGGCCTCTGTGGATCTTCAGGTGCTTGCCTAAGTGGTCACTGCGGGCAAACTTCTTCTGGCAGGCAGGACACTGGTATGGCTTGAGACCGGAGTGCGAGCGCTTGTGGCGGGAGAGCTCGTCCGAGCGCGAGAACCTGCACGAGGAGGGAAGGGGGGAGATCCAACCCTCAGTGCCACACAAGGCCAGGGATCCAACCCTCAGTGCCACACAAGGCCAGGGATCCAACCCTCAGTGCCACACAAGGCCAGGGATCCAACCCTCAGTGCCACACAAGGCCAGGGATCCAACTGCACTGCCACACAGGCCAGGGAAGTATGGAGGATCCAATCTTCACTGCCACACAGGCCAGGGAAGTGTGGAAGATCCAAACTTACTGCTCCACAGGCCAGGGAATGGGAGAAGGGAAGAGAGTTGCTGCCTGTGAGCTAGTTCAAGTACTGAGCACGAGAGGAAAAGCAAATGCAGCCAGCCTGGAGCAGAGAAGCAGAGGTGTCCATGCCAAAGCAAGTCAGCTGTTGCTCTAAGGATGCAGTAAGAAGGACCACAGGAACAGCCAGAGTGCTTGTCTATGGAATTGCTGCATCTGAAAGGGATCAGCTGAGCAGCCTGGGAAGTGCCTTTAAGCACATGCATGGCCCTGCTTAGGTCTCCCACATCCTTTCTTCTGTCTGGCACACAGGGATCCAGGCCTGGAGGCACCTGCAGCAGGTTGCTCTGCAGCTGGGTGATGAGTGCCACCTCAAAGGTCTCCACAAGGCCTGGCAGTTATGTGACTTCAGCATGCTGAAGTGTCAAGGGAGTGCTGGAAAGGAGGACTGGGCAGGATTTCCTCCCATTCCAAGGAGTCAGCACAGATGGCAGGAGTATTAGGGTGGAAGGGTTTTTCCATCTGGCTGAAACATGCCCACGCAGAGGAGTACAAAGCAAAGAGCTTCAGCTGTAAGCCCAGCCTCCCAGGGAGAGGATTTCAAGCTCACACCTGGTATGGTAAATCCTGTGGGTGCTCTGGGAAAATACAATGCATCCCAAGACCATCCTCAGGTCTTCCTTGCAAACCACTGATGACTTTTCCAGCTTTACTGCGAAAACCAAGATCCAAGGTCTCAGCTCCTCACAGGAAGCAGGGCCAGGGGAAAGGACATCTCTATTTACAGTTAGGGCCACATCTAGAACAGGGAGCAGGGCCTGGAGGTGAGTACATGCCTTGATGGGATAAGTGCTGCCATGGAGGCTGAGGACAGCAGGAGAAAGCCAAGGGTTGCTAAACACACAGAGAACTCTGCACTGGCTCCTGAGGGAGCAGGGAGGCTCCTATTTCCTGGGACAAATATTAATAGGAAAAGCCATTTTTGGTAGCTCAAACACAGAAATTGTCCTGAACTAGACAGGGAAAGCTTGCAAAGCGACAGCATCACTTGGAAAAGCTGTACTGCCAGAAGGTGTTTAGGCACCCAGTTGAAGGGGGCTTTGGGAGGGTGTCAGAGAATGGCCAGGTTGGAAGGGAACTTAAAGATCATCTAGTTCCAACTCCCCTGCCATGGGCAGGGATGCCAATCACTAGAGCAGCTTGCCCAGGGCCACATCCAGCCTGGCCTTGAACAGTGCCAGGGATGGAGCATCCACAACCTCTCTGGGTAACCTGTTCCAGTGCCTAACCACCCTCTGGGGAAAGAACTTCCTTCTAATCTCCAGTGTGAGCTCCACTTCCCCCAGCTGGAGGTTTTCAGCACTTTTGCACTGAGTGAACACTACGCAAAGTGCTCAAAGAACCTTGACCCTTCCAGGCCTCCTTCCAAAGAAAGCTCAGGCTTTTCTCCTGGGTTTTGAAGAGGTCTCCACGGCAGGGCTAATGGAGGGGACACTTACCTCCAGCCACAGTTGGGCCAGGCACAGGGGTAAGGCTTCTCTCCAGTGTGGCGCCGGAAGTGAGCCTTCAGGTGGGAGCTCTTGCTGTAGCTCTTGCCACAGCCTGGGTGTGAGCAGCTGTGCACGCGCAGCAGGGGAGGGCAAGCTTGCTGCTGCCTGGGGCTTGCCTCCCCCTCTTGCCCATCTCCCAGTGCCCCTGGCTTCCTGGTGTCTGGCAACGGGGCAATTTTGATGTATTTTTGGTCCATGATGGTGACAGGAGGCTGGATCTGAGGGAGAAGGGACAGGTTTTGGCCCTGCAAGTTGATTACCAGCTGGGCCACCCTCATGCTGGGTGTAGTGTTCTGTGCTAGCAGGCTGCCACTGTCCATCTGGAGAGGCTGGATTTGGAGGACAACAGGAATGCTCTCTGCAGCTGCTGCCTGCTCGCTAGCATCAGGTGTCCCTTGAGTGTCTGAGACATCTTGAACCACCCTGGAGACAGGCTGTCCTCCAGAGCCACCTAAGCTCATCTCAGGTTTGATCTCCACCTTCCCTCCAGCTGGGTGAAGCTCACTTGCTTCATCTTTGAAGAACTCAGCCTTCTCCCTTAGGAACTCCTCAATCTCCTCCAGGGTGGGAATGAAGTCCTGGGAGAGGCTGCTGCAGAAGTCAGGCAGCCTGAGGTGAGCCTCAGTGACTTGGAGTTTTGTGTCTTCCCCCTTGGCACCAGACAGGGGGAGTGAGGTGACCTCAGAGTGGCTGGTGCTGCCTGCAAGGAGATGACCAGAACCTTCTGGGTGACCTGACAGCCTCTCACTGCCATACCCTGGCAGAAGGGATGGTGACATGTTGCTTTGCAGAGCACTGGCAAAGGTCTCTAGGTGGGAAGAGCTGGTCAAGGAGGGTAGCAGCTCCTGGCAACTCAGAGAGACCATTTGTTGGCTCACGTCCTCTACCCACACAAAGGTCTTGGCTCAGCTGGATCAGAAGCTTCTGTAAGAGCTCAGCTGGGACTCCTGAGGCTGGAGAAGTCTTCATTCATCTGCAAGGGAACACCACCAAGGTTATTTCCAAACCAACATGAACTCCTCCACCTCTGAATAAAAAGGACTGTGCCTTAGAAAAGAAACATCAGAACTACTCAGTGGCCTTTGCTCTTAAAAGGTTTTTGCTCAAAAAACACATGCTAACCATTTTCCTACACAGAATGCCAGCAGGCTGCAAAGGGCTAGGTTCTCTCTGGAAGCAAACTTCTCTGGGGAGTTTATTAAGGTAAAAATACACAATAAAACACTTCACCCTTCTTCCACCTACACCAGAGGGCAGCTATGGGCTGCTAGATGGCAGAGAGCATGACTTGTGGCTTACAACTAGGAGTTGCCTGCTATAACCACTGCCCTTAAAGCCCACCGTGGGGAGCAGAGCCAGGAGCAGGCTGGAATTCCCTACAAAGACCAAGCCTGGCCCGCTGGTGGCTTCCTTCATCCCTGGGGAGGAGGCACAAAACCCACCCCTGCCCCAGGCTGACCTTGCCCCCGGAGCCGAGCAGCCCCTCTCCGGGTGGCAGCTCCCCGGGCAGCGCTGCAGAGCGGGTCTGTCCCCCCCTTGTATCCCCTTACCGGGCTCCGGTCCATGCTGGCCCCGCGGCTCCCGCAGCACGGGGGTGGCTCCCGGTCCGCCCCGCCCCGAGCTCGGCTCCGGCCCCGCTGGCAGCCAGCACCGGGCACGGCACGGCACGGACACGGCCAAGGGCACACGTGCTGCAGGGCTTCGGCTTGACCGCCGCTGCTGGTCCTTGAGGAGATGCCTTGCACCCTGCTGCACTTTGTCCTTGTCTCCCAGGTAATTTCTGCTGGAAACGGTCCAGTCTCTCCATGATTTCAGGATAAAACAACCGAGTCCTAGCAGGTAGCAGCGGTGCTGTTTGCTGGTGGCATCCATCTGGAAACTGTTTTTTCATGCCAGTGTCCTGGTTTGAGTTAGATCAGAACTAATCCTGCTCAGCCATTTCACTGTTCAGCTCAGTGTCTTCTCAGTAACTCACTTGCTGCAGCTCACAGCATGTTTGCACAGACACTGCCTGCTGCTAGCAGGGAGAGTCAGGACCAAGGCTTGGGCTGCAGAGCCAGGGCACTGCTACCTCTGGTGTCCCACACTGGGGTGCGGAGTAAGTGCTGGTAATTCCTTTCAGGGACTGGGACAGTCTGAGCTCTTCAGAACCTCAGGTCCTACCTGCTGGGACACTGCAGGATTCCATCACTGCAGGCTTTGGTTTACACCACAGGGAGCAGCTCTCCCTCTGGCTTTGCACAGCACCTAGTGGAATCAGCGGGATGTTCCCGTAAGGAACACGTTAAAGCAAGTCGCCCGATAACAGCACCGGGCAGCGGAGAACGAGCTGGGGAGGAGAGTCAGCCCCTTACTTCCTAGGTGATACTCCAGCACCGTGAGCTCCTCCGCTTTTGGTGTTCGGAAGGTGCAGCGACGCAAGGGTGAAGCTCTGTAACAATTCAGGGCCTACAGTGTTTTACCGCTGAGCTTTTCCACAGGGCACCCTCTGCGTCCCATTCCCGCTCCTGGCTTTCCCGCCCCAGCCCTGCCTCCGTCCCATTGGCCACAGCCCCGGCCCGCCGCTGTTATGGCGCCACCTTGCGGCCGCGGCTCAGCGACACACACACACACACAAGCTTGACCCAATAAACACCTTTTATTGCCTCCTCCTCCTCCTCCAGCGTTCCCCTTAGCCGTACTCCAACATCGTATACAAAATAGTTAACTCTACCGAATAAATAAGCCACCAACATCTTGCAAACAGTTTATAAGATCTCCAAGGAACAAACAGCATCCAGAAATCCTTTCCCTGACCTAGAGATTCACGCTAGCCTCTCGTTCAAATAAAGACACTCTCCCTTCCTCTCCCCTGCTCCCCATCAGAAGGCTCAGAGCCCAAAGGGAAAGAGAGGCACAGCACGAGTCACCCGTGAGAAGAAAGCACAAGTGCATCTACTACCTGAAATGGAAAAGCTCATGGTAACCACCTCTGAGGAGCTCATACTGACACCTCTAAGTTGTACAGTGTGACCAAGTCCTTGAGAGGTTTCTCTGTTCACACAGGTTCTATCAGTAACAGCAGCTGGAGGACACATGGATATCCAGAGCCCCTGGTTCAGTCTGGATCACGACTCTCCAGCTCATCAGAAAGCTCCAGAGAATGAGTAACGTTATCAGCCAAAGCAAGAGGATGGGCACCTGTCTGAGATGCAGCAGCACAAAGCAAGGAGCAGCTGGCTGCAGAGCCACGCGTTCAGGTGCTCTGAGGTCTTTTCTGAAGAGAAATGAAATAAAAGCAGGCACCTCCCTCGGAGAATATCGGAATGATGAGAAACCTGGACAAACCCAGCCAACACTCTGGATGCAGACACCAAATCTGCCAAGGAGCTCTGAGTGCCAAGTCCATCACCTAGTGCAGTGAAGAGGATGGGAGAACAGGGAGGCTGAAAGCATGTGTGATCTGCTAATGAAGGACAGATTTGAAACACATCTTGCAATGACTAATCTCAAGCTCTCCACCAGCTACAGGCAGGCTATAGCTGCACCAAAGGCACCCCAGCAGATGGAGGGCAGGTCAGCTGAGGTATCTGGTAGGCTTAACTCTTCTTCTCTTGAGGGACAGAGACAAGTTATGGATCAAGAACTGCAGCATCTTGTTCTTTCATGTTCCAAAGCAAAGCTGTCTCCCACTGCAGCCCACTGCTTTACCACTTGCATGGCTGGAATGAAGCCTTTATCATCAAAGCTGTGGGCCTGAAGTTTGGTGTGGAAGTTCTCTTCAGGCACTTAAATGGCTTAATCACCAAAAGCCCTGAAAGCATTGCAGCAACCTCCACGTGTGAAGGTTCCCTACATTTTACAGAAGAAAAAATAAAGGATTCTTCAGCACTCAGGTGTGGATCAGTTTGAAAAATCTTAGGTCAGAGGTCACTAGGAGCATTAAACCCAAACCAGCCCATCTTTGGCAGTAACATTTTCCCTTAAAGACTTCCTCCTGAAGCCTGAAGTGGACAGAGACCAGGGTAGGAAATACAGACAGAACACTGTTTCCGGAGGTGGTTAAGCAGCTGCCAAATCCATCCCCAAAGCAGCTGCATCTCAGCACACAAACCTTGTTGTGGGAAAGGGAGGCTGGGAGGCATAGCATTTGAGAAGAAATAAACCCAAACCAGTGACCCTTTCCAGGAAAGACATGTTGAAGAAGCTGAGGAGAAGCCTTCCCAGGGCCTGCCCGCAGACAGCAGGGGAGTGACCTTGCTTCCATGCCAAGGAAGAGTCTGGCAGGACCTGGCCAAAATAGCAACATTTTGCCCTTCAGCTGAACCTCACAAGCGCCACTCAAAGCCCACAAACCTCCACAGAAAATGAGTCCCAACCACTTTGTCTAGAGCAGCCACAGTTAAGGACTGGGGAACTTCTTCTGCAGTCTCTCAGCCTAGCCTCCAAAGGATGGCTTCATGCTTTCCTCCAAGCACTGCAGGCAGAATTTGGATCATTTCAAAGTCTTAAGTGCTGACTGAGGGCCAGGACCTTGGCTCCTACTTGGTGCACGGGTTAGGCTTTGAGTGGTAGAAACCTGCCACCAGTAGAATCATTCCTGTTGGTTCACTCATGCTGGGAATGGGACTGGGAGCAGGACACCAAGCTGCAGCTACTCTTCTGCCAGTGAAAGGTGACTCCTATCTGGGAGCTAAACAGTCAGAACAATTCAGGAGCATTTGGTCCCAGTGCTATGGGAGCAAGAGGCATAACAGCACCAAGAGTTCCTGTTCTGCTCCTTCTTTTGTCCAGCACACCAAGAATTAGGCTTACCCTGCTCTGGCAGCAGCTGCCAGAGTGGCTGCAGGCACATTTCATCCTCCTTGCCTCCTGTTTATGATGCTGTTTCCAACAGCCTCTCTGGGTGTGCTGGCAATGTCTTAGCCACTGTGCCAGGTACTGGGGTGCAGATGCTCTGCAAGGTGCACTCCTGCCAGCCTGCAAGCACAGCTAAAGCCTTTCTCTCTGGAAAGAGGAGTCTGGTCTAGAAGGTTGCTTTGGGGACACGTCTTTGAGAGAAAACAGACACAGACAGTGACTAACTCCAGGAACCTGAGTGGACAAGCAACTCCTCCAGCTTCCCCAGGCAGCCTTGCAGAGAGCTCTTCTGTTCTACTTCATTACCACAGGACTGAAAACCCTCTGAGAACAGATTTTCCTTGTGATTTAGCAGCATCTTTAGGGCTCAGGTGTGGAAGAGGCACAACAGTGTAGATCTGTCAGGGGAGAGAGCAGGCAGCAGATCTGAGTGCTGGGGAGTGAGAGGTCAGAGTGCCTGAGAACTGGGTGAGGAAAGCTAAAACCAATCACTTAAAGAAAAGATTAACAAGTCCTTTCCATCTGATTGCAACTTGGTACATAGGTAAAAGGTAAGTCATTTTTTGGATTTGGTCCTAATGAAACCTTCCTTGTTTTTCCAAAACAAGCCATAGTAACTTTTCTCCTCAACGGTTTCTCCCAGGCAGAGCAGAGGTGGGGAAGGATGAAGTATGTGTACACACACACATGCACCCCTTTGCTCCATGGCCAAACCTTAGCCACCCATCTCTTTGTCTGAGGCAATCTCCTCCCAGTGTCCTATTTGCAGAAGTATTGCTCAAGAAGCTGAGGAAAACTACAGCAAGCAGGGGTAGAGGATAGAGCTATCATCAGAAAACAGGAGAGCCAGGGATTTCTCACCTTCTCTCCACACAGCACTGCCTCTCCTGCTCAGAATCATGACCTGTTATCAAAGGAAAAGTCTATTTCCTTTCTCTTCCCTTTGGTGCTGGCTGTGCAGTGCTTTCTTTTGATCAAGGCACCTTTGGAAAGCACTGATGGCTCGAAGCACAATGCCCCAGTGCCTCGTATTTACACCTGAGATTAGCCCTGCTGCATCTCTCCTGCCTCCCCAGGCCCAGAACTACCCCTTGGGGCTACAGCAACAGCATGAGGAGAGCAGGTGCCACCCAAGGCTTCCCATGAGTGGCCACATGAACACACCCACACCCACACCTCTCATTTTGCCACGTTCAGACACCTGTCAGCTGCCCTTGTGCCTTCCACATCACACAGAATACTTCACCATGTCACTCTTATCAAACACCACTTTGGTTGCAAAGTAAATGGCTACCAGGCCAAAGGCAGCAGCTGACACCATGTAGGCAGTCACTGACTGTGTAAACTGCACAATGGAGCCCATGAAGAGGGAAGGGACAACCTGAGAGAGAAGGAAAGCACTGTCCAAGATAGCCAGGTCCAGGCAGATCCCTCGGCCAGGAGCCACTGGGTCTGCTTCTCCCACCATCATCATGAGCGACACATCGCAGGAGGAGCTGACACACAGAGCTGAGCTGCTGGCTGGAGGACAGGAGGACGAGGATGAGGACGAGGAAGAGGAAGAGGAGGAAGAGAAGAGGCTCCCAGTATGTCCATTCTGGTAAGGCAGCTTCTGACTGGAGAGCTGGCCTTTGGAGAAGGCTGATTTCTTCTCCAAGTGAGCTGCATCTTTCTCCTCTTTGCTCTTGTACTTGTGCAGGAATACCTAAGGGAAGGAAAGGAGAGCATGTGAGGAATGAGATGGAAGGGTGGAACCCAGCAAGCAAAGCGGGGGAGAGGGCAGAGGGAGTCCCATCTTTTGTGCATGAGAGTAAAACCTTCTCTCAGAGCTCTGTGTGCATTGGAGGTGCCTCTAGTGAGCCTAACCCGTGGGAGATGGCCTCCAGGAGCCAGCCTGCCTTTTCCTGACTGGCACAGGGTTCAAAGCAACCCTGACTCACTGGGGGGAATGTGGCCAAGTGGGGCCTTTGTTGGGTTGAAGCTCTGGGGCTCAGCACACTGCTGCTGCCCAAAGCCACATTTTGGACACTTTGCATTGAGTTGTCACCTCCTCACTGGGTGCCAAGGCAATCTGGGCACCAACTGCAGCTCAGGGCATGATGAACTCTTGCAGGACAGGAGGGAAGAGCCAGAGCTCACTATGGACATAGCACAGAGTCAGAGAGTCCACTCCAGTGCAAACAAAGGAGCTGACTGGGAACCCAAACCCTTCCTGCACAAGAGCCCAAAGGGCAGACAAACAGCTCAGAGCCCTGGATGCATAGCCACTCCTGAGGATCTGGGATACTTCAAAGTGATGCCAGGTGGGATGGCACAGTGCTGGGAAGCTGGGAAAGAGCTCTTTTCTCAGCTCTGTCACAGACCATACATGCATGACCTCAGCTGACTGCCCTGAGCCTCCACACTCAGGCTAGAAAAGAAGGACAGGGGGAAAGAAAATGCCTCTCTGCTCAAGCTGTGAGATCTCTGGGGCTTGGCTGACTCCAGCAGTATTCACACAGAGGATGTGGATCAAAAACCTCTCCATATTAACACCAACAAATCATGGGCAGTCGTGCAGAAAGCTCCAGCCTTCCAACTCCAGGCCATTGGCAATTACACACAACCAGAGCAGATAAGGAAGGACAAGTTAATCCATTATCTGCATGCTGAGGTTGGGCAAACAAAGCAAAGGAAAAGGGAAAACAATAGCACCTGTTTGAGAGCAGAGAGCACTGCAAGCAGCTGCAGGGCACAAAGGGGCTTGCCTACCCTTCCTTTTGCAGGAGGGACACAGATGAACAGGAGGGGACTGCTGGTGCAAGGATGTGTGGCCACTCAAGCTCTGTTGCAGGCAATCCTAATTTAGCTTTGAGCACTTTTGGCACCCACCCAGCTCTCCCCAGCCCTGCCCTAGTGTAAGGCAGCAGCAGCAGCCAGGCCATGGCTGCAGATCTGGAACACAAACAGCTTCAGATTCAATCAGAGAAGAGAAATCTAATGAGAAGAACTTCCCTCAGTAGGAATCATCTCCAAAAGCTCTACCTGGGCTCTGCTCCTCACTACACCCTTCAGCTCCTCTGCCAAGGCTCATGAATTTACCCTTAAATGCTTCAATCCAGCACTGTCATGTATCTCATGTGGAGCTTCAAAGTCCTCCCACGTGTCTCCTATTGCCATCAGACTTCAAAGCAACTCCCAGCCCAGCACAGAAAGGACATTCACTGTGTGAGCCAAGCTAGCATGTCCCCCATAGTTCCAGCCCTTCCTCTCTGAGGCTGATGCTTTCAGAAGCCTTCTCAGCTGCCCTGAAAGCCCATGCCACAATTTCTTGGTTTCTGATCCAGGCTAGGACTGCACATTCTGGCAGGGCTGTTTGAACACCTAGTGTGGAGAATTCATTTACAGTTACAGAAAAGCATTTCAACACATACTCATGGCAATGAGCTTAGTGAGAACTTCTGCTTTAAAAGCACCTCTTGTAAGAGAGGATCCAACCACAGGAGTCAACAGCTTGATCTCCCTCTGTAGTTGATGGGGAGTGATGGAGCTTAGCTGTCCCTCAGCTCCTGCAGAAGGTGTGAATGCACCATGCACCTCATCTCTCCCAAGCTTCCAGGTGCTGTTAGAACATGCAGATCTTTTCCTGCTCTTACAGCAGACCAGCTTTAGTGGCCATGAGAAGAGGAGAGGACATGCAGGAGAACAGAGTGACTTACAGAGCCTGTGCAAAGCAAGGAGCTCCAGCTGAGGTGGCCTTGCAGGCTTTGGCCAAGGATCTGGTACAGTGTGGAAGCAACAGCCACTCTGGATGCTCCTTCTGCTGAAGCACTTCAGGAGGAGTGTTTGGAGTGAAGGAAGAGAAAAAAAGAAGGGAGAGAGGAAGCAGAAACAAGGAAAGGCAAATAAAAATGATGACAGATTTCATCAGTAAGAAAAAAGGAGAGAGAGAGGAGAGAGAGAGGAGAGAGAGAGAGGAGAGAGAAAAAAGGGAAGATGGAGAATTTTCTGCAAAAGGCATTTTTAGAGACTATTTCTTGCAGGGTTTCCCTGCAGCCTGCTACAAAATAGTTGGTAAAGCAAGGAGGAACTGTCAAGTTAAGGCAACAGAGAGACTGAACCCAGCTACAGCCCACACCTCATTGCACTGAGAGTGTTTCCCCATCAAGCCTTTGGCAAGCAGCTGGGCACATGTGGCCCTCACTTGCCAGCCTGGGGAGTTTGGTTTTCATGCTGCTGCTGTTCTGTGCATGGGAGATCACAGCCAGGCTGAAGCTTTTGCAGGGCAGAACCCTCCTCTGTAGCCCTGTTTGGACTGGGTGCCTGCTGCAAATTGGGATGGCTTGGTTTGGTCAGAAGTATTTGTCCAATGTGAACATCTGGATGCCTGTGGTGAGAACTCCTACTTCTTTCCCTGCACAGTGATCTGCCTGCCACTGGGATGAAAGAGCTGCTCTTAAACCACAAATTAACTTTGTATTTGCAGCACCAGAGAAACTCCTATTAAGCCAGTGTGCAGCTCAGGAACTTCCTAGGACTCTTCCACAAGGATAACATCTGTGGGACAGGATTACTTAGCTCTTGTCTTAGTGTCAAGAGTTTCACAACATTTCTTTTTTTCTTGGAGCTAGGGGAATGGGAAGAATTTGAGTTTTCATTTTATTGATCCTCATGCTATGGACAAACAGGGGAAAGCAGGACCTCCAAGGGCTGAAAATGACTTTTTTCCTACCTCAGGTTGGCAGTGACTTGCTTGCAAAACGCACACAGGTATAACTAGCCAATTTCCCCCCAAATATGCAGAACACAGAGGAACACAGGACATCCCCTTGGATATCCCAATCCTAGCTGATTTCTCCCATCTTACCCACTCACCATGCCTGTGGTGAGCTGGAGATACCTAAGGAAAGAGATGCTAAACTCTCTTCTCTCCTCCAGATGAATCTCCAGAGAAGACACAGCCTGTAGACAAGAGGCACATGTGGAAACCTTTTGCACACAGGCATGTGTTTCTCTTCCACTGCTTGAACTGACTGTACCAACTCCAAGAGGTTGGCCAAGCTGCCACACTGAGCTGTGGAGCAGATTCCCTACCTGCTTTTCATGATGATAGAGTGATGCCAGGGTGTATGGCAGGATCTGGAGTGCAGAGAAGGTGAAGCCTGTCAGAGCAGCTGAGATGGTGACAACGAGGACACTGTGGGACAGGCACATGACAAAGGCAGCCACAGGGAAGAAGACCACACTGGCCAGGTACACAGCTCGTGTCCCAAACTGCTTCACCATCCTGTCCATGATTGTCGAGAAGAAGATGGATGTGATGCACTGCAGGAAGAGACCCAAACTGCCCATCCTGACACCTGCAGGCAAGCAAGCAGAGGTGGTGGTGAGACACTGAGCCCTGACTGCACCTAGGCTTCACACAGCCAAACAAACCCCCCTGGGCCTTCTTTCCTCTCCTGCAGTGCCCAGCTCAGCACAGTCCATGCAAAACAGCACATGGCTGGGTCAGGAAGCACAGCAGCATCACCTAAGAGACTGCAGCTCCCACTCTCCACCAGCAGCACCCCAGTCTATCCAGAGGGGCCATGGGAGATAAGAATCCAAATGCCATTCTTGTCGTTGGAATTCATTGTTTGCACCTTCCTACATTCTGTTCCAGGATCTGTCACCTGTTCATGAACCAGGATCTGTTGTTAACTGATGCCAAAACCAGCAGCAGAACAAAAGGAACAAGGAATTGTGCTTAAGCCAAGGTAAAGCACACCCCATCCACTGCAAGGCTGCAGCATCCGGACCTTACCCCTGGCAAAGAGCTATCAGATTGCAGGGAATCCAAACCATTAACTCTTTGGAGCAAGGATCATTACTCAACACATGTTCCTCTGACAGCTAGCACAATGGAGTCCTGACCTGCTGGAAGCTATACAGTGCAAGTGTTAAACAATAATTAAGCTCCCTCTAAGTTAAACAGGCACTCAGCACAAAGAGGCAGTGTACTGCAGAGCTCAGGGAGGCAGCCAGTGGAAAACTCCGAGGGCAAGATACACAGTTGGAAGAGAAAGGTGCCTCCAAGACTTAGATTAGGGAGAAGAAAATAAGGGCTAGGCAGTGAGTTGAGGCTCTGGCACAACAGAGCAGCCAAAACAGGACAGCAGGTGACAAAAGGAAGCAGTTAACAAGCTGGTGCTGTGCTGGGTAGCTGGCAGGACAAAGAGGTGTTTCCTTCTTTGCTCCATTGAGCACTGCTCTGGGAATGGTGTTTTCCTATCCATCTGCAGAAAGTCTAGTTGCTTGTGACATTTTTTTGCACTGCTAGCAGAGCTGAGCCCATTCCTATCTCCCACTAAACGCTCCTGTCCTAGGGAATAGGTGCTGGAGCCGCAGAGCTGCTGCTTCACTTCTCACCTTCATCATAGTGGCGTCTGGCATCGGTGCCTGGCTTGGCTCTGGGGACTCCATGGTAGAGCCCTTCCCCAACAAAGTCTGTGTAGAAGAGCATGAAAGTCATGAGTGCCATCCAGCTGCAGAGCTCAGCCACAAACAGGCGCCGGATCACCTTGGGAATGCGACAGTAGAGGCCATGCAGCCTTGGCACCAATGTGCACAGGTTTCTCAGGGCCTGCAGCATGTGCCTGGCCTGCAGCAGACACGAGCTCCTGGAGAGCTGGCAAGAGCAGCAGGCAGGGGGTGAAGGCTTAGGGGAAGCATCCTTCAGTGCTGGGCCATCCAGCACATCTGCCTGGGTAGCTGCCTCCTCTGTCACAAAGAGTGTGGCCAGCACACAGCCGAGGAAAATGATGGCGAGGAGGGTGAAGAGGCAAGTCTCCTGCCCTCCCAAGTAGGGGGCCAGAAAGCTGCCCCCCCAATCAATGGCTGGAAGCAGGTAGCCAATACAGCCCCCCAAGCTGATCATGAAGGCATACATGGAGAAGGCCTGGCGACAGTTGTCTGGCTCCTGGAAGAGGTCTGAGAGCAAGGCCTCCAACGGAGTGAAGCAGACCTGGCCACAGAAATCCAGTAAGCCAATGCCCAGGATGAGGAAGGCAATCTCCAGAGGGCGAGTGTTGAGGGCAAAGAGGCTGGCCAGGCTGCTGGCATGAGGGATAACAAAGAGGCTCAGCAGGACTCCCAGGCAAAGCATCCAGATGAAAGGTCTCCTTCGGCCATAGCTGCTGTGCCAGTGGTCACTGGCAGAGCCGATCAGCGGGACAAAGACCAAGCCAAGGACAGGGCCTATGCCTGGCAAAAAGGAAGAGGTGGTGTTAGGGAGACAGATCTGGAGGACACTGGTTTGTATGCACTGTAAAAAAAGGCCTGGGATATTTCATGAACTCAGTAAGCTTCACTAGGCCACAACCCCCTCCTCCAAACATAAAGTTGCCCTTCATATAACAACAGCCCTGCCATCACCCCGCAGACACAAGACCCTGCACCTCAAAGAGAAGAGAAAAACTGCTTACCCAGAACCATGGTCATGAACTTCTCCTCCACACCCACTTCCAGCAGCAGTGGAGGCACATAGGTGATCCCTGCAGCCAGGCAGACCTCCAGGCCAAAGGTCAGGGAGTTGACCAGCAGCAGCTGGGTTTTGCGGTTGTGGAAGAGCATGCTGCCCCAGGCTCTCTGAGCCATGCTGCCCCAACAGCCCTTACTGACACAGGGCTCTGCTACTCCAGCTGTGGCACTCCCAGGGATGCCCCACGGGCAAGGTCTGGAGCTTCCCTTCCTGGTCTGCTGGATGGATGCTGTCTCCCATTGTTAACACTGCTGCAGGAACTGTCTTTTCCTCTTCCTCGTAGTGCAAGATGTGGTCCCAGCAGTGTCCAGTCCGGGTGTGGGCAGGCAGGGATTCCACTCCAGGCTTCCCCTTCTGCTCACATGCTATGGTCTGAAAGAAGAGAGAGCTTGTTAGGCACAGCAGGGTCAAGCATTAAAGCTAGGTACCACACACAGACACTTGACCATTGCTGAGAGGCAGTCTCCATCTCAACAGGCTTGCAAGGCAGGGTGGAGAGAGGACAACTAGGAGAGTGGCAGGGTTAAAAGACACAAACCACATCATTGCCAGGTTTCTCTCCAAGGGCTTCTGATAGGAGAGACAGGGACCTGTCAGAAATGGTTTGGGAGAGTTCAATCCCATCTTCAGGCTAAAGGAGGTCTAAAGACCTCTTCAGTGTCCTGTCCAGCCTTCTCTTCTAGATGGGCAGTTGAAGCAGAGAGACCAAGGATTTAGGGTCCCCTCTCCATGTGAAAGCAGTGAAGAGTCCCTTGGAGGATCAGGGCTGCAGTCACACAGGGTCACCTCTAGAGACTGACACCACTGCCTAACGACCAGAGCATCCTCAGTGCTGCTCCACAGGTTCCCAGGGAAGCAGTTTCACCCAAAGCCTATCTCCAGCCCCGGGGATGGGGCACAGAGAACAGATGGTGCCTCCATGGAGTTTCACAAACAAACCTGACCCACTTTAGCCTCATCTAACAGTGAACAGCAATTACCTCACTCATTAGGCTGAGTCATATATTTGCCCTGTAACATGCTCCCTTTCTCCAGCCTTCTTCTGAGGGGAGAGGCCACCATATCAGGACAGTGCTAAGCAGCTAAGGCAGTGAGCAGATGCCTCTTAGTAACCTGTTAGGAGCCTGCCACTATTATCAGTCTACAGTAAGAAACCCTGCCAGGTTTCCAGCACCTAGGCTAGTCTCCACCCACCTGCTGTTTGCCTGAAAGCATCTTGGGAAGATGGTCTGCAGTATGCTGGGAAAGGTAGCAAGCTTAGCAAGAAGGTTGACATTGATGTCTGAGTAAAACAAACTGCAGTCTAATTCTCAGGATTCATAGGGTCTAGCTTCTCATACTAAATGAGTTTCCCTGTGGGGACAAGGCCTAACAGGTCCTGCTGGCCTGAATGTGCTCAGGACCCACTTCTTGACTGTACAGTGTGCTCCCACTTTGTACAGAAGCTTCTGCCTCCTGTCCCACCACAGCTCAGCCCTCAAGTGCCTTGGGTCCTCTGGATGCAGGAGAGCAGAGGGAATGTGAGACACGCAGGTGGAGGAGTTTGTCTCTGCTTGCTCCCTCCCTGGCTGCAGGGAAGCTGTCACTGTGCAACCTCCCTGCCTGCTGCACACCCCCTGCATGCCACAGCTGCTGCAGAGCTTGCTTCCCTGCACACACTGAAGCCAGCAGAAGAAAGGAGCTGAAAGCCCTCTACTGCAGCCCAGGTTCCCTCAGAATTCTTTGCCTTGACTACAGGAGAGAGGAAAAGACTCCAACAGGGAATGTCTCCAGGCCAACATTCACCTTCGTCCTCAGCAGCTGAGGCAACCAGTGCTGGAGGCCATGCCTGGTGGAGCAGGTCAGACCTTGCAGAGCAGGACTGGCTGCTTGTCAGAGGAGCCAGCAGGATGCAAAGTGTGGACACAGGAGAAGCTGCTACAGCAGCAGCGTGCTGGACCATAGCCTTGCCACTGGGCAGAGAGAAACATCCCCAGTATCACCAAATATGGTGCAGATTAGCATTCCCTAACTTCACAGAGCACGTGTGTTTGACCTCCATCACCACACAAGGCTCAGTAGACAGGTACAGCTGGGACAGTTTCTGCCTTCTCACTTTTTCTCTTTCCAAGCAGGCAAATAAGCCACATGGAGATGTGCAGGTGAAGCTGGAAGGGTGGTGATAAGGTTTAGACCAAGATGCTTTGAAGGAAGAAGGTTTTGCCCATGAGGATGGTGAAGCACTGGCCCAGGTTGCTCAGAGAGGGAGTGGATGCCCCATCCTTGGAAGCACTGCAGGTCAGATTGTCTGGGGCTCTGAGAAACCTCCTCTAGGTACAGGTGTCCCTGCTGGCTGCAGGGGGGTGGACTACATGATCTCTAGAGAGGTCCCTTCCACCTCTAACCATTCCATGATTCTCTGCAAGCATCACTCTTGCTGCTGCAGAGCAGAGGCACAGCTCCTGAGCTGAGGAGTTGACAGGCTGCCAATCCCACACAATAAGGACTGGTGATTTTCCTTCCAGGATGCCTCACCTTCCCCCCCTCCACACTCCCTTAGACCTCAACTGTCACAAAAGAGATCTCCCTTGAACAACTGTGAACACTGCAATGTTTGCCCAAGGTCAAACAGCAAGCTAACGGCAGAGGGGAAGAGGCAGAGGGGGAAGAGCAACCGTTTGCCTTTAATCACTCCATGTGGCTTCAAAGGAACACTCGGAGGCTCCAGCTAGGCTCATCCTTACTTCAGATGCACTCTATCTGCAAGGAAACAAGGGGGGGGCACTAACCACCTTTCTCAGATGTGGGCTAGACACAGGATGTCTCAGCCTTGTTCGTTTCTGCTGGCTGCTCAGCTGGCTGACAGCCTTGGGATAGGAATTTAAGCTGCTGCAGCCCTCCAGCTCCAGCAGCACAAGCCTTGATGCTGCTAGCTAGAGGAAGCAGACTCCCAAGCATCACTGTGAGCTACACCTGGAAAGGAGAGGTAATGTCTGCTGTCTGCTGTAGGGCAGGGTCTGGAGAGCTTACAGGGGGGGATTTACCCAAAGGTAAACCTCAAACATGAACTAAAAGATGTCTCAGACACACATTACTTCTCTTTTCTCACAGTGACATCTCCAGCACTGGGGAGGCAGAAGGAACCTCTCCATCTCTCTGACTGCCTGACAACTTCAGGATGAGGCAGAAGCTGAATTTGTCAGCAGCAGGTAAGAAAAGACCTGTCTTCTCCCTTCCACACTCTCAGAGGACTTTGATAAACAAAAGACCTGTCTCTTCTCCCTTCCATGCTCTCAGAGGACTTTAATAAACAACAAATCCCAGTGCCCCCAGAGGCAATACTCATGCACAGCCAGAGCTGGGAAGCTGTCAACAGCAGTCAGGTTGTAGACACAGTAGCAACATATAATAAACCTTTTTCTGTTCAGATTGCATTTTGTCCCAGTCCCTGCCTATTACTTCTTGTTTTCCTTGTGTTCACAGAATACAGAGAGACAGATTAGCTTAGGTGGAAAGAAATGCCAAAGCAGCCTAGGAAAACCATCTGAGCTGCTGCTCTCTATGGGCAGAGGGATGGAGAAGGAAGCTTGAGGAGGCTCACAGGAGCCAGGCTGGAAGGAAGGCAGAGGCCAGGACTCACCTCCTCCAGGCAGAGCAGTGGCAGCTGATCCCCTAGGGCTCTGTTGAGCTCAGCTCCCCACAGGCACTCAGGGAAGGCTACTTAAGTAGTGTGGAGGCAAGCAGAGGTGGAAGGGAGCTGCAGGTTTGGTTCCAGGGCCCTCCCTGCCTGCAGATAACAGCGAGGCCTGCTGTGTCCTTAGCAGCACAGCCACACCTGGGCCCCTGGCTCTGCTGCTGAGCAAACACAGGCTGCAGCTCCAGCAGCCCTGGAAGCCACTGGGCACTGGCTGCTCTGCCACCACTGCCCCACAGCAGCTCAGGGAGAACCTCCAGGGCTGCACTGCAACCTGGACTTTGCCCCAAGCCCTGCCCTGCTGCTAACATTTGTTACCTTCTCTTCACAAACAACCAAGCAGAGAGAGATTGACTACGGTGGAATGAGTAGTTTCTTTTGAAAGACACTGAGATGTTCCCTGCAGTTTGGCAGGTAACAGCCCCAAGCAGCAAGACTCAACACTTGAGGTGAACTGCTAATCTCTTCCAGGACAATTCCAAACTCCTCAGAGTTTGTTCTGTACTCAGAAGCCACAGATGAAGTTCTGACAAATGTCTTCTTGTGCTGGATGTGGCACAGAGATGCAGCCCAGCCCTGCCTGAGGGAGCTCACAGCATCAACTGGAGGAAACACAGACACACAGCCCACACTGGGGCTGAACTTACTGCTGCTGTCAGCTGCAGGGATGAGGCCACACCAGAACCAGTAGAAGCTCACTTGCCACTTCCTTTCCCTCAGCCAGGGCACAGGTTCCTCTGTCTGAAGCACACCTTTCACTTGGAGAAGCAACAAAGCCAGAGGCACCTGAAGGAAGTGAACTGTGTGCAGGGCACTGATGGACAGACTCAGAAGCAATTTCTCCTCCTCCCATCTCTTCAACTCAGATCTAAATGGAGCTTGGAGAGAACGGAGGGGTGGACACATTAAAAATAGTACTGAGGTGTTTTTAAGTGGCAGAGAAAAACTCATCTGTTCCTCAGAGGAATCAATATTTGGCCACTCCACAATCCTTCCAGACTCTCAGAGGGTACAAGAGATGTTACTAAATGTGGTATCAAGCCTGTCTGATTTATGATGGTCATGCACCTACCCTGCAGTTCAGCAAACAGCCACAGTAATGATCAGACAACAGCAAATTAGATTCAGCAACTATTTGGGCTCTGTAAGAACCTAAGCCTTGTCTTACACAGGAAAAAAATTACCTCACAAAAGCCTTTGCTTAGCAAAGGGAAAGGAAAAAGCCTTAGCTGTTTGGAGAAGCATCCCAGGCAGCTGGCACTGGAGGCAGGAGCTGCTGCTGTGTGGGGAGCTCAACAAGAGGAGGCTGCTCTGGTCCAGCACTTCCCAGGTGATATGGATTCAACTTCTTCCATCCCCACAGCACAGTAGGTTTGAGGCAGGATCCTCTTGCCAAGGGGCAGCAGGAAGAGGGGAGGGTGAAGGCTATCACTAGCCCTTGGGTTTCCATTCATAAGCACCACATCACATTCCCAACCTTGCAAGGGGCTCTGGATGAATGTTATTCATTCCCCACTCCCTGGAAGGCCTTGGGAAGAAAGGCTGGGAGAGAGCACAAGAGTGAGGGCTTGGGGAAGGGCTGTTCATCCAGTGCCAGATCCTTTCACAGCTATCAGTGTCCATTCAGTGCAGCTGAATGTGAAATACACCATGGAGAATAGCTCTGGCAGCCCTGCACGGGATGGAATGGAAAACTCACCTGACCTCTCCTGACCCTCCCCTTCCCCCCTCCCCTCCCAAATCTCCTTGAGCCCATTCACAGTGTTGGGAAGAGGGGAGTGGTCATGGAGCAGGGACGGGAGAAGGGCCATTTATTTAGTCTCTCTGAATTAACTCTGCATTTCCTTTGAGCTCTGGGGTTCCATTATCTGGGCCTGGGCAGCTCGGCTTAGGGAAAGAGCAACAGCAGCAAGGGAAACCCCCTCAAGGGAAGAACAAGGAAGACCTGGGTACCCCAGCCCATCTGAAATGCCCTCCCTCACCCTAGCAGCTCAGACACCAGGAGAGATTAATCCAGGACACATGCTAGATGCTCCAGATGCATCCAGAGCTATGGGAAGGGACAGGTCCCTGGGACAGCTTGGATGATATTTGTCCTGATGATCTTTGTTTGGCTCCCAGGGAGACACCTGAATCTGTCAGGGCTCAGGGTGGCTTCTGCCCTGCCACACTGCAATTGCTTTGTCACAGCACCTCGACCACCATCATCCTTCTTGCAGGGCTATCTGAAAGCCAGAGCCTAGTTCAGGCCTTTCAGTGCTGGCTGCTCTCCCAGCACACAGGCACATGCCCCACGACTGGAGGCACTTCACTACCATCCCCATCTGGTCAACTGAAAGTAAGAAGAAGGGGTCAAGTTTAAAGCATCTCCAACTAGCAGCTGACTTCCAGTGGGGCTGCATCTGCCACTAAACTAGATTACTACCCCTCCAGACCTAGAGCAAAGCTCTTGTCTCCCACACTCACCTCCCCTGCAGAGGACTGGGGCTCAGCACCATGCAATCTGAGCTCCTGCCAGGTTCCTGCTGCCTCAGCCACAGAGTGCAAGTCACATCAGAGCTCCCAGGACACAGCTACAACTGGCAGGGAGCAGAAGGAGGGCATAAGCCACCTGGTCACCTTTGGCCCTCCTAACCTGGGAGGCTGGTTTGTCCTGCCAGCAGGGCTGGGCTGCTCCAGAGCCAGCCCAAGGCACTGGGTCACAGCTGCAGAAGCTTTGGAGGTGGGTTTTTTTTATGATATCAGTGGTTCTTTCAGGTAAAGATGCATCTGTGAGGGCACGTGACTGCTGAGTGTCTTCCAAGTGTTATGTTAAGCAGCAAGGACATGTGAAGCAGGTTGCTGTTTGCCCCACATTCATCAGCAGGATAAAGCAAAGGCAGGTTTAGTATTAACCTGAGGAGAAACTTGTTTGCAGTTCAGGTGCCAGAGCACTGGACCGGGCTGCCCAGGAGCCTGTGGAGTCTCCTTGTCTGGAGCCATTGCAGAGCTGCCTGGACACATTGCTGTGTGAGCTGGTCTAGGTGATCCTGCTCTGGCAGGGGGGTTGCACTAGATGATCTTTCTAGGGCCCTTCCAACCCCTAACATTCTGGGATACTGTGATACCAAGGGAAGGCAAATGACAGTCTCTATGAGATAGATGAGTCAAAAGATTTGCTAAGAATAGGAGTAAGGAAAAGATGCTTTCCAAGCCCTGCAGGCTAACAGCACTGTCCTCACTCTGCCTGTATACACAGAGGATGCTTTCCAGGGTGCAGACAGATCTGTCCTGCTTCCCCTTCCCCCTGTATGGCTCTGGTATCACACTCCTTTCAGATGCCATGCCAGTAGCTCCATAGATGCTTTATCCTCACCTTGCTACACCAACATCAGACAGCAAAGGACCTCCTGTCCCACAACCTGCTGCTTCTTCTTTTGGCAGACAAAGGAATTGCTCCTGGCAGAAGGCTCTGGCTGCCTTAGCTCCTGTGCCTGCCTGTTTGAGCAGCAGCAAAGCCAGAGCAGCCCAGAGTGGGCAGTTCCAGCCCATCCTCCTCCTCCTCCTCCCCTGGCCGTTACAAACAGGAACCGTCTGTCTGCCTAACGAGCTCACTGACTCAGCAGAGGCCACACTGACACTTCTGGAGCTTGCCATGCTTCACAAAGGGACAGACCCAGCACACATCACCATGCCAGCAGGTGCCATTGTCACCTTAACCCAGCAAGACAGGCTTCAGTCTGCCTGAGAGATCCTGCTGCAGTCCACACTAGGAGCAGCACAGACTACAGAGAGGAGCTAGGCACAGTGCTTTCTGCAGACAGGGCTAAAACCTTGCCTTGCTGCTGAGTAGCTCAGTCCCACTTCCATCAGGGACACCACAAAAGATGCCTGCCCTGGAAAGCCAAGTTCAGTTGGGATGCAATGAAGGACTGAGTGCCCCAATAAATAGCCCCTAGCTGAGCTCAGCTGCAGAGAGACCTTCAGAGCACACTGAAGGAAGCTGAGCTCAGCTGCACAGGGATCTGCAGAGCACACTGAAGGAATCACAGTGGGACTGCTCGTGCCTGCCACACCATAGGATGCTCTCACAGCATTTTACCTGCTGAGGACCAGCATCAAACCACCAGATTTCAGTCAGCCAGCAGAAGCCTCACACTGCTAAACACACACAACACAACCAGAGCAGAAGCATTTTCAACTTCTGCTCTCAGGAACCTTGCTCCTTCCAGTCACCTTTTCCTGAGTCTGTGTCAGGTCTGCTAGGAACAACTCCAGACCTGCAGACAAGGCTGGCTGGTTCTCCAGCAAAGCTCCAGCTTTGTTTTGCTACTGTATGACCCAAGCTCTTGCTTTTATTCAGGAGAGGAGCCCCTCATGAAAGCAGAGCTCTGCTTCTGCTTTCCACTCCAGCTCAGTTTTGCTCTTTAAATACCATGCCCATCACCCTGGCATTTGGGCCAAGTCACCCCCTCCCCCCCACAACCTCTTTGGATTATTTTTTAGCAGAAGAATACAAATGTAAATTGACCTGGAGAGGGAAGAACTAAGCCCCCTCCAGGTGCCCCCCTCCTCGGGCACAGCTTCCATCCAGCAGCACATGAGCAGGCTGTCAGTGTGCAAAACCTACCCTGCTGAGCTGCCTTTTCTCTGCCTGGGGCTGGGGGCTTCTGCTCTGCATCTAGTCAAACAGGCCCACAAAGGGGATTAAGGAGAGCCCCTCAGCCCCACAGAGTAATCCATCAAATTATCCCTTGTTGGCATTGCTGTCCTCTTCAGGGGGAGGAGAAAAAGAAAAAGGCCAAAAAAACACCAGCCCCAACCCTCCCCTTCCAAAGGCTTTTAAAGGCACTGAAATTACACTTGAGCCTGAAACCCTCCACCCAGCTGCTGGAGCCCACAGCACAATGGGCTGGTTGTAAAGGGAATATTGGGAAGCAAGGAAAAAGAGAGGGATACTGTTAAAAAGCACAGCAGCCTCCCCAGGGCTGGAAGTGCAACAGGTGGCTCAGAGCTGCCCCTGCTCTGGGAGCAGAGCTGGCATGGTGACACCACACTGCACCTCCTGCCCACCTCACTCCCCTGAGGAGAGAGGCTCTGGGATGGCTTTGCTGTGCCCTCAGGGAGCCATGGCCACCTCCTCATCAGAGGAGGCAGAGACTGCAGCCAGCTGCAGGATGTCCTGTGGGGCCCAGGGGCTGGCAGTGTCCCTGAGCACAGGCTGTAGCTCTGTCAGCACAGTCACACACAGCCCCCAGAGCCCTCCATCTGGACAGGCCTTCAAACCCCCTGCAGAACACCTAGTGCAGAGCACAGGCCTGGCTAAGGCTCATGGCATTGTCACCTGGCATGTAAATACAGCCAAAAAGAGATCACACTCACCACAACCTGGTACCTGGCTACTGGGACATGGAATCTGGATTTTCTTCCACTGCAGCTCCCTAAATTGTACATGAACTTTTGTGCTGGTCATCACTGCCCTGTTGTGAGGTCTGAAGTCCTCTGGCCATCAGCTCTGCCTAAGCAAGCACACACGGGTCTGCATTACTGTAATCCTTCTTAGGGAGAAGTGATCACCAGGAGTGAAACAGGGAAAAACCAGACAGTAAAGCACTCACCCCACAGACTGCAACTGGCAGAGAAGAGCAAATCAGAAGAGAACACAAGGCTGTCCCACTGCCTTCTGTACATCACCTCAGCACTGACAACAGTCACACACAGCTTCTGAGTTTGAATCACTAATGCTGAGTAGGAGGAGAGTGATTTTCCCTTCTGTTACACAGAAGAGATGAGAAGGCACTGACCTTAGCTCCTTTATTGTGTCCACTTAGCAATGTCTGTTCCCAGGGATGGGAAAATGGGAAGTGAAACTGGGACTTGTTTCCAATGAAAGCACAAATGCTGTGCAATGAGAGGTCTGACTCCTCGGCAAGCCAACACTGTTTGCTCTTCATCTCCTCCTGTCCAAGAGGCACACTTTGGCTCCAAGGCACCTCTAGGACTTCTGTTCCCTAGCAGAGCTTCACCACTGCTGGGTGAAGCTGTGACAGTTATGGGGCCAGCTGAGCCTCAGGACCAGTCTTGNGGATTTTCAGACTGTGCCTGAGGTGGAAAGGACAATTCTGATGTACCAGCAAGAAGAAACCAAGGGCCAGCACAATGGCCACAGCTGGCAGTGACTTGTGATCCTGCAAATCCAGACCATCAGCTCTGGATCCTGGGCCAGCAGCAGCCAGGAGCTCTGCAGAAACAGAGTGCTGAGAGCCTTGGCAGAAGGGCTGAGGGGTATGTGTTAGCCCAAAGAGCACCCTGAGGGGTCTGACAAATTTCACCACCTAACAGCAAGATCTAACTTCCCTGCTTTTGTCAGAGGTGACATCTGTGCCTAGGAAAGAGGGAGGAGAGCAAGCACTCCACGCGTGGCACTCCTGGGAGAGCATCAGGCAACAGGCACAGACTCCTAACAGTCCCTTTTGGCTTCAAAGTTTTGGGAGCATGACCTTGTGTTCTTCCTCAAAGGCTAGACTTTGAATCCTAGACACACACAGCACTAATGGGCCCTTTTGTAATCACATGCTAGTTAGTCCATTTCTTCATGGTAATTTTCTGGTCTGCAATCCCAGTTATTTGTGTCCCTGCTGCACAAGTTTGATGCTAACATATCTCTCAGCAAGCCCTTTGACCTCTGCTGGCAGGTTGGTGGGTTTCTCCCTCTCTGTTTTCTGTCTCTCAAATGAGGTCATGGCTTTGAATGAGACAAAGAGCCTTTGCAGTGTGAGGAATAGCCCCAAGACAGCTGTGAGCACAGAACCCCCATCAGTCACATCAGAGCCTGAGAGCTCCAGAGCTGGGCTGCAGCTCTCCTGGGAATGGCTGAGTTTTCCCCTCCTGCTCCCAACTGCTCCTCATCAGAGCCAGGGCAAGGATGGATGTGGAACAGGCAATCACCCATAGCGGAAGCATTCCAAGGGAGAGGGAAAGAAGCCAAACTCTCCAAATCCTTTAGACTGGGAGATGCTGTAAGGTATTGCTGTCCTCACTGCCTGCTCCTGTGGCAGACAGACCATTTCCACCCTGCTTGCTGGCTCTCCAGCCAAGCCTCTGGGCTTCAGCAGCAGGGGAGCTGGGGTGATGCCAGATTGTCAGCAAGGCACCTTCTGCCACACCAACCAGCCACTGGCCAGGAGCTTCTGCCACAGGGACAGGAGAGCATGTGTACAGGGAATAACAGGAGCTCTCTGAGGTGCTTTCAGGTCAAAGTCCACATAGCAGACTCCTGTCTGCACTTTTATGTGCCTGGAGGAGCAAAAACTGCACAAGCTCTGCCTTCTGCCTGCAGCACATCAGCTTCTCTGTGCTAATGAGGGTCCTCAGATCCCTGCTGGAGCAGAGAGAACCTTCTCCTTATCACAGCAAAGCAGCCATGAGGCCTGGCTCTGAAAACAGGAGATTCTGTCCTCTTACCTCTGCCCAAAATTGGCTGGGTAATTGCAAAGATAAGAAGCAATCAGATTGTATTTTTAAAGACAGGTAAGTTTCCCTGGAAGATCTTTAAGGGAAACTTTACAAAGCCATTTTCTTTCCACATTCTCCCTCTCAGTTTTATGTGGTAAGGACTCTGCACATGCATGCAGGGATTTAACCATGAAGCTCTGGCTTCAAACAGCAGCATGGAGCAGCTGGAAGGGGACACAGGAGCACACAGAGTCTGGAAGGGGACACACAGCAGCATGGAATATCTGGCAGGAGACACAGAATGCAGAAGCATGGAAGGATCTGGAAGGGAACTCTTCCACTCCTCAAAAGACAAGGCCCCAAGTTGCCATTTCTACAGGAGGTGAATGGAGCAAGGCATTTTTACCATCTCCCTCATTCGCCATCCTGCCTCCCTTCCCAAAAAGGAACCTAACTTCCATGTTGAGCGTTGGGAAGAATCATAGAATCCCAGAATGGTTTGGGTTGGAAGGGAGCTCTGGAGCTCATCTAGTCCAACCCCCCTGCAGTGGCCAGGGACATCCCCAACAAGAGCAGCTTGCCCAGAGCCCTGGCAAGCCTCACCTGCAATGCCTCCAGGAATGGGGAATCCCAGTCCTAAATTAGTAGCTTTTGAATAATTAGGCATGGAGTTCACATTCAAAGCTCCCTGGATTTTGCAGAGCACTCTGAGCACAAGTGCTCAGGCTTTTTGCTGCACATGGTTAGTTTCTTGCTCCACCACCAAGTCCTGTTTGCATCTCTCAAGCAGGACAGGCAGGGAAGTGGTTTGAGCACTGAAGTTACTTAGTGCTTGCTGGAAAAGTCTGCTGGAATGGCAGAGGATCAATGGAAGTTGGTGCTTTTCAGACCTGGAGTAGGGGCAGGGTTTTCTCTTCACACTGGGCTCTCTCTTGCTCATATTTACTGGACTAAAGTTCAGTGAGCTACAAATGAAGCAGAAAAGACCTCTGATACTCCAGCAACATGCTCTGGGCTGCCTTGGGCAAAGAGCCAGGGCACCTTAGGCAGGCACAAGGCTGGCTTGGCCCAGGAAGAGCCAGGAAAGGGCTTCTCAGCAGCACCGTCCTGGGCCACTGTGGCTGTGCATCAGCATGTGCTAACTAGCCTCAGTCAGAGGCTGCTGTTAGCAGAGGGGATAGCTAGCATTCCCTGCTCCTGCCCAAAAGGCTTCTCTGCTGCTCTCAACATTGGCCACAGACAGTGATGAATGGGAGGATCTGGGAGCAGCACAAATGTAGACTGTGCTCCCAGAAATCAAGAGATGAAAGAGGCCCTGTTGAATCATCTTCCCTGGGGCTGCTGCAGGGCTGCTCCCCACAGCACATTCTCCAGTGATTTGTCCAGTCTGGATGGATGGATCTTGAGCACTGAGGTTTGCAAGAATTTCCCTTGAAACAATATCCATGGGCTAAGAGATTTAATAGCTGGGAAGCCTCCTTCCTTCCTTCCTTCCCTCCCTGTGTAATTCCTGTGCTCTCCTTTTTCTATGCATGGGCAGACCCTCTTGCAGACTACATTCAGCCACTCTTCTAAGGCTAGCTTTAGTCACTCCTCCTGCAAAGCCACCCTTGCAGGCCCATTAAGTGCTCAGTGAGCCTTGGCTGGAGCACAGCAGCCTTTTGTTCTAGCAGTGCTCCAGCTGCTCCCAGCACCCCTCACACACAGGAGCCATTTGTCATAAACATTCCCAAACACACCTCTGCAGTCCAACAGCAACAGTGCCTGGACAAAACCCTCTCCTGTCACACCAAGAGCCAGTACCTGGTACCCACAGGCTGCTGCCTTGGAAAGCTACTGTCATCTCACTGCTCCTTTGTGCTCCCTCTCTTTGTATTTATGAACTGCCTCTCACCACAGACCTACAAGGAAGGGCTCTCTGTGACCAGAACAATCCTTGATTCTCTCTGCACAGCTCCAAGCCAAGGGACAATTGTTTCCAGAAGCCAGAGCAAGGTAAGCTAGCACAGGGCTAACCAGTACACCCCAGGAGCATGAGGAACACTAACAGAGGACACACAGCAACAGCAACATCAGCTCAAGGTCTTGTAGATCACCACATTGCTTTGGGTACCCTCTCTCCACCCCAGTGACACCACAGCCCTGGGCAGAGAGGAAAGAGAAAGCCTAACAGCCTGGATCAGTGGTGGATGCTCCTCCAGAGGCAGAGTATATAGCCCAACATTGCCAGACAGAGCACTGCTGATGGGAGAAAGCAGAAAATTCCCAGCAGGGAACTCACACAGAGCTTTCTGAGTAATGTAGAGGCTTTTGGTCTGTGTGCAGGGAGGACAGAGAGAGCACACCTAGAGCCACTCCAAAACTGAGAGCCAGTTCTGCCCACTGCTCCTAAGTGAGGGGCAGGCAATTGAGTGGAGATGGCAGAACAGTGTTTGATTTGAGGTCTGATCATCACCTCAGCTTCTTTGATGGAGCAGGTCAGATCCCAGCAGGAATCACTCCTCATGTTTGGTAAAGAAAGTGTGATTCATGGATTTTAGTGCATGCACCATTTCACCCATAAATCTAAAGCAAGGTTTAGATGTTATCCACAACTATGTACACATCATTCCTGCTGGTGGCTCCAGCCTGCTCTGCAAGAACTTTTATGTCTTCTGAGTGCTGACAACTTGCATGGATTTGAGTCACTGCACTCATTAGATTTGCATTTCTCTTCAAGTCCTAGCTCCTGGAGACAAAACCACCATGAAGAGAACTTCAGCTTCCAACACAACCAAGGTGGAAAAACACCCTGCTCCCTTGGTTGCAGGGAAAAATCTCAGCCCTCACCAAGCAAAGCCAGTGCCCAGCATTGTTTTAAGTTACTTCTTTCAAATAAACCTCATTATTTTGCCAGAGGCCATCCTCACACCTTCTGAGCACCAAAACCTGGCAACTATGAGAACTCATCTGCAAGTCCCCAGGAAGTTGGTTTCTTCTGAAACCAACAGAGCTGATTTCAGCTCTTACTCAAACCAAGTTTCCGTGGATCACAGAATCACAGAATTGTCAGGGTTGGAAGGGACCTGAAAGCTCCTCTAGTGTCATGGGCAGGGACACCTGGCACTAGAGCAGCTTGCTCCCAGCCCCAACACTGCCAGGGCTGGGGCTGCCACCACCTCTCTGGGCAACCTGGCACAGTGTCTCCCCACCCTCCTGGGGAACAACTTCTGCCTAACAGCCAACCTCAATCTCCCCTCCTCTAGTTTGGATCCATTCCCCTAGTCCTAGCACTGCCTGACATCCTCTGAAGTCAGATGGGACAAGGTCCTTGAGCTCAGAGACAAGCAGCAGCTCCTTTCTGTACATGTACAGCACCATGGGGAAAGAAAAAAGGCTCAGAGCTGCAAATCCAGCACCTGCTTACTGCTGTGTGTGTTCCAGCCTCCCTCCAGCAGGGAGACAAAGAAGCCATTGGGCCCACATTGCTACCCCCCAGCTCTTCCTTTGCCAGACAATGCTCAGGGGGGTCTGCTTCTCCTCTCAGGCAGCCTGGCAAAATGTTAAACAAATATTTTGGAACTGCAAGAGGAACTGACATTTTAGGGTATGAAAACAAGGAGGGAGAGGGCACAACTTTGAGGACCTCCAAGGAACAGCATGCACACAAATAATAATAATAATAATAAAAGGGTTTATAGTCTCATTTCTGGGTTGTTGTTTTTTTGAGCAAGCAACTTGATAGCTTAGTTGGTGGTCACACCAGCAACCTCTGCAGCTCCACAACTCTAGCTCAGCCTCAGATCCTTACAGCAGCACGAGAAAGAGAAGAAGTAGAGATGCATGGATTCAACACTCTGCCAGGCTTAGCTAACTGAAGTGGATTCAGCATATTATTAGTCTTAGGTAACTGAACACCACAGTCCTCTGGTTTATGACTGGGATATTAGACTGGATATTAGAAAGAAGTTCCTCCCCACAAGGGTGGTGGAACACTGGCCCAGGTTGCCCAGGGAGGTGGTTGAGTTGCCATCCCTGGAGGCATTGCAGGTGAGGCTTGCCAGGGCTCTGGGCAAGCTGCTCTAGTTGGGGATGTCCCTGGCCACTGCAGGGGGGTTGGACTAGATGAGCTCCAGAGCTCCCTTCCAACCCAAACCATTCTGGGATTCTATGACCTTCCTATTCTGGTGGTGGTGGTGAGGGCAAGATCTCCTTTCCATTCTGCAGATGCACACCTGCAGTCTGCTGTAAGCACAAGCATTGCTTGAGTACCTTGCAGAAACTGCTTCAAAGCAGGTTTTAAAGGCAAGCATTCCTCCAGGAGGGTCTCTGTCCCCTGTCTCAGCTGAGCCCTAGGGCTCCTGTTTTCACATGAAGAGCTCTGATATGATGTCTTCAGAAACAAACTCAACCCTGAAAAAGGCTGGCAGCTGCTTGCCCTGACTGCCTTGCTGCACTTGGAGCACAACCTCAGTCATGAGTCTGCCTGCATGGCTGGAGGATCACAAGACTCCCCAGCTTGGCTGTCTAGGGTTGGGTTTAGTTACAAGTGGCTGGCTGATGCTGCCTGCCCCCACCTCCTGCATCATTCCAGGATGATACTGCCTGGCCCCCACCTCCTGCATCATCCCGGGATGATACTGCCTGGCCCCACCTCCTGCATCATCCCAGGATGGAATTATCTGCAGCAGCAGAGATGACAGAGCAGATTCACCACATCTAACTGTCCCTCTCCATGCCATCTGCCACTTAGTCCTCTGCAGGTACAAAGCTTTACAACCATGCCTGCCTGCTCACTCCTAGCACTCCTCTCCTTCCATCCCTCTGCTCCTTTGGCTTCTGTGCCCTCAGAGCATTGAATTCATTACAAACCTCCACAACTTTCACCCAAAGGGTCAAGTGTTTTGTGCTTTGATGTTGCCTTAGCCAAGATCAGGAGATAGCAACACACACCTTAAAGCAAAGCCCAAAGAGTCAACAACTCCTTGGCTGAACTGCTCCAACCCAAGAGAGAGGTGCAGGAGAAACACAAACTGATGTTGCTCACACTGTGACAACAGTGGCACAAACCTCAGAAGAGACCAAAGCCAGAGGAGTGCATTAGTAATACATCCATTGCTGTGTGGGAAATACCCTTTAATTGCCCAAGAACATAGAGCCAGCAACAAATGACTCTGCTTTGCCAGGTAGCTGTTTTCTCTTGTCATTTAAGCAAGCTCCTAGCTCTGCTCTAAGCCTAGCACCAGCCCTGAGTGCCTAAGAGACATCTTCAATCAAGCCACCTGCTAATTGTGTGCAGGGAGGAACACCCAAAGCCAGGGCTAGAATGAAGCTGAAGTTCTCTGCCACATCCCTGTCTGCAGCTCTCCTTAGAAGAGGAGTTGTCAGGTAGCTGCCACAGACATAACTTCCACTGCCTGAAAAAACTATGGAAGATAGAGATTGAGACTAATAAAATGAGAAAGACCTCATGTAAGGACTCCTGTGACAAAGCAGCAGTGTTCATCTTCCTTTGCTTTCATGCATTCCTCAGAAAGACTCTGCAAATCCTCAGAGCTTCTTGGGGATCCAAAGACAAAAGGCTCTGGGTTAGGATTTTCTCAGGCACCCTGCAGACTATGCACAAAGACACCCAAGGAGACCCAGGTAGCTGTGTTTAAGAAGTACTTTTTCCCCCCTGTCACTTCATCATACAAGGATGTGATGCTTTTAGGAGCAGCTTTTTTGGACCATAAGCTGAAAGGAAAGCTTCTAGTAGCAGCTTTACTCCATGCTTGGGCAGCTAAGGTTATTATTTCCTTAGTTTTAGGAGCATGCACTCACAATGCCATCAGCCCCAAGAGTCCAGCCATCACCCTGAACTCCATGTTAGCTCCAGGCAAAGTCCAGAGATGTAGGGAAAAAACCTCAGGGGGGAAAACCAAACATACACTCCTCAGTTTCCCCCCAACCACTGCCACATGAGTGCTCCAGAGAAATAAACATCTTGGGGAAAAGCCTAGCAGGAATTGATGCTGAAGACTCTGGCAAAGCTAAAGCAGACCAGAGGCTCTCTTTTCTAACTCAGCCATCAGTTCAGTGATTTCAGCTTCTCCCTGAAACAAACACTGACTGTGCACCTCAAAAAGATGCTGCCAGTGGAGTTTGTTCAGAGCACACTGCAGCATCTCCTACTACTGCTCACACAATCTGCAAGGCCACTACTTTGTTCACAGATAAGGTTACCATCAACTCTAGGCATGGAGCTTGGGCCTTCCAGCACTAGCTTGCTGTTGGAAACATCTTGATGTTCAGGTACTTTACCTGGACCTCTTCAAGAACACAAGACTCTCTCCCAGACAACACTAGACAGGCTCCATAACAAGCTGTATGGGAACACATCCACAGCAGCCAGTGCAAGAAAAATCTCCCTACAAGGAGAAGTTTCCTACTAAATCCCAAGATTGGTTTATGCCCTGAAATACAGGGATTTCTATCCCTTGTAAAGCTCTCATTTAATTTGCTATTAATTCTGGAGACTCTTGGTATCCATATCAAATTTCTAATCCTTTTCTCAAATCCCCTAAGCCAAGCACTCTTGGCTTCCACAAGGCTTTGTGGTAATAATAAGTTCCAGAGTTGAAGGCACTGCCTGGAATCCAAGCAAGAGGGTTGGGAATCTGGCATTCCTGGCTCTGCCACCACAGCCACTCCCCACCAAGTGGAAGGGTAGCAGCTCCAGATGATGCAAGAACATCCTGGGAGCATCACACAGTTAAAGACAAGAAAGAAAATTGCAGGTAAGGTGAATACTAGAAAAGGTTTAAAGGTTGGTACATGTTTTTCAGGAGTGCCTGCATCATTTCAATGCCCAGGTCATTTGGGTGCTTTTGAAGATCTTCTGCAGGTTCTCTTTCTAGATATTTCTAGCTATTCTCATGTTACACATAGAAATGCTGCTCTCTTGAACACACCTCTACAACTAGAAAAGGGCCAGAATGGGATATGGGTTGAGTCTGGCTGCTTTGTGAGCCTGACAGAGCCAGATGAGGACCAGGAAAGCTGTTCCTGATATGTTTTCCCTTCTAATTTCTTTCCCCTTTCAAACATAAGCATGAAAATCAAGCATCTTGCCAAGTCTGGCCATCACTAGCATAAAAGCATTGAGTTTATTCTAGTGCTTTTCTCTTCCTCCTGAAACTGTCATCCTCAGGAAGACAAATTAGTTCTTCAGTTTATATTTATCATAAACAACTCAGGCATTTTACCTCCAAAGTCTCTACTCATGCCAAAGTCAGGCAAATCAATGGAATATCCACACTAGGACATCTAGGTACCAGTTTTAGGTTTATAACTTCCTCAAGCTCCTGGTTAACCTGGCAGTAAATCTATGTAGAGTGAAAAAAACTTCCCTTTGTCAAATGCTGGCTTCCTTTGAGGCTAAGGATTCACTGACCTTTCCCCAGGAGTCTTCAGGATTTCTGGAAGTCCACAATCACATCATGCTTCCTAGATTCTTTTCCCGTTCAATAATCATTAAAAAGAACTCAGTCCCAGCAATTTATCCCTGTAACAAGACAAAGCATGGAAAAAACTCAGGCCACATCCAGACCATTAGCACAGCTCAGGGAGGCCTGGAAAGGTGCAGCCTGCAGTGCTCAGCAGCCCTACCTGAGCCACTCTTGCTCTGCTTGCTGATGCCAAAGGAGGTTTTGTTTTCCCGCAGCAAAGGCAGCGCCGGATCCCAAGGAGCATCAGCAGGACCAAAGCTGAGTCTGGAGCGTCCGAGCAGAGCACTCGCTGTCCCCGGCCGGGACCTGGCTGCGCAGCGCTCTCCTCTCTTCTCTCCTCTTGCCGGCTGCAAGGAGAAGAGCTGCTCTGACCCCTCCGAGCCGTCCCGGCAGCTCCCCGCGGGCCGGCAGCGGGGCAATCGCTCCCGCTACCCGGCACCGCAAACTCCGGCAGCCGCATCCCCAGCGCTGCCGCTCCGCCGCTGCCCACCCGCGACCCCAGCCCAGCTCAACTCAGCTCTACCTCGGTGGCTGCCGGGGCTCGGCTCGCCTCGGCTCAGCGCCCGGTCCCGGTACAGCGCCCGCGCCTCCGCCGCCGTTTAAATGGGCAGGTTGAGGCCCGGCAGGGAGCATGCGCTGCCGCGGGCGGAGCGGGGCCGCCGGGGGGGCTCCACCGCCCCGGGGAGAGCAGCACCGAGCCCCCGGAGCATCACGCCGAGCGCTCGCCGTGCCTGGAGCGAGCCGCCAGCCTCGTGGGGTGGGCACTGAGCAGGAAAAAGTCCTTCAAACGGGCGGTCGAAAACAGCCCTGCTGCTTTTTTGTGCTGCTTCTCCCTCCCCTCCTTTCTTTCTGCTCGAGAATCATCCCCAAGCATGAATAGTTTCTTGTTTTGTTTGGGTTTACTAATCTATTCATTACTTGTAATTGCTTGGATTGTATGCAAATAGATTCCATGCTATGGGAAGCTTGTGACCTGGCCCCTGGACATTATTCATGGTAGATGAGTGCTTAAAATCACAGGGCTGTGAGGAAGAGGGAGAGACAGAACATATAGGCTTACACAGAGAGACCAGTATAATGCCTAGATACTTCACTTGTCCAACAGTAGCTGAACAGAACCTTGAGGGGAGGTCTGAGAGCCCTTAGGAAGAGCTTCCTTAAGCATCTGCACCACTAAACATCTCCTGTTGAGTGAGCAGGGGAGAGGAAAAATGAGACAAGGCTAGGAAAAATGAGACAAGAATGCAGCTGACAAAACCAGCTGTTCTTCAACGAATGTTTGCAAATCCTTGGACCAGTTCTTCAGCTGATAGGTCATCAAAAGGCTTGGGCTATTTGTACTCCTGAAAGTTCTGTCCCCTCTATTTTGCAGTGGATTCACCCAGCTCTCCTGGTTGCAGAAGCATTATGAAGATCTAGTTATTTTTCATCTTCGCAGGGTCCCCTCCTTTGAGCAACTTTGTACCTCTCAAGGTCAAACAATCCCATTTCCATGTCACATTTCAGCTTGGATCAGCAGGATAGTCTTGTTTTCACTGTGAGCAGCTGTTCCCTCCCAACCTCTGCTGAAAGGACTCACCCACCCTACATGGAAAAAGAGCAGAGAAGCACCTGCATTTGTTGTCACTTGAACTGCTGAGAACTCACTCACTGGGGTGGCTGGCAAGGAGAAATGACACTGCTGTTTCCTGCATAAAAAAGCTTTTTGGCACTCCAGATGCAGCTAGAAACTCGTTAGAAAAAACACAACAAACCCCAACATTAAAAAAAAAAAAAAAGGCTGAAGAGCTCAGCTATGACTTCAGCTGGGAATGTGCCAGAGTCCAAATTTGGGTGGGGAGAACTGCCCCTATTTTCTAGGCAGGGAAGTTCACAAGCAATTAAATAGCTATTAGTGCTGCTTTTCCCTCTTTTTTCCTCTTGCACTGGAGCATATGACTCTCAGGAGTAGGTGGATTCCCAAATGCTCTGCTCCAGCAGCTTGGCTTTGCAAGGCTCAGTGGTTTAGACTAGCAGCATGAACTTGAGTTTCCCATCTTCTGTTCCCAGCTCTGAGTCACTGTGTGAGCTGGGTTCAGGCACCAGCAGCTGGTTTGAAGGCAGCAATTGCAGGCTGGGGTGGTGCTGGTGGATGTGCCTGGGCTGTCAGCAAGAGGAGGAGGTTCTGCTCCTCTCCCTGAACACCACAGGGTGCTGGCACCTTGTCAGCAGCCCAGGAGCTGTGTGAGGCTTGGAGAGTCACACAGCAAACCAGAGCTCCCTGGTTCATCTCTGCTAACAACAGCAGACCAGGCACCTACTGCCTGCCTCCTGCTCTGGATGGTTGTGTTGCTTCTTCTAAGCTGACAGCAAGGGACTAGTCCTGCACAGAATCACAGAACCATGAAGGCTGGAAAAGATCTCTAAAATCATTGAGTCCAACTGTTAACCAACACTGCCAAGTCACCACCAAGCCATGTCCCTCAGCACCACATCTCCATGCTTTCTGAACCCCTCCAGGGATGGTGACTCCAGCACTGCCCTGGGCAGCCTGGGCCAACGCCTAACCACTCTGGCAGGGAAGAAATTGTTCCTGATATCCAATCTAAACTTCCTCTGGCACAACCTGAGGCTGTTTTCCTCTCATCCTATCACTTGTTACTTGGAGAAGAGACCAACTCCCACCTGGCTCCTCCCTTCGGGGAGTTGTAGAGAGTGAGGAGGTGTCCCCTGAGATATTAAACAGAACTGGCTCCAGTACTAGAGCCCTGGGGACACCACTGGTGACCAGGTGCCAACTGGATTTAACTCTGTTGCCCACCACTCTCTAGGCTTGGCTGAAGTGAAAGAAAGACCATGCCACCACCAGGAGTAAAATAAAGCCACACACTGGTATGGCTCCCACTGCTCCCTGCTCAGCTCCTCCTTCCGCAGCTTTACAGATCTCCCATCTACCAGATGACAACTCCACACAACTGAGCAAGACCAAAAGACTCTTCCCTGAGCCTTCTGATGTGCTCCTGTAACTCATCCTCCAACCAAGCAAGGATTTCAGTGCATGGTACACATTTTCCTGTTGCAGGGCTCCATGCTGACAGTCACTCAGGACCCAGACCTAGTTCCCAGCAGTACTTTGGCAAAGGCCCAGTTGGATTTTTTTAATGGGATCAGCAACCCAGGAAATGTAGATCATATACTTAGGTACCTAAACATAGTAATAAGAGCCTGACATTGTTTATATTATTGTTTTCAGCAGATCCAGTCCTGGGCTTCTAAATGAACCTAATCATTTGGCTGAAGTAAGACTAGAAGGTTCAGAAGGATTGAGCCATCATGGAAACCTGCAAACTAGATGAATTTATCAAAAAGGGGAAATAGTCAACTGCCATCTCAGCTGCTCGTGCCTGATTAGATCAGAGCATAGATTGGCCCTGCTCTTATCTAAATCTCATGTACCAAGTGGAGCTCATGGCATCAGTTAGAATACTGACAGGGGTTAGGCACCACATGTGGCAAATGAAACAAGGAGCCAGAGAGCAGGAGCTCATCTCAGCTTTACCCTGGGCCCTGTGTGACAGCTCTGAGTCCTCTGCTGCAGCTACAAAGAGAGAACGCACAGTCCTGATCTCCTCTACAGATCAGCATGGAGACATTTCATGGATCCTCTGATTTACTCTGGAAGCCACAACAGCCCCAAATGAGCCAAAGGTAGCTTGCAGCCCATTTTGTGCTTAATTACAGAAAACCACAAGCCCTGAACTCGATTGCAGGCTCTCTGCTGACTCACACTGCAAACCTTTCACTCTCTGTAAACCAAGAAAACAAACCCATCCTCAACACCCCACCCAGGGAGGTTAGCTTAGGAGTGACTATTTCCAGAGCACTCAGATAGCAAGTGTTAAGAGAAATACAAAGTAGAAACATACTTTGGTGATGCTTAGTGCTCCTGCCTCCAGAACAAAGGTGGGAATTCAGGGTGGATGCTCAAGGCTTTTAGGATTTCTGACAAGCTGACAGCCCCAGACCTCTCATGCCAGCTGGGAGTGATGCTGCCAGGAGATGGACTCTGTCTAATTGTCTAATGCACCTTGACAGAGCAAGAGGCACCAGCACAAGCCAAAGCAGTGCCTGGCTGCACAGGCTGTTTATCCTTGAGGTAGCCAGAGCAGGCTGCTGCACTTCAGGCTTTATCTTTGCTCTCTTTCTAAACAGGAAATGTATTTTTGTCTTAAGCATTTCAGGAGAAGCCACCAGGCTCAGACTTTCAGAATGAGCCAAAAGAGCCCTGAAGATTTCAAGTCCCTCAGGAGCTCTGAGCTGAGGGCTGCTCTGCCACAGCAGCTGCAGGGAAAGCATGGCAGGCAAGCAAGGCTAGCAGCTCAGCTCTTGGGCATGCCAAAACTGCCACAGTCAGCAGCATGGAGGAGGGAGAATCTGGGGCAGGGGAACTAGAGAAACTGCACTTTCCATGGCAGTAGGGGTTCCTTGGTAGAGGCATTCCAGAGTCACAGAATCAGTAAGGTTGGAAGAGACCTCTAAGATCATCAAATCCAACCATAGCTATCACTGCCATGCCACTAAACGATGGCCCTGAGGAGAGCATCTTACATCTAGATGTTTCTTTAATGCCTCCAGGGATGGTGACTCCAGCACCTCCCTGGGCAGCCTGGGCCAAGACTTTAACAACTCTTTCAGGGAAGAAATTCCTCCTTATATCCAATCTAAACCATTACCTTTGAATGGAGTAGTGCCAGGCTGGAAGGTGTCCACTCCTGAAGACTGAAGAGAACAGCACATGTTCTTGCTTCTTCTCCAACAGCAACCCAAAGCTGCATCATCCCATGGGTTTACAATCTCCTGGCTCAGCACCATCATCCTAGTGATGCAAGCAGCTGGTTTTCTCTGTGTAAGACTGGAGGGAGGACACTGCATCAGCCCTTTCAGCAATTTTTTGCCCTCTCCTCCCCCCTGGTTTTGCTGTTAAGTTTCAAGATATTTAGTCTCAAAGCAGTTGGAGTCATGGATTCAGCAAGGTGAAGTGTTTTGGTGTGGTTTCTTTTTCTTGATAAAGAGATCTATTTCCACATCTTTTGGTTGTGGAGCAAAGCTTGAGAACACAATAGGCCATATCCTGCCTGGTTGGCCACCTGCTGCCAAAACCAGAAGGCAATAGATTTCTTTTTACCTGGGAGTCTCAAGTCATCTTGACGATTTTTGAGACTCCATAAAGCCTGTGTGATACTGGAAGAGCTGGGTTTGGTTAGAGACATTTCTAGTTTGGTAGAGAGCTAGGGTCACTCTGTACCACTTACTGGATTCCAAGGCCTTTGCAGCCAAGCAAACAAACTTGCTCCCTCATCAAAATCCTTATTGATACTGGAACAGCTCCCACTATTTGCCATTTAGCATCAACATTGCTGTCCCTGCAAGCCAAGGCAGGAAGAGAGAAGCTGTCCATGAAGCTGTGTGTGTGTGTGAGTGTTGCTAAACTGCCTTTGAAATCCAGGCATATCTGCTCTATTTACAGAGTGCAGGACAAACATTTTAGCATTCCCCCTGCTGTTCCCTCCACTGCATTCTTAACCTCTGCCTCTTCTAGCCAACCTCCTTTCCCCATACACAGCATCATGTGCTCACTTGCCTTCCCCTTCTTTCAGGATGTAGCTAGAGGTCTGAACTGTGCCACCTGCCAAACAAGCTCTGGTTGCTCCTTGCCCTGCCAGGAGGACCCAGCAGAAGCTGGCAGGGAGGGATGGCCTTGCTATGAATGGAGAAGAACAAAGAGCCAACCACAACAGCAGCACAAACCCCAAACAGCTTCACTAAGGGGAAGCTAGAGATGAGCTGAACAACAGCTCTGCTGAATCCTCTTCCTCTCACTGCTTGCTTTGCTTTGCTGTCACCTCCAGGGTGCAAGTAAGCCCAAATTTCCCCCGTGTGTAAAAAAGCAACACAGCTCTGTTTTGGTTCCCTGCCTGCCAGTGGTCACAGGCTCCAGCTCTCTCAACCTCTGGCTACTGTGAACTTTAATCCTTAGCATTGCACAGCCTTGCCTCTGGCCCCAGCAGGCTCACTAAGCCCCTGCACCCCAAGGCCAGCTAGGCACCACTTAGGAAGGGTCACTGTAAAGATAAAGATCAGGATCACTTTGCAGCATCTCAGTCTACAAGCTACAGCCCATTTCTGATACCAAGCTGCCTCTCCTCCCCCAGTACATCACTCCTCATGCACCTCAGTCCTACAAGTGAGGCAGGGGAGAATTCCCTGGCCAGTGCCTTCAGCAATAGGTTAGGAAGAGTCCCACTGTCCCCTGATGTAGCTCAAGCTTTCCCCACCAGACTATTAGGTAATTGCTCTTCCTTCCCACCTTCACTCCAAAGGGGGAAGTTTTATTTCCCTGCAGCCCAGAGTCACATTGTCATGGGGCAAAGCAGACAACTCTGGCATCTGTTTAGGGTTTCCAGCTCACAGGATAAGACTTGAGGGTCTTCCTTGTGAAATAGCCTATTCTGATTCAAATCTGGTTAGAGAAAGCTGTCTATGGCTTGAGCTCCTGCCCACCCTGCATGTTTGTTACCTGCAGCTTAAAGCTCTGCCTTGCCTCCCTTTAGTTCTGCTAAGCTAGAGACAAAGCAGTGGATTTCTTTCTGGTTTGGGTGCCAAGGAAACTGTCAGCTCCCATTCAGTCTCCAAACCATTCCCTGCAACACATTTGCTCAGCCACTTGCAAATGATGCACCCCATGAGCCATCCACTCAATTTCCCAGGACAGCTTCAGCCCTGAGCTCTGCCCAGGGGAGCCTGGGATAGGAGGTAGGGAAGAGCTGAATCCAGGGGCCCTGGTATGCAAGAGGCTGCTGACCTTGACTGAACAATAACTTCCCAACACAAGTCCCTCTTGAGCACAGACAACTAGATGAAAAAGCAAGGTCTTGCTGCTTCATCTCAGTTCTTTAATGAAAAGTTCCCGTTGCTGGAATAAAGTAGAGCCTAAATAATGAGAAATGCTGCCTTGGACTAGAAATCCAACCCCTTTTTCCAGGCAGTACCTAATGCTACAGCACTCCTCTGTATCCCAAGACTCCTTCTGACACAGCCCTTGGCTCCTCTGCCCTGCTTCTCTCACACAGCCTCACCCAGAGACTTCTCTCCCAGCCTGAAGGAGCTGGAGGAAATCATCTCTGTCTGAATACACATCTTCCAGTCCAAGCTGAGCTCAAACCCCATCCTGGAGGTGAAGCATGCCTTGTTGTTCAACTGCCAGGAGGAAGAGGTTTCCAGGGGTGTTTGCTCCAGTCAGAGCAGTAATGAAGAAGGCAGAGAACTGCCCCAGTTCATCATTATTGGATGAAGCAGGAAACTTGAAACAGAAAAGAACTATCAAGCATTTACAGAAACCACCCCAGCCATATCTGCTGAAAAGGAAAGGTCTTGTCAAACCAGATCTAGGAGACCTTAGAAGATTAAAATTTCCCTCTTCTTGGCTATTTTATGACACAATTGATGGGCAGATGATTTGCTTCAGGTCAAACAACATGCACCCTGTTTATAGCACAGAGAGCAAATACTTCCCAGCATGTTTACTCTGAAATCCTTGTACTGCACAGAGAGGAAGTGATGGCAGGAGAAAGACACCCAAGCTGTGCTCCTTTCTCAAGCACTGGGGGGAAGCAACTGAGAGAGAAGCTGCATCTGTGCTGGGTGATGAATCCTGCCTTAGAGGAACTAGAGATGGAGAAGAATGAGGCCATACACCTGTCTGCAAATTGTACAACTGGGAGAACCTTGGTTCTATTTCATTAATTAGGGAAAAAAACCCAACCCCAAACTAAAAGGATAATCACAAGATTACTAAGTTTTCCATTCAGCCCTTAGAGTGACAGAGCAGGACAATCATAGCTATCTCACTTGCTTACCATCATCCCAGGTTTCTGTGGCATCACAAGGCTTGTCCTTCTCTCCCTTTCATCTCTCTAAAAGCTATTTCTGTGTCTCCCTTCTCCAGGATTTTGTATTGCTCTTTGCAGGAGTCAGGAAGAAGGCAATTCTAGAACCAGCCAAGGCATCAGCATCTTTGCTTCTGCTGGGCCAAACCAAACAAACAGAATATTAAAGGGTGTGCATTGCTAACTTGGTGATGAATTCACCTCCTAATCACCCTCACCACCCCAAAGCCTAGGCATGACTGATCTGAGTGTTCCAAACTGTTCCATGCTGAACCCTAGCAGATATTATTGACAATTGAGTGTTGCCCCCAGCCCCAGCAGCTCAGGAGGCTTGAAGGGGTCACTGGCATTCAGTAAATCACTTGTTTAACAAAGGAAGAATGGAAGCATTGCCTGGGGTCAAGAGACACAAACAGCACTGGAGACTTTCCCCAGCAGTGGTCCTAGCCACAGCTCCCCTTTCCCCTTCTCTGCTCACACTTGATGTGATGAGCACTGTCAGAATGGGATCAGCTACACAGCACCATCTAGCACTCCCCTTAGCCCCTATTTGGAAGGAGCCAACACAGCTCTTTTGGACTGCAGTTAGCCATCATTTGCCTTGATTTTTGCAAGGGAATTTTTCTCTTGCTGAAGTCTGGAAAAAACAGATCAGAAAGCCTTGCCAGCAGAAGGCAGGCAGGGCTGCTCCTTGCCATGGCTCCCTAGCAGCAGGGCAGCTCCAAAGGCAGCAGCTGCAGTGAGAAGGAACCTCTCCCAAGTGCCCCAGCTGCCTAGAGACACAAGGCACATGCTGAGGTGCACATGACTGGCATAGCATCCCAGTCAGCCTCATGAGCTCCTTGCTCCTTCTCCTGACTTTTAGGCAGCATTTCTCCACTTTTCCACCACATGACCCCCCACTTACAAAGAGAGAGAGAGAGAGCGAGCAGCTTCTTCTCTCTCTCCTCCAGCTAGAGCAAAAGGGTAGGGCTGCAGGGGTCTGACATCAAGTCTGCTCCTCAGTTAGATGGAGAAGATTCCCAAGAACACAAGTCATTTCCTTTTCCTTTTTGTCAGGGTAACTTCAAATATATTCCAATGAGGAATGTGCTGTAACTAGCAGCAGGCTGCATCCAAGTTTCTGATGAAGGTTCACTACACACCAGGACAAACTTTGTCTATCCTAACAAGTTCTTCACTGCAGACTCTCGGAGCACATCCAACAGGTGCCTGGAGATGGCATTGGCCACCCCTTCCCTGTATCACCCAGAGAAAAGCCTGGGGAGCAAAGGAGTTTTGAGCAATGCTGCAACATCAGTGAGGAAAAGGAGGTGGTGGCTTTGGCTCTCTCCTCCTCCTCCTCCCCTCTTAAAGCATGTTATGCCAACAGCTACTCTGCCAATGCTGCCAGACAGACCAGGTTGATCTTTAAAGCTTGGTTATTTGTTTTGGTGTCAAAGCCTTCAAGCTTTTCATGTCTTGGGAATTCTTGTTTACTTTAATTAGCACAGCTCTAGCCTCAGATCAGAGAAGTGAGTCTCTTCCTTGTTGGGTTTGAACTAAAATGACTAAAAGTGCAAAAAGAAGAATTCCCTCCAGCCAGCTTCCCACGCTGCACTGTTTGGGCACACAGCTCTCAGGAGAGTTCCAGTACTGCTCCAGGGGCATCTCCAGGAGGCTGAGCCTGGGGAAGCAATCCTAGGAGGTGGAGAGCTATCCATAGCCAGTACAATTGCCCAGGGCTCAAGGGAGCTGCTCTCTCCTCCCCAGTTGCCTTAGCACCCAAGCTGGGACATGGCTTTGGCTCTTCTTAAAGACTTTCCACCTCAACACCAGGAGGAACTTTGCTGTGAGGCTGCCAGAGCACTGGAACAGGTTGCTCAGAGAGGCTGTAGAATCTCCTTCTCTGGAGAGATTCCCAAACCCTCTGGACACAATCCTGAGTGCTGTGCTCTAGGCTGGCCCTGCTAGATGATCTCTGGTACTCCCTTCCACCTTTAATCATTCTGGCATTGTTTCTGTGCTCACCTATGCATCCAGCAGAGCCCTGGCCAGGGGCAGGCACACTCCAGGAACTGAAAGCAGACTGAAGCTGTATTTCTGTAAAGAGACAAACACCCAACAAGCTCACCCTAGATCTGAGCCAAGAGAGCAATATTCAGCACTCACAAAACAACTCCCCTTTCCAAGTGCTCTATCCCCATTAGGAGTATTTATGGTTGCATTTAAGTGACTTGGGAAAATGAAATGTAAGAGGTAGCTCAAGTTATTAACTCTCTGCAACTTGGTCTTTTACACTTGAAAGAAAGGAGATGCAAGAGTGAGAACAAGGAACCTGCACCCAAGGAGATTTTCCTTCTCCCTTGCTCAACCCAAGAAGGAAATGGGGAAAATGTTTCAAAAGTCACTTAAGTGGTGTTTATGCATTTAAATGTGCAAAACCAGTTTAGTGTGAATGAGACAAAGAGTCTGAGTCCCTGCCAAATGTGAGACCTGGTTTGCCTTTGAGCAATGTGTCACCTATTAGTCTGAACCTAATGTACTGAGCTGCTTCTGGGAACAGAAAAAACTGCTTAAATCCAGAATCATAGCCAGCAATGGAAGAAAGCTGAGCAGGTGAGGGGAAAAAGAAATGATGGCTCTATGTAATAACTAGGATTATACTCCAACTGTTCCTTCCTTCATTGCTCAGGAAGTGAAGCAGAAACACAGCACATGCTTTAGGGAGAGACTACAATAATCTTCTCTTTATGGAACATTCAGAAGACCATTTAGCTTAAACAAAAACCCAAGCAGAAGGAGACTTTAAGAGGAAAAAACATAATCATTAAAATGAGTGCTAACTTAGGTCCCAAGAAGACAGAAGTTCTCAGACATGAAGCACTCCAATGAATCAGACCTGTTTGCAGATGTTTGTAATGAATTAAGCTAACAGATCCCCACTGCTAGGGGAAGCCACTGAGTGATAATGCAAACCCAAACCTCCTAACGACTGCTTAGTCAGAACTGCTTCAGGGAAAAAGATAGTGTGACAACAGGAAATTTATTGCTGCTGGAACTGCTATCTTATCTACTCCAAAGATGAATGTTATTCAACCTGAAAGACAAGAGATTGCTCAAATAGGATAGATCAGGCTCTTTCCAAGCTACAGAATCTGTAGATGAATATAAACCAAACCCTTGAGTATAAACCAAAATTGGGAAGGGTGAATGAACTATTATGGAAGAAGCAGAATGAGAAATGGCTTGGGATGTTGTGCAAGATTGGTTTGTCCCTCAAAAGCCATGCACATGCAGGACACCAAACTGCAACCACAGCTTAAGGCCAAGGGCTGAGTTTGACCTAGAGACTTAATTCAGCATTGACCCTTCACTCATGGGGGAAGAGTGCATTCCAGAGCCTGCCCACAGTGGGATAACAGCACTTGAACTTGACCTGGATCTATGGAAAAAGGGAAAAAACACCCAAACCATTTCCTGGTCTATATAAAACTTTGAAGCTAGAGATGTGTCTTAGCCCAGGATGTGGTTGTGAACTAACAAGCAGCACTCCCAGCTCACATTCAAGGGTAACCTCATGATGAACAGACACCTTCCAGAGCTCTACCTGCAGCCCAGGACAGCCTCTGGACCAACTCTGCAGCACTTGAGGTTATTCCTGTTATCTTTCTGTATTGATTTATCACATTGCATGGTTACATAAACCTCAAATGCCAGGGAAAGAAGTAGAAACCAACCAAAATCTGTTTACTTCGTGGTTTGCCTAAGAAGATGCTTTTAAAGCACAGGGAATTTTCTAGGAAACCTCTGAGTTTCTACCATTTTCCCAAGTTTCCTTCACCATGTCAGATGGGCAAGAGCAGAGCAGCAGCTTTTCCATCAACTTTGTCCCATTTCCTTACTTTTGCAAGGCCAAACCAAGCTGCATTACAGAAAACAGAACTCATCTCAAATTCCACCTTTTGACATTATTTTCATCTCAAAACCAAATACTACCAAAAGAGACACAAAACAGGATATTCCTGAGGCAAAATTCTGTTAAGACTAGAAGTTGACAGCTAGCATTCCTTGCCAAGGGAATCTCATCTCCTCTGGTCTGGCAGCACTCACTGCAGTTACAAAACCCTCCCTGTGTCCACTTCCCACATACACATTCATCAGATGGGAAAACAAATCCTTTGTTTCTGGGATTAATTCCTTGTAAAATAAATACTACTACAAAGCCAATGGGAATTTTTAACTGCTGTTGGCAGACCATCTGCCTCCAGAACTGAGCACTCAGGACATCCCCTGGGTTCCAAAGAGCAATAGTGAGCAGGCAAAGGCTACAGGTACCCATAGGATGGTCAAACATTGGTGGCAGAGAGGAAGAAGAACTCTTCCAGAAGAGTTCACAGAGCCTAGTGTTGCAGCATTTCTGAGAGCAAGTAAGTAGTGTTTACTTCTGGGGACAAAAGAAGTGCCACACCTTCTAACTGGTAATTAATCCTGCAAGGGAAGCAGTGTAGCAGTACCCAAAGGTAACTCTGCAGCTGCTCCAGATAAAGAATCCATGGCAAGACTGCAGATACCACAGCAGTGAGGTAGAGATACTTGACAAGGTTAATTGCCTGGGACAATTAAACAAGAAGAGAAAGGAATGCCATAAGCAGCATTATTAAACCACTCTGTTCCAGAAGCCTGCAGCATCATTGTCAACAGCAGTATCCAACAGCAAACACACCTAGGTGTGTTAGGTAACCTCATTTTACCATGCTATAGAAGAAAATAAACAGAGCAGGTAGAGACACAGAATCTGCAGCCAGGCACCTGCTCTCATGGCTCTCAGCAAGTGTAGAAGATTGTGTGTTGGGCAACAGAGAGAGCATTGCACAGAGTACCCCAACCAACCTCTGAAAACAAACACATTAACCAACCTCTGCTGCAACCGGGGGCAATGGCAACCTGGTCACCAGTTGTATGGAGCAGCAAATGTCTCCTGGATCAGTTTCCTCAGGGCTGAGTGTGCCAGGATTGAGAAGAACCAAAATCCCTTGGATGCCCCAATCTATAGAAGCCTCAAGCAGAGTGGTGCCCTGCTACTCCCCACAGAACCCCAGCATGGAGGGGGTTAGAAGATCATCTAGTTCGGCCCCCCTGCTCCAGCAGGGTCACCCACAGCAGCTTGCCCAGCATCACATCCAAGTGGGTTTGGAATCTCTCCACAGAAGGAGACTCCACAAGCTCTCTGGGCAGCCTGAGCCCACCCATGCTCTGGAAGCCTCACACCCTCCTCCTGTGTGTGCCCATTGCCCCTTGGCCTGGCCCTGGGCACCACTGAGCAGAGTGTGGCCCCAGCCTCTTGCCCCCTGCACCCTTCAGCTCTTGCTCAGCATGGAGCAGCTCCCCTCTGGCTCTGCTCTGCTCCAGGCTAAGCATCCCCAGGGCTCTCACAGACTTTCCTCCTGCCAGAGATGCTCCAGTGTCCTCAGTATCCTCCTAGCCTCTGCTTGTCCCTCAACACCAGAGCCACACATTCCTTGGGGACAGCTCTAACTGAACAGATTTTCCTTATCAAAACTCTGCCATTGCTCTGCTTTCAAGCCTCCAAGAACCTCACCTTTTAACACAAACACATCCCCGATCAAAGCCCAGGAGCCCCTCCAGGATGCACAGGACAGGGTGACCCTGCCCAGCACAGTCCCTGAGGCGCTTCCCGCCTCAGGCCGGGGCGAGGGCGCCCCCTGCTGGCTCGGAGCGGGCCGGCCGGGTCTGTAAAGGAATAAATCCCAAAGCTCTCAGGCAGCAGGAAGGCTAAACATCTTCTTCCATCTCACTAACAGCCACAAAACAAAACACAACGGCAGAAGAATGACACCTTCGAGCAGCAGAAAAATTACACAAGTCATGTTTATGGGTTATAAAAGCCCTTTTATAAAGCCATTTTTAAACAAAACCAAAAAGTTTACAAAAGAAAATAAAAGATACAGAAGAATGAGTTGCTTAATATATTCCAAAAAGGAAGGAAAAAAAAAATAAAAGAGGGGGACACAATTCCAACATGCTGAACAATAAAGGGTTCTTTTTCCTCGTGGTTTTTCTTTTAATACAAAATACAAGCGAAGGATACACATACTTAAAACAGAGCTCAGGAGCAGGTATGCAGTCCTGGGAACCCTCTCAAGAAAAGCAAAGCAGGGGGGTTTGTTATATTTTTTTTGTGGTTTTTTTTTCTCTTTCTTTGCAGGTACATACAGAGACTGGAATATGTCAAATTAAGTAGCACAAAAGACCATCACACAATTCTACCAATGAAGGTTGCATCTATAAAGTCACGAACATGGGCAACAGTCATGTTCACTTCAACCCCTTTAAAAAAAAAAAACCAACCAAAAAGAAAAGAAATAAAAGTGTTGGGTTTTTATTTTAAATAAAGCATTAACGTTACATTCAGACTGAACTCCTAGTACCATGCTGTAGATCTCTGTATTGTCCAAGTATTGCAAGACTTGCCAACCCCCGCCAGGCCCAGGGATGACTGCCATGACCCCACACAGCCCCTGAGCAGGGAGCAGCAGCACTCCCCACTCTGCAGCTGTCCCACTTCTGTCTGCTCTGGAGGTTAAAAAACCTTAAAGCAACGAGGAGGGGAACTGCCAAGAGCCTGATTTTGGGCAAAGCCCAAGAGGGGATTGCAAATACTCAAGACAAATATTCACTGCATACCATATAATGATGCCTTGCTGCTAGCCAAAAGGCCCAAGGCCCTACCTGGAGTCTCCTCCTCTACCTTCCAAGTGATTATTCAGGGTTTGCTGTGACATGATGTTCATGGTTAAACAAAAAAATTATGTAGCTCTTATTTACAATTTCTTTTTGTAACAATTGCTTCTGCAAGGGGAGGGAGAAAAGAAAAGAAATCAGTAATAAGTCACAAATCTTGAGAACACAAAGGGACTCAGATGTCAGGCACTCCCATGCGCGCACTCACACCCGCGCACTCACACACAAAATACTCCAGGGGGGCTTTTACACACATTTATTCTGGCTTAAGCTGATTGAGTCATTTTCTCCATCCCACCCACTATCCCCCTCCCAAAATATATATATAAAAAACCCTTGCCCCAATATACAAAGCATATGCACAATGGTGGTTTGCAGTCACACTGAGCATGCTCAGCCCGATGGACCCACTCGCTTCCCGCGGCTGAAGGGGCAGAGTCTAGAGAGTCACTTCCAATAGTGGTTGAGACACAGAGTCAGCACACGGGCAGGACTTGACTAGACTTAGAAAGACTTGTGGTTTCTTTTTAATAGAAAGAGTTCAACGAAAAGACATTCAAATGCCAGTCATCTACTCAAGTGGGAAGTCTAAAAGGAGGATACACCTGATTTGGGGAGGTCTCAAGAGGATGCTGTCAGCTTTCAGAGCTCAGATGCTCCTCAGAGGACTTGAAAAAAGCCAACTTGGACAGTAAGAACAGCAGTTAATTTTGCTTCTTAGTTTCATTAGTATTTAAACCTCCCCAAACTGCAGGAAAATAGTCAAAGTTCAGGGACAGATTTTCTATTTGATCATATACATATAGAATATATAATTTCCACATAGAGATGTGATTCCCCCAAAACTAACATTATCCTATATCCCAGCAACTATTTCATGACAGTGTCCCTTTATCCATCTGCTTCCATTTTCATCTCCTGCCTCCCTCAACAGATGAACTTCTCAAATATTAACCTCATGGATCAGTTTGTAGGATATTTTTTTTTTTTAAGAACCATGTGTTCAACAATATGATCAGTTATAAAAATAAACACTTCACAAACAAATTACATAAAGCAAAGCACCAGTTTCTACAGCTCAAAAGCTTCCAGCATGTTACAGTTTACTTCCCTCCCTCCTTAACCTGGGTGCCTCAGTGTCTATTGTACCTTTGTGACCATCACCAGTGGAGGGTAAAAGAAAAAACAAAAAGGAAAAAAAAAAGGAATTCAAGTGCATCTTCTGCCACTGCCCTGGTTGTTCATCACCTGCAGCTGCAGCTGGCACAGGAGCTGAGCATGCTCCAAACCATTTCCCTGGCACTGGTGAGGGTCCCTAGCAGAAATCACCTGAGGTGTGATGCTTCTCTCCCCACACACTTCTCTGCTTTGATTAACCAAGACAATTAAAAGCATCTCTGCTGCCCCAGTTCTAAGTCTTGCTCTCACCCACTTAGCTTGGCGTGTTTGGCATCCTCATGCTGATCAAACAAACTGAAGCAAGTCATCTTTAGTACAAAATTGCAACTGGAATTGCAGTTTGTTCCTGATCAAGCCCTGTGGCCAGTTCAAGGCAGTACTACTGGCATGGAACTGTGGGACTGAATGTGGTGGTGTGGATTCAACCAGAATGTACCAAAGGACACAGCATGGAAGTTGGTTCTCAACTCCCATTTTAAGAGTAAGACTAGGGCAGGGCACTAGAGTCATCCAACTTTGGAATAAAGCCATTTACCTCTCTGCAAAGGCTCCAAAGCTACAGCTGGGCAAGAGAAGACAAATCTTTTCAAAGCCTTCTTCTGTGAAGCAAACTTCCTGCTCCATGCTCCTAGAGAAAGGCATTTGGACACCTCTCCTTCAAGAAATCAGAATGCTTCAGACAAATTCAGCAACAAGGACATGGCAAAGTGCTAAGCCTGCTACTGAAAAATGTTGGGTACTTAAAGTATTCACCTTCACCATTTTCTTCTCTCTGTAAAATCCAAACTGCTGTATTTCTAGCAGAATAACCAAGAGATCATTAGGGCTTAGTGTTTGCACAGCTCAGCAAAACAGGAAGGGCTAGAAAAAGGTACAAAATCCCACAAGTCCTCCAAGGATTTACATAGTGTTTGGGCTGTGACAAACTGCTAGATAAGCCTGATGTAAGCCTGTAACAGCCAGGGGAGATGAACATATTAGGAAGCAGAACCGTTTTGTAAGATAAGAGAGCCAAAAATTGTCAGGTGTAAAATAATCCAGGTCCTGAGAACAACAGAGATGGATTTTTCACAGCCTTAACTTTAGTTAACTCTGTTAGAAAAAAACCAACCAAAAACAGATTTTAAGTGGAACTTACAAAATACACTCTTCAGAAAAAATCTGGCCTAGCAGGCCAAGAACCAGCTGTTTGCCCAGAGCAGCTAGAGGTATGCTAGATTTAAGTAATCCTGGTACATTTGAATACCAAAAACCCCCAAGAAACCAACAGGCAAGAAGAGCTTGGAGCAGTCTGGACTGAAAAGGAACAACTCTGAGGACCAGACATAAGTATGCTATCCCCATAGTTCATCCCAGTGGGTTTTAAAACCTGGCCATTTATTTTCCTGTATTACCCAAGAAAAACACTGGACTAGCAGTGGAGGGAATGCAAGACTCTGCTCTCCCAGAAACATGGCAAGTGGGAAGAGGTGTGGGAAAGGAGAGGGGATTACATCCACTTCTTTTTTGGGACTGATACTTCAGCCTTAAGCTGTTCTGCAAAATTAAACCACTTAAAAAAGAAGATTTACAATGGAAACACTAATCATCTTTATTGTAATAGCAACAGGAGTTTCATTAGAGGAAAGAATGGTAGAGAACTTTCATTTTGATAAGCCATGGTAAAGTAATTTACCAGCCTCAATAAAATCCATGGTTATGAATCACTCAAGACAGTCACTTGGCTGTTATATTAATATCCTGTCCCACATTTTAGGCTCCACACTGTACTCAGCATCTTCAGACTCCCTAGGCCATTCAGCCAAGTGTCCTTCCTGGTCATATTAGTGTATCACATCTAAAAGCTCTCTAAAATCCAAACAGGATTAAAAAAAAAAACCCAATCTGGTAGCATGTGCACCAGAAATCCAACTAATTAGCTGCCTTATGTTACCTTCAAGAGGCTGGTTACAAAACATGTAGTTCTGTGATAAAAAATAAAGAAGATGCAAAGCTTGTCAGCTCTAAGAGAACTGTGAGCAACACACAGAAAGCACACAGGGTTTAACAACAAAAAAAAAAGACTAAAAATGGCAGGTACAGTTTTCAGTATTTCCACCACCAAACATGGCAGCAACCTTTGTGTTTAAGGTTTGAAAACCAAGGTTTGTCTGCTTTTAATTGAAAGTTTAAAAAGGATATGGCTGCTTTGATAAACACAAATTCAACTGCCACCACACACATCTCAAGTGTCTTGCCTTTGAGGGACATCCTGCTGTTGTTATAAAATGATAGCCCCGCTATTCTGCTTCCAAACTCCACTTCCTCCCAGCTTCATCCTTTAACACTGTTCCCTGATCAGCACTTCTCAGGCTCAGGGAGCAGAATGATGCCCAACAGTCAGCAGCAGACATGTGGATGTGGGAGCAAAGCCTCTCACACTGTAGGATGGAAGGAGCAAGGAACTGAAGTGATATTGTGGTGATGTTCACTATCCATGGAATTCTGCTGTCCACCAATGTAGCTGGAGAGGCTGAGAGGTCTCACTACCTAGCCTTTGAGGACAGGAGGGAGAGAAGAGAAACACTTGATGTGACTCATGGGATCCGAGACTGACCCCAGCACTACAGGAATCCTTTGCTTCCCATCTAGAAAAGGTCATCCCTCACCCCAAAAGCTATAGAATTGAGGTTTACATTACCTATTAGGTTGTTTTTTTTCCTTGGAAAAACTTTAAAAGACACTTTCCACAATAGCAAATGGAAAAAAGAGAGTTTAAAAACTGCTTTTCAATTTCTCTTCCCTATTCTGCCTATCTAGAGCCAAACTTGGAAGAAGCAGAACAGAGTGACTGGCTCTTCCTCTGGATTTATACAGAAGGAACTGCAATTTGCCTACAGCAGAACAGTATTCTATCCAGCAAAGACAAAAGAGCTTGCATCCTCAGTGGAGAGTCTTTCTAAAGCAAAAACAGTGGACTAGCTAAAAGTCTCTTGATTGCTTTCCACACAGAATGTGCCTGGAACACAGGTTTCCTCCCCATGTTTCCTCTTCCTCAATTAGAATTAATAATCAACTACATCTTTATTTCTGAGAGTGAACTTCTATCAATAAAATTCTGTTCAAGCATAGGTTTCCTTTTTTTTTTTTACCCCACATATTCCAATACAGAATAATAGTTGTAAAGAGCTCTTACCAGCACTGGGCAATCTATTCTACTTAATGAGTTTTAAGTGTGGTTTCCACATACCAGTCTCAAACCTTATTGCTTCACAACTGCAGTACCCCTTGAAAAAAATAGATAGATTTCAGATGGTCTGTTAATTTGTCTCCAATGGCTTTCCGAGTTAGAGGGGGAGGGAGAATGGAATGGCCAACAGAGAACAGTGACTTCAAAAGATTACTGGAGAAGGGTTTTCCTCTTATTAAAAAAAGGATACACTGTATTAAACAGCTGAAAGTAAAGACAGCATTCAAAGCCCATGAGTCAAGCCACAGCCCAAACCCTGTTCTACCCCTAAGGATGGGTTCCTTTTGCTTATTTTTTTGCCTTTTTTTTTTTCCTTTTTCTCTTTTTTTTATGTTTTTTTTTTTAAACAAAGATTTCCTCAACTGCCATTTAATCTTCACCAGAGGGTGCTTCATCTTCAGATCCCTCATCCCCTGACTTCTCTGGTGGAGGGCTGGCTGATTTTTTCTTCTCTGGGGGGCTTTCAGGCTCTTCATCCTCTTCTTTGGGGGATGGGGTCTTTTCTTTCGTTGCCTTGGAGGCTGTGGGGCGACCTGCCTTCCCTTTGCCTTTCACTGGGCTGGGAGTCACTGCAAAAGGACAAAGCTTCCCAAAGTTAGCAGCAGGCACAAAGAATTCACACATCTTCATCCAAACAGCATTTACAAGATAGCTCAGCAGCAGGCTTCATTTTGCTTTGACCATAGCATGGAGTGGGTTTGGGGTTGTTTTTTTTTCTACACTCCATATTAGTAAAGCTAAACTGAAGAAGTTAGCTAACAAGATTTACAAACCAATTAATTGCAATTTCTGACTAATTATTGGATATGAGATCATAAACTAGCCTCTTGTCAAACCAGGACATTATGCTATTATGATTTTAGACCTCCTGCAGAAATGCATCAAATTTTCCTTTGGTTTGGTTTCTCCACCTTCCTCCACCTTGAAAACATCATAAGGTCTATGAGACCCCCAAAAAGCCACAAATTCTATTATTTGGCTATGATTGCAGCACCTCAGAGGGAAGGTTCTGCCATCTACACAGCTTTTGCCAACAAGACACAGATCCTAACTCAATCTCTAATTAAGTAAGAATTCAAGCCCCCTTATTATTTCATAATGCTGCTTTAAATCATGTCACATTCATTAATTAATTAGCCCTTCACCATTGTATATTAACACTTTCTGACCCCAAGGTTTCTATATAGGAAGAGAAAACATTAGCCACTAAAGCAAACTGCTTAGCTTTCTCTGCATTGACTCACCTGTAGCCTTTAGCCTGGGCTTTGGCATCTTCTTTTCTTTCCTCTCTGGCTTGGATTTCTTGGAGACCTTTTTGTTTTTCTTTTTTGAACTGCCATAGTCACTATCATCATCATCTTCCATCAGGAAGTCTTCATCACTTCCTGAATCTGCTGAAAGCATACAGAAATTTAAGTTTTTGGAAAAAAAGGGAGCAGAAGACAGACTTGAGACATCAGCCAGTTAAACTGTAGAGAGAACTCTGTATGAGCTTCCATTTATCCACTGTGCTAAAGAAATGTGACACACAGCAGATTTTGAGGACCTCAAAGCACTTGGCTGTTCTGTCATACTAGTGCTTTATCCCTACTAGTGTAAAACCTCCTGCCATCTCCTTCAGTAACTCATCTCAAAATGCAGAAAATCTCTTGACAGAGAGAAGGGATCTTTTCAGTGCTACTCCTACTCCATTCTGAAGTCATGTTTGCAGTCAGCATTGCAGGAACTTACTGCAGTTCACTACCAGCTGAACTCAGCTCTTCTTATGAAACAAACTGTCCTACTTTGATCAATCAAGGATAAAGTACTTCTACACCATCTGAAAGCATCATCAATGCCTCAAAACCAAGATAGCAAGAAGCAGCAAAAGCACTGAGAACTTTAATCCTTTAGGGCTGCTTAAAGACATACAAACATCTTTGCTGTAAACTTGCAATAGAAATTGGAGATGTGAAAACATAAGCTTGGTTTGTTAGACAGATATGCAGCAAGAAATGTGTTACTGAGAAGGACAACTTATGTCTTCACTGTTAAACTCTGCTCCTTTTGCTGTCTGGCCAGCTCCATAAGCTCCCATGTGCTCCTATACTCATGCCACATGAACTTTTTCCAATGCCCTTTACTCACTCTCCTGGAATTGTGCCTCGTCATCCTCTTGTTCCTCCTCCTCACTCCCCACATCATCCATGAGCATCTCCCGCTGTTTGGAGGCTGCTTTGGACGCAGCCTGCCGCTGCTGGCGCACGCTTTTGTGATCTTCCTTCTCATCCTCACTGTCCTCTGCAGCAAAAGGCACCAAGTTACAAGCAGGGCACAAAATGCAACCACCTAACTGTCCTCAGGTAGCATGTGGGCAAGACAAAGGTTAAATCAGTAATGAGAAAGATCAAGATGAGCTGTGTGTGAGAACACTCTCACATTCTACCTAAGAAGCATGTTTCTGTAACCCAACAATCACCCTCTGCAGAATCTTTCACTGCAAGGAGTAACTCTCTTTTTCTGTTACCTGCAGGCCTTTTCCTAGATTTGGAGGCTGCTCTCTTATTCTTTTCTGGTTTAGCCTTTTTTCCTTTTTTGCTTTTTTGAGAGCTCTCATAGTCACTGTCAGCTTTGCCATCATCTGCTCCTAAGTCATCATCTTCACTGCCAAAATCTTCATCTGGAAGGAAAAGGTATGGACATGACATTTCTTGTATCATTCTGAAATATGGATGAGAACTACAGGGAAGAGATTGGCACACATCCATCTACCTGCAAAGATAAACTTTATAGCAGCATGATAAAGTTATCTCAAACCAGGGCCAGAGCTAACAGCAGCAGAGACATCCTCCAGCTTCAGGGAAGTGGATTAGGAAGCTTGTGCTCCTCTGTCAGAACAATTTCTCTCCTGTGTCAAATCCTACTCTCACAAATTGATCTTTATTTGGAAAATACACTATCAATACAATGCAGTTAGTTACCTGCTGAGTGTGAATCATCTTTCTTAGTCTTCACATCTTTTTCTTCTGAATCCTCACTGAAAATGAGGGAAAGACAGGGTTTGACTGCTGTTGCAACTTCTATTTCAGTCACTGCTGTATGGAAAGTATCAATTGTCAGAGAGCACACTGGGGTCTAGGCTGAGAATTTGCACTTTCCTGGACATTACCACATTATACTTCAGGATTATCCAAGCTGTGTATGGTTGGAAAGATAATGACCAAACTCTGAATCACATCCAAACTTATGTGGAGTCAAGTGAACCAACCAGGGTATAAGGCTGAGATGAACCATGCACTTCATTCTGAAACCTACCAATAGTCCATTTTACAGTTAGAATTCAAAGTTTCATACACTAATGCAGGGCTGGGTCTATAAATGGAATGAAGTTTTATTCTGGATTGATAGTCATAACTTTATGTCACTGTTTTCTTTGGACTCCTTCATGCTGTGTGCATTGCTCAGTTATCAGAACAAGCTCCTTGCATGTGAATTAGACAAAACTGGAAATAAGAAACAAAGAATCACAAATCTAACAAATTGCCTCTTCTCCTAATTGCCACTGTACCATCTGACTTCATCTTTAATCACAGGAATGCTCTGAGCATTCAAAAAAACCCATGGAACACAACATTTATCTCGACGCTAACTTACCTGGATAATTGTCTTAGTTGCCAATCTTTGTAACTCTGATCTGTTCATTCCCATTCCAACTGCCTAACTCTGGAAAGCTATTTCAATGACACATTACTAGTGACAAGTAATTTACACATAATTCCTCTCTCTACTTGGATAAGACAAACCACCAAGCTGGTTACACAAGCTTTGTCACCAAGAGCTCTGTATCTTACACTGCAGGCCTTGAATTCCACTTGAAATCATTCGTCTTAGAAGATACTGCTCCTCACATAGAGGACAAGATATGGAGACAGGTTCGTAACAGATCAAGTGCATCTTTTACCTGTCCTCCTGAGAATTCTTCCCAGATCTCCTCTTGTTTTTAGCCTCCCGGGGAGAGGAACGGATTTTCTTGGATGGGGGACCTGAATCTCTTCCATAGTCTTCATCTGGATCAGACAGGATAAAATAGGTTTGAATCAAACTCCTAGTTGCCAGCAAACTGACTTCCTCAGCTCTAACTTAAACTGACCAAAGCCCTTCAAAAAAAAACAAACCATCACAAAGCTTCAAACAAAACTTGACAGAAGCAAAGCACTGTCATCAACTAGTGAGTTACCTTCTCTTCTGCCAACAGCACACTAAAAATGCTGCACACAATCAAGTCTGACACAGGAAACACACCAAAAGCCTCCCAAGAGGACACAGTATCTCATTTTACAGCTAGTCAGAAAGAGTTACTATGTAAACCTACATGAAGTTACCATCCACACCTATTTCTACATGCTTTTAACAGCAAGCACTTCACTTACTGTCCTACCATGGGAAAAAAGATGTCATTCAATAGTAGTTTACAGCCTAACTTTTTACAACTATTACACAATACCTTACACAATGAGGAACAGGACTGCTCTCAAGCACTGTGCATATTTGTTTCCATTAATTAGCAGTGTAACCTCACTTAGCAAACAGTAGCAGGGTGTCTATTTTCTAAGAACACAAAACATACTCCATCTGGCTTCCAGAAAGATTTCGTTCATTCACAAAGACAAAGATTTCTTTTTTAGGAGCAATTCACAAAGATGCCTGACACTATGGGATTAAACTAGAGTCCACTAAAAGAAACTGAAAGCATATTTGACTGTAAGAAAGAAGTGGCATCAAGGAGATTCCACCACAGACCATAACATAGAGCAAGGAGGAAGAAGACAGTTGCTGCCAACAGCCTCAAGCCACTACAACAATACAAGCATTAAATAATAAGATTTCTATCACCATTGTTTGTTTAATACAAAACATATGAGAATCATTATATTTTCAAGTACTTATTAACAATTCAGAGGCTGTGAAGGGCAGAAACTCCATAGAATTTAAGTTAAACATGTGAATAGAAGCAAAACAATTAATATGCAAAGCAATAAGAAAACTGCTCTAGCCCAAGAGTAATATATTGTTAAGAAAAGTCATTTACCAGCATCATCTGATTCCTGAAACTGAGAGTAATCCACCACCTTCCTGTTCCTGTTAAAAAGCAGAGGGGAAAAAAAACCACAAATAAACATTAGCAATTCATAATGTCAGATACAAAGTGCCATATCCTTGCTTCCAGTGCAGGACTTGGAGCCCAAAAACATCCCAAGCAAACTCTCACAAACAAGCCACCTACACCTTTCAAGTCAGAAATGACTATAGAGTATATTCTAGCATTTTGCTAAGGAGCTGCTACCACAGACTGGATCATATTCTCAGAGTCTGACAGTGCTTTTGGGTAAGCAGCACACAGTGAGGAAGAGTCATCTCAACCTAGGCTACATGGTTCTTTCATTGATCTATCATTATCTATCACTACACCAGTGAAAGCACTATTTTAAAGCAGTGTCTGCACCCCAAGATTAAAGACACAGAGAACACACCAGCTTGAACTTAAAGCCAGTGCTCCCCTATCACCCTGTCTCAAAGCTGTGATATTTAAGACTAGGATTCCAGGTACAAGTACACAAATATTATCATAAATTAGTTAAACATTCCCTGAATGCTGTTTTTGAGTCTCTGATCTCACAGCTCACTATAAATCACCCTTGCTCTCATGCCTGCTGCTCACAGTTTGGGGTTTCCCATGGGATGCCTGTTTCTAAAGCATTTCCAGCTCTTTCCCAGTTCATTACTTCAATGCTCTAACAAGATCTAAGAGCTCTTACACCTGGAGGTGTTCAAAGGACACGTAGATGTGGCACTTAAGGACATGGATTAGTGGCATGGGGGTGTTGGGTTGATAGCTACACTTAATGACCTTAGAGGTCTTTTCCAATCATAACAATTCTATTACTCTATGACTTCAAAAGACAAAGGAACATAATTGTTTTACCTCAACTCTATTCCAAGCCTCTTAAAAAATTTGGAAGAACAGGAAAAAATAGCAAAGCCCAACCTCTCATCAAAAAATCAACCAAGCAAACAAAGGAAGGCAAGACCAGTCATTAGATTTCTACAGGTTGAATTCTGTCCAAGCTGCAGAGTACATGTGAGTGGAACAAAGTACAACAGCAACGTGCTGCAGTGCACTGCTCACTCACTCACAGACCAACAGGAATACAACTACTGGCAAGGTTTGCTATGGTGTGCCCACCAGGGACTCAAACTCCTGCTCCAACAGGCACTCTTCCTGAGGAATACCTCCTGACCCATCACACATGTGAAAACACGAATTTTACTCTAGTAAGCATCTGAAGAATAATGAAGCTACTAAATAAGATGTCTGATTTGGTGTGATATAAGGTGCTAGGGTTTTTCCTCTTCAGGAAGGAATAAGCAGAATTGCCACATGCTCTGTTCTAGCAGCTTTGTAAAATAATGGTGTCTGACATCTCTGACAAATCAAGATGGATACTGCAATATTGCCACCTTGCAGTGAGTTGGTCAGACACAGCTTCATCTTGCTTATTTCTGAGACCCATATTAAATCAGGTACTGAAAATGTAACACACTTGGATAAAACACTAATGAAAAACACTGTCCCTGTGGAAAATATCCTTCCTCTTTCCAGGCTCTGTACCCTCTGTTTACAGCTAGAAAGTAAGTCCTGCTAGGCTCTCACTAGTTGGTGAACAGGAGTGGCCACACAAGAGAGAAGGCTCTTTGGTTTGCTTTATCTCACTTTGCAGGGCAAGGAGAAGGGTGGAGGAAAGGAGGAATATCTGCACTGATACTACTGAAGATTGGAGCTTGCAAATCTTCCCAACAGAACCAGAGAACCTCACAAGGGCAGAAACATCAAACAAACTGCTCTTGCATCTGCCATTCTCCTCACTCCACACTCATTTTTCAGCCCATTTAGACCAATTCCTGTTTTTCTTTAGAACTGCCAGCAGCACTGATTTGCAACACTTAGTAACTATGAGTTGTTCTGATCATTTCCCATCTTGTATGAAACCACAGGGATAAAAACACAGCAGGTAAGCTTACTGTAGTTAGAGAGTCAGAGAAAAACCATTGCTGGCTTCCTCACTGAAGAGTATTTCTTTGCCACTAGAAAAACTACATGTTAGGGCAAGCAACCAGACATAAATAGAAACTATTTGTTAAATTCACTTAGACTGAGCATAAAAAGACAGTCTAGTAGACATCTGAGATGGGTATTGTTCAATCTGGTTTAAAATATGCCCTGAAATGTTGAGGTAACTTACTTGCTAATTCAACTTAACATTTAAAGTGTGCATGTAAGAAGGAACTGGGGGAGGAAAGGTATAGAGAGGTTCTGATCATTTTTGTAACATCTGTCAGTCCAATATTTCTGGAATAAATTGTAACTCATCTAGTAAATTGACAATTTACATCAGAAGCACTTACTTAGCCCAGTAATACACAAGTAATTTACCAGGAACTCGGAAATGCATAGTAAATCTTCCAACCCATACTCAATGCATACCAAACTGACATTCTGAAATGATGAAAAGCAATATTAACATTTAAAAGGAGCACTAAACACCTCCAGAACTGAATAAGGATGGCATGGTAATACCTCATCTTCAACCAGTGAGGTCCCTAAACCCTCAGCCTCTGAAAGGCAACAGGTCAGACTACAAACTCATGATCAGCTAGAAAGCTTCTGGTTTTTCAGAAGGGAATGTTTAGATCCCCAGGTATAAAAATGCATAGATATAGTCCATGTTATAAAAAAATACATCTACTCTGAAAAGCAATGCTAGAGGGAGGCTACATACAGCTGGTAACTGATCTCATCATGCACTGAAGAGGAATGCCTAGGGCAATGACTACTAGCAGAAGTAACCACCTATCCTCTTAAACAATATGGCAAGTAAAATGAGTGACAGATTAAATGGTTACTGAGATTTTCTATTTAACTACAGCATTTAACCAATATAATCATTACACTAAGTATCTGTGAGGAGTCAGGCACTCTCCTCACTCCAAAGGCTTGGTCAGGTCTGGCAGAGTGGTCAGTATCTGGTTCTCATTCTACCTCCCACTTTGAGGTCAACATATCAATAAATACTGCCACTAAAAACATCCCTTTTGGTGCCTTTTTTATACACAGATAAAAAATAGATAGGAAATATTTCTTATCTGTACTTTCAAAGCTGTGTAAAACTTCTGCAGTGCCAGATTTAGGCCTTAAATGAACATTCACTTACAGTTATGCATCACAAGCTGAAACCTTGAAGCCTAGTGACAGTTCTGTACCTAACTCACATCACTGTGGTGTTAGTCCAGTTAAAGATTGGCCCAGCTACCCTCAGACAAGACTCACTCACTAGAGGTTCCCAATTCCAGAGGTCATTGTTTGTTTGGGTCTGGACTTGGTGTAATTCCAACTGTCTGTAACACTAGGCACTGCTCAGGGTATCTGCAGAATTTCTAGGGATACACGACTTGAAACTCCATAAAACAATTCAATGATTTGTGCAGCAACACTTGAAGCAGTTTTGGGTCCATCCTCCAAATAACCCTAACTACAACTGAGAAGGTTTTAAAGTACAACACAGAAATGTTCTGCTGCAGAGCAGGGTTGGGGAAACAAAAAACCCCAAAGCACATGCTACATAAAAGCCTTGAAGCACTGAGCTAGATCAATTAATAACTGGCTTTAATACTGAAGTGAACAAACAAAAATCCCCTGTGAATTCCATGCTTGCATACAGTGTTTCATTTTGCAAGGGCTGCAGGAGAAGCAGCAAGTGGAAGTGACCAACAAGGAAAGGCAGAAGCAAGCTCCATCAAATTTAAAGTCACAGGTCTTCCTTAAACACCTTAACTGATGCTGTATACAAAAAATGGCTCAAATCTCTTATTTTGTTTGTGTTCAAGAGATGTGGCAAGGTGGAGGGAGGGGATTCAGCCCTCCTGACACCCCACCTAGAGTACTGAGTCCAGCTCTGGGGCCCCACAGCACAAGAAAGACATGGACCCATCAGAGCAGGTCCAGAGGAGGCTGTGAGGATCATCTGAGGGCTGGAACACAGCCCCTCCGAGGACAGGTTGAGAGAGTTGGAGTTGTTCAGCCCAGAGAAGAGAAGGCTCCAGGGAGACCTTGTGGCCCTCCAATATTTAAAGGGAGCTTACAGGCTTTTTACATGGGCAGACAGTGATAGGGCAAGGGCTGATGGTTTTAAACTGAGAGAGGGAGATTTACATTAGATGTCAGGAAGCAATTCTTTACTCTGAGGGTGGTGAGGCACTGGAACAGGTTGCCCAGAGAAGCTGTAGATGCTCCATCCCTGGCAGTGTTCAGGTTGGATGGGCCCTGGGCAACCTGCTCTAGTGGGTGGCATCCCTGCCCATAGTGGGAGGTTGGAACTAGATGCTCTTTAAGCTCCCTTCCAACCCAAACCATTCTGTGATTCTATCATAATGTAGCTCCAAATGCTCTTTGGAGTACTTCAGAAGAGTTAGCCACAAGATGCAGAGGTTCAGTAACTGTAGTTCTTTCTTATTTCTTGCTGTTTTCTAGCAGTAGTGCAGATACCACCATCACCCACTCATCAGAAGTTTAACTGTGCAGAAAGCACTTGGTTCTAAGTGCCAGGTGCATAAAATCTGTAAATACCAGGATTTTATTACTACTTCTTAACACTTAAAAAAAACCCTGGCTTTTACAACCAGGCTCAATCTTTAACCAGCAAGCGGAGCAGAAATTGTGATTAAATTCACTGTTTTAGAGTGCACATTCACGAGAAAGTGGCAGACAATAAATTAATTCAAACACCACTGAATAGAGGAAACCTTTTCCAACACTAAGTCATCCCCTGATGAGGAACCCTGCACCAGACTTCCTTCCATAATACCAACAATAAGCTAGGCTATCCAGGGAAAAAAAAAAGGTACAATTTTAGAAGTTTGGGATTGAAATCTACTAGGAGAGTTCTTCAGTTACTACCTAGTGGAGCAATACAATGTACTAGCCACTGAATAGTTACCTATTTTGTCCCCTGAAAGGGCTATTAAATGAAGCAAGATAGTAGGTTGCTAGATTTATTCCTAATACCTGCCAAAAGCTTTTCTGCTCCTATCAGCCTGCTGGACTTTGGCACTTAGTTTTCCTGTAGACCACTGCCTGTCAGCTAAGGGTAAGACAAGTGAGATCCTTCACAGCACTGCAGGATTGTACAGACTAAAGTACTTTTAAGAATGAAAAAGTCAAGTTGCTTACAGAAGTTACTTAATAGCAGAAACCTTAGAAGCTGTACTTCTAAAGGTAAAACCCTTCCCTTACCTGGAGCAAGAGTCCAGTGCTGGCAAGTCAATCACCAGCAGAATGTACACTGAAGTGTCACCCTGAGCAGCAGAGTCACAGCACTGCTGTACTTCACAACACAGCCATTGTCACTCAAGATCAGACCACTAGTCCCTCTAGCCCAGTACTCTGCCTTGCAGAAGGCCAAAGCTTGATGCTTCAGAGCAGGGTATACCCTATTCTAGTAATTCACCTTTTGGAGCCCAGACAATTGCCTCAGATTGGAACTTTGAGCTTTACTGCATGCAGCAATACACACTATTGATCAAAACGAAGAGCTACGCAAACCAACTGCTCTACTAATCACTCTGCCCAAGCTCCCTAAGCAGCAAAGTAGTCCTAACTTCCATTTATTTTTTAAACTCTTGTGTATTAGAGATCAAAGTCTACCACCTATAAATGCATATACTTCAGTTTTATAGCTGCAATTAATTTCATATTCATTATTCCAAAGGATCCCAAACATTCAACATCCACACCCTAGCTCAGGCTAACTGGGAACCAAAGTACAACCAGTTACTTCAAGTATCTCAAGAACAAGAAAATTCAAAAAAATCCCTTACAAAACCTCTTACCTCTCCTTTAAAGACAATTTAAATTACAAGGTTCACTCTCTAGGTACTTTCCAGAAAGAAGTGAGTAAGAATACACTCCTCCCCCCTCAGCACACTTCCAGACCCATGTCAATTCTCTATGCCATAGATTTCCAAAGTTATCACGATTCAACAATGTAGTTAACATTCCCCTGCAACTCCATGCTCCAGGTACACAAACATCACGACCTACCTACCTACCTCCTTCCCTGCTGGGGAGAATCCAGCCCGTTTAGCTAAATAGCCCACGGTTTCCTCCTCCCCACGACCTAAACTAAGCCCTCTAGGGAGAGGAGGGGAGGAAAGGGGGAAACATCAGTAGGAAACCGACCCGCGGAAAGCAGTTAGCTACCAGGCGAGAGGAAAAGGGCGTGTGTTCAAAGCTGTTCCCACCAGAGGGGGCGGCTCCTCTGAACTCCTCCCCTAAACGTGGTTTAACTTGCATGCACAGCCCCTCTCCTCCAGACCCTCGCTGGTCACAGCATATTGCATGCGTGTCCCCTCCCCCAGCCAGCGTGGTCTGCTCTCTGTGTGTCCCCCCCCGCCCCGCACCCTCCAGGAAGGGGTGCGGAGGGCTGCGGCAGAGGCCTGGATGGCGAACACCGCCTCTAGCCCGCCCGTTCTTCACGAAGTGGGTCACAGTGGATCGCGGCGATTGCCTTTTCCCCGTTACAAAATGTGGGACGCTGGAGGCAGCCTCTGTCGCGGCCTCCTCTTTGCACCCCCGTCACGGNCTAAGCCTAGGGCGATGCACATCACCCTACACCAGGCCAGCGAGCAAGCGCGTTGCAAATAAATAAGAAAATATCAAAAGTTGCAAGGAAATAAAAAAAATAGGGCGGGGAGAAGCACTAGAAGAGAGCACGGCCCATGCTGCACCCGCGCGGCCTCCTGCCCCCGCCGTCGCGCGCGCTCTTCCTCCCCGCGGCCCACGGCCACGCAGCCGCCCCTCGCCCTGCAGGAGCCTGCACCTCCCTCCCCGCCCCTCCGCCGGGCCCGGCCCGCCTCG